>OX377620.1:69985943-70087096 GCA_947397865.1 Polietes domitor
GATGCCAGCATGCTTTGAACAGACGGACAGACAGACGGACGGACATGGCTAGATCGTCTTAGAATTTTATGACGATCAATAATACATATACTTTATAAGGTCTCGTGTCAATATTTCATGGTGTTACAAACAGAATGACAAAGTTAGTATACTCCCATCCTGCAATTGGAGGGTATAAAAACGTTTTTTGGTGCCAGAAAAATTAAAAAATATAAATAAAAAAATAGAGTACAAATATTAAATGTACAATCTCAAATTAGTAAAAGTTAGAATATTATCCATTAAAACAATTTAATTAATTTGAGTTTATAAATTCAAAATAAAGGTTGGGCCATTTAAAACTTTAAATTAGAATCGGGTATTAAACAAGTAGTGATAACATTTTCAAATTTCTGGTTTTATTGGAAAGGTAGAACTTTGTCATTTAATATCATTCATATGACTACCACGACCGGCTCGATAGTAGGTCATCCGATCAACCCAATTTTTCAGTACAGCCCATAATCCACACCAAACAGTGACTACTCCTGGATGCATTGGCTACTTAATAGTCACGTGTGGGTTCTCTGAACCCTATATGCGGCGATTTTGCATATTGACATAGCCACTGCGATGAAAATGAGCTTCATGAAATGAGCTGAACTGAAGGCCGATCTCTTCTTGAAATGTTTCCACGTACATTTCTTACAGTTTGCGTTAAAGGCTCACAACTTTGGAAGTAAGTTTTTAATATTTCCCAATCTTGCGTGCGTATAGCGTTCCATTTTGCAAATGTAAACATAAACCATAAAATAAAAACAATAATGAATGTTATTCTACCTTTCAAAGTCAAAGAAATCAGCAGTTCAAATTTAAAAATTTAAATTGCCGACACTATATTTTCAAAATGATTAAAAGGTCCATCGTCATAAATAAGTAAAAGTTAACAAATATCCAATAAACAAATTAATTAATTTGAGTTGAGAAATTCAAAATACATCAGAAACTATTACATTTGTGTTGCATAGTATTATTTGCATGTTGTTGTTTACAAATATAGCCTCAATTTCATAACCCTTTACACGCGATGAAAACAACAACACCATGCATCGCTTGACTTCTCCAGCGCCATCAATAAAGCGTAACACGAAACTAAAGTAACATGTCAACTGACAATATTTATGACTACAAAGTGTTCGCATGGCGAAAAAAATATATATTATTTTCGCTCTTTTCGCCCATATGAAGGACAATTTGCATTCACATATATAACTTCTCTAGCTATAGCCATGTTCGCCTGTACCACATACATACATACATAAATGTGCAGCTCTAAAATATAATGTACGCAACACTAGCAGTTTATGATGTTATTGTTGGTATACCAACAAAACTTCTCCCTAAAATTTTAATTAAATTGTCAATTTTTTGCATCACTTTCTCTAGGCCAGCAAAACAAAAAAACACGGAGAACATGAACATGAACATTTATTGCCAAAGAGTCCAAAAAGGTCAAGTGTATTTTTATACGTTTGCCTGAAATCTAGCAAAGATTGCAATTTATTGAAAAATATGTTTTAAAAAAATCAAAATAAACTATTTGACCACAAACTTTTAAATTATTTTGCATATGACATATAAATTTACATTTAATTTACAAAAGCGAAGGTAGTAGTTTGAAAGTTGATACTGGAAATGCCATTCGTATAGAACAATACAATTTAATTGCACAATTGTTTAGTGGGAACTGAAACTTTTCTAATTGAGTTTCTTGATTTAATGTAATGATAGCTTATTTTAGATGGACAATATTCTATTATTTTTTTAAATTTTCGTGTCATGGCTTCTAGCATTAATTGGTCCTACGCAAAATGTTTGTCTCACAAAATGCCCTACATAAATATGTTCTGAACAACGCATATTCGAAAACATTTTCGTAATTACACGAAAGATCCATGCCAATTGTTTGACACGCAAAAAATTATCGGAAAAGTTGTGTATTAGGCTGAAGATTAGAAATAATTCTGATACAATTTTGTCACATGGCTGTGTATAACATAATCAAATCATTAAATATAATCTGATGTAGTCTGGTTTCCTTAACGACATAAAAATGTTTCTGCATTATTTTATTTATTTTGATTAAAAATCCAATCTTCGGCGAAAATGGCCCCGAGAACACCATTACACATAATACACCTTACATATCATCAAATAAGAATCCATACATTGAAAGTGAGTTAAAAGTGTATATGAACCCTCTTTTACTTTTACCACTCTACAACTCACATTTTACATCAAATTTTGTAGATCATTTTATATTTCAACTAAGATACCTACTGTGAAAGTCAAATATATTGGTGCATACTTTGGTATAACACCCATACAATTGAAGGCCCATTTTACACTATTATAGCTCTAGAACCTTATGCATTTTTCCTCTTGATCAAATTTTCTGGGCCATGTTGTATTTACTCTAGGAATGCCTGTAGCAAAATTTTATGATATGGGTCAATATTTTCAAATACAGCTGTCCCACCAATTTTCATTATTCTCGCCTTAAAACCTTCATATTAAATTGAATCTGATGAAAACAATCGTTATATTTTTAACGGCATCATATAGTCGGCCTCCGCCCGACTTTAGAATTTCCTTACATGTTTTTTTAAATAGCTATGGATGGAAACAATTTGGAAAGAACATTTTGTGTGGGGCCTATATAAATACATGGACTGACCATCTGCAACTCCATTTAAACAAGAGCGGAAAAAATCTGAACTGATTTGCTTCAACAACTGAAAAGGTTTTTTTATAAAATTCTGTTAGGACTAAAAATAATTGCAGCCTATACTTTGAATACAAATATAGGTGGACATGCGGATTGAGAAAGTGATTCCAATTTGATGGGCTATGTGGCTTCAAATATTCCATTACAATTGCATTTGGTTAAAAAGATGTATTTTAACATATTGTCACAATTAAAATGATTAACATTTAAATTTGTTCGCACCTTTCTAGGATTTTTAATGTTTTGGGGATGCATGCCAATGTAAATTATAAACTATAGTTGCATGATTATTGTTGACGATCGATCAGGTCCTGTCGATGATGACATCGACTTGATCGATCTCAACGACTAAGTGTCATCCCTGACACTGGTAGGCCAGGATTGCAGCCAACTTAATGTTTGTGATGTTCACTTTGCTTTGTTGTTTCGCAAAAGGTACAAGTGACTTTCCAAAGACCACCGTGTCAATTAATAATAAAATATACTTTTCAAACCCCGAACCCGTCAGTGTTTTTATTTAAAGTAACCAACGCGTAAGTAAACGCCTTTTACTTACGTTACTTGTGATTTCGTTGCTTGCATTTTCGTGCAACAACAACCACACTACACAGGCTTCTCACAAGATTCCGTCTTTGAGAACCTAACGAGTCCACCATCCTGGCAGGATCTCGTTCAATTATTAATTTGCTTCAGTGAATAGCCTAAACAAATTTGATTTGAAGAAAAAAAATGCCGCAAAGACGCTTCAGTCAGAAAATATGTGAATTTTAAGTCTCCCAAATGTGAAATTTAAAATATTTAAAAATGTCTTGTCATTTATTTTGGTTTAAGACCATAGGTTGTGCTAAAACTTTTAGCTGCAACAATAAAGGTCTCACTTTGCCTTTTTTGCTAATTTTGGGTTCTGCTGAAGACTTCGGCACAACCTATGGTCTTAAACCAAAATAAATGACAAGACATACAACATAACAGACCAACTATACATACAAACAATATATTTAAAAATGTTAAATATATTTAAAAAATTAAAAATTTAAATATATTTAAAAATGTTAGTGGTATGTATGGTTGACCTTTCGATGTATTGCGGTCAGGGGTCTAGTTCAAAAACACAAATTATTCAATTACAAGCATTAGCAATCAAAAAATATCACAATATTTATATTTACATTTTTAAAAAAGTTTTTCACAATAGAAAATTCTCCTGCTACTCTCTACAAGCTTTTGCCAAGTACTGTCTAATTCGTCGTCTATTTTTTTCCATCGTGTTCCTATATATCTGAGCACAACCGTCTGTGTCTCTCTTATAATTAAGCCTTTTTCCAGGGGAGATGTCAATTATATTTAGCATTTCCAATGTGTATCTCCATGTATAATTATTCTCTTCCGCTAATATTTCGACGTCATTAAGGTTTGGTTTAGGTCCCGTCAAGGTACAGCGGGTTGCAAGGGCAGTTTTTTTGCCCAATGGGTTTGTCAAGAGATTTGTGTTCGGTTTTGTATGATGAAAGTCTGGTTTTCAATTTATTTTTCGTAGTGCCGACATATACCTTCTGGCATATGTCGGACTTTTCACCATTGCATTTTATCTTGTACACGACGTTTGGTTTCTCCTCTTTCTTGATTTTTGATTGTGTCCTACTAAATAGTTGGTTGACGGTCCTGTGTGTTTTGTATGCCAACTCAAATTTTTCCTTGTCGTAAATATTAGAATGTTTTAGCCTTTCGGATAGTCCTGGAATGAATGTTGTGGATATATAGATTTTGCTTGGTCTTTCGTCATTTTTGTTAAGTTTTTCTTCCGTCGTTCGCTTGATTAGATTATTTATTAATTTTTCGGGAAAGTCGTTCATACACAGTATATTTCTAATTTTGGACTTGTTTGTTTCGTGAAATTCCTTATCACTGGTTTGTAGGAAAATTTATGTTATGGTCATTTACTATTTTACTACCGTCCGGTACTGTATGATATGATGATATATGTATTTACTAACCTCGCCCGTTTAGTCCTAGCGAGTTATATAATTTTGACTTGAGGCCAAATGTAAAATCAGTATATAAGTTTCATAAAGTCGCAATCCTATTCCGAATGTGTCTTGCGTCTACGATGATAATAAAAACTTGAAGTGGGATAGCTAGTGAACGATATAATATAGAAGGGGTCAGTCTGACTTTAGGCTTTCCCTATTTATTCGTCTCTGGCATTTTTACAAAACTGGCTACACAAAAAACAGTTTTGAAGTTCTACGGCAGTATTTAACGATATTTCTTCTATCGTTTTTCATTTTATAAAAAAAATATAAAAATAATTTAGTTTATTTGAATGCTTCATATTTTGTGGTCGATTACATTTGGAGTTCAATTCATTTTAATTGCATTTGCCTTCAACTTCAACTTAGTATTTTTCATTACCTACACAGAAAAATATTGACACTGAAGCATACTAAAATTGAGTCTGAGAAACGTATAATAAAACTCATTTTGAATAAATTTTACTTGTATGTACTATATTCAAGTAAAAAACAAGTAAGTACGCTTCAGTCGGCTAAACCGACATATATATCCTCATTCTCAGAAAACATATATGCGGAAGTTATAAGGAATTAAATTTTATTATAATTATTATAATTTGTGTGGAAGGTACTAGGTTCAAATATGAAGTCATAATGGATTTCAGGCACCGGTCTATGAGTTATAAAGCATTTAATTTTATCTAGTATAGAGACAATTTTGTCGGAGGTACAAGAAGGGACGTGGCTAAAGCGTAAATATTTTTTATGTTTAAAGTTATTATAAAACCATTTTCAAATATCAAATTACAAATGATTTGGACTACCCGTATGAATGTTATATCGGTTTTATTGTAACCAATGTTTATGCCACTTTGTGTGAGAGGTGCAAGAAGAGGTGTTGCAATATCGTCCGTATTCCGTGCGAATGTAACATCTATACAAGCATTACCAAATATCAAATTCCACACTATTCCGGTCATCTGTATAGAAGTTATAACGGCTTTAATTTTACGTACTTTAGGGTGGTTTGTGTGGGAGGTACAAGAAGGGGCGTTGCAAAACCCGTCATACTTGGTACATTTAAAGTGTTTATAAAAACATTATCAAATAGCAAAATATAGATGATTCCTAATGTCCGTGTGGAAGTTAAGTTAGTTTTAATATGGGTCATTTGTTGGGGAGGTACCGGAAGGGGCGTAGCAATTTCGTCCATCTTCGAACTTAAACTAAGTTTGGGAATAATATTACCATGTGCAAAGTTTGCATTGATTCCTTAACTCCTTTCGAGAGTTACACGAACCAGCCAGCTAAACAGACGGACGGACGGACGTGGTTCAAACATCTTAAAATGTTGTGAAACGGATTTGGTCCAAACATACTTAGGGTCTTAAGTCACTTTTTTAATGCGTTACACTTTTTATATACCCTCCTACTCTGTAGAGTGAGGGTATAATAAACTGAAATTGGGTAAAGACATACTGGGTGTCCAACAGATACCAATTTCCTTAATTTCAGTGCATTTTACTGGAATTTAGTACGTGAGTGAGTGTAGAATTGGTAAATGATTTGTCTTTTTCTTAAGATATTACAAATACAATAAAACGTATTTAGTGTGGATAATTTAAAGAAAACCTAAATCCGGGAAATCTAGTTTTTCCACACTACTGCGTAAATCCTATTATCGTGGATATAATGTATATATAACTGCAAGACGTCAGTCTTAATTAATTACCAGTAGTGTTGTGATCCACATAAAAATATAGACTAATCTTAAGCCCTATGTCAGCAACTTCACTTAATGTAAGTGGAACGAATTAACTGAAAGTGTTAACAAACAAATAACTACAAATACATTCACTTTCTTTTCCATTTCAACACATCAATAAGTCACATTTCGCCTGCCATACAATTGTTTAATGCAATTAGACATCACTTAAATTCGCCTGCAATAATTAAAAGCGAAGTTGTATTTGTTTAAAGAGGATCTTAACTTAATATTATTTCGTAAATAGAAAGCAATTATTTTCACACTATTTACAGATGTTAATGCTTTTAATTCGTTTTCATGGTGGCAAAGGAAAAGTGGAGTAGCAACGACATTGTTCTCAAAAACTATACACAGAACGACGAACGACAAGTCGCACCAAAAACGCGGTTGCTGCTGTTTGTGAAACTACTCGAGCCATCACCAGCAGTAGTGTGGGAGGAGGCAAGACCATTCAAATGAAATGCCAAGCAGGTTGGGAGAAATGACAGTCTTACATTGCGGACCCGAGGAGTGGAGAGGAAAGGAGAACATGAAAGTAAAATGAAATTGAAATTAAGATAATTTGCATTTAAAAGGTTTTCGTTCTTTTTTCCACTTCACTTTACTATACGCAACCCCCAAAAGAATCGTGCAACCGCCGAGAGACTGTAGCAAATGTTAAAAGCATTTTAAATGGGTTAAAGGTTAATGCGAGAAACATTGACTTGCCTTTATAAAATGCGAATTCAGGCAGTATAATCATTTCATTTACATATACGAAAATCTTTGTGTATTGTTTGTGTATGTAAATAATAATACCGAAATTTCCCAGGAGTTCGTGTTTGGGGCGTAAAGATCTTATAATAATATTGCTACAATTTAAAGAAGGGAAGCTGTGGAATAATCTCAGCTGTTCTGTGTTGCTAATCATGGTTTGTGAGGGGGTACGCTGCATACTCAACAATCATATTTGTAATCCATAAATTTTACTAAAACGTTCCAAGCGTATGTTTACAAAAGAATTGAGAAAATAATGTACTAAACATGACATTCTGTAATCAGTCTGCGTCTGATTAATCAAAAACAATTAACGTAAGACACACGTTGCGTATGAGTAATATTTTCTTAGCGGATGAAATGTTAATCAACCGACACATGGTCCTGAACAGAACGAACTCAAATATTTTTGCAGAATGCAAACACAGAACTTTTGTCCAGATGTAATCATGCAATATAATAGCAATTATAATTAAATAAATTCGAAGTCTCCCGCTGTCGACTGGATTTCTCAGATAGTCTGGACAAAAAATACTCAGTTTAATTTAAACAAATATAGAGACGGTGAGTCCATATACTGATATTATTTCACTGAGTTGCAATATTTGTAGATCAGATAATCATCGTAAGTAGAGGGGAGCGTAGCATACATAACAATCATATTTGTAATCCATCAATTTACAAAATGTCCCAAGCGTATGTTTACAAAAGAATTGAGAAAATAATGTACTAAACATGACATTCTGTAATCTATCTGCGTTCTGATTAATCAAAAACAATTAACGTAAAACAACCGTTGCTTATGAGTGATATTGGCACACCGACCAAAATGTTAATCATCCGACACATGGTCCTGAACAGAACAAAATCAACTATTTCTACAGAATGCGAATAAACAATGTTTGTACAGATAAAGTCATGCAATATAGTAGCAATACTAATTAAATAAATTCATAGAATTAGTGACATATTGACCTCGTCACTAAAATCTCCCGCTGTCGACTAGATTTCTCAGTTAGTCTGGACAACAAATACTCACTTTAATTTAAACAAATTTAGTGACCGGTGTGGCCAAATAATAATATTATTTCACAGTGTTGCAATATTTGTACATCAGCTAATCATGACAAGTGGATGGGTACTAAGGGTGGGATAATGTTGTATTGGAATTTTAGAAGTTCGATTTGGATATGCTAGAACCTCCTATTTTGTGAGGTTCGGAAAAAAATGAATGAGCCAAAAGAAATGAGAAACTAATGTACTATAACATGACATTTTGTAATCAGTCTGCGTCTGATTAATCAGAAGCAATTAACGTAAAACACCCGTTGCGTATGAGTGATATTTTCATACCGGCCGAAATGTTAATCATCCGACACATGGTCCTGAATAGAACAAAATCAACTATTTTTGCAGAATGCAAACACACAATATTTTTCAAGTTACACTCATACAATGTAATAGCAATAACAATTTAATTAAATCATAGAATTAGTGACATATTGACCTCGTTTCTAAAATCTCCCGCTATCCACTAGATTTCTCAGTTAGTCTGGACAAAAAAATCTCAGTTTAATTTAAACAAATAACAAATAGAGACCCGTGAGCCCATAGACTGACATTATTACACAGGGTTGCAATATTCGTAGATCAACACCATATTTATATTTTAAATTCCTAAACAAAAGGTATTATATTATTCATCTTAATATCGCAATTACCTACCCATCTCCAATCCATGGATATCCTCGAAAAAGAACGACGTGCTGACAGAATACATGCAAATCACATTGTCTTAACATATCAAAGAAGATCTTACGATACGTGCCAATATTGTCGTTGGTTAAAGTTTCTACATACATATGTATATACTTAGCACATGAGCATGTGCCAAATACATATGTATATATCTTACCAGTACCAGCGATACAGTCTATCCCTTGATGAGCCTAAACAGAATGATGTGATGTGATATGTCCCATAAAGGAAACGCCATGAATTTGTTGGGCTTTTTATTTGGGAATTTACTTAACTCTCAAAGGATCCTCAAGTCGATGATGTAAACAATATCCCAAATGTAAGCAAAGAGTTTAATGGAGTTTATTTCCTAAGAAAACAAGTGGATTTATTTGGGAAATTTCATGGAAATGTAGCGAACAAAAACACATTGAAAACATTCTAAACCCCTGCCCCGCCAACATCACACAATGAAATAGGAAATACATATACACTTATATATACATTCATACATATACATTTGTACATATATACGTATGTATATTATATGGGACTATAAAACATTTTATTGTGACTTTTATGCGAATATTTGATGTATTTATAAAATGGCATACAATATTTTTATTGTTGTCTGATGAGAAGCGAACGAACGGGAATTGCTCATGAAAACTGAATATGTACACGCATACATATGTATGTATGTATGTACATTTATGCATACACACATAAAAATATAAGAGAAAAAAGGAAAGCACACCATTTTTTTATGTTTACAGCATAAATATGACAAATATGCAAATAAATAAATTTATGAAAAGTATTTATGATCATCTGTATCATAGCGCGGGTAGAGGAAATAAATTTTGAAAGTGGTGCTATTAAATTATAATAATTAACCAATTTTACGCAAAGAGCAGCAAATAAAATTTACATATCCCTCATTGAAAATGACACCTAATCTAAAGACGCCTCCAAATATCTATGAGTTTCAGAGTTTCTTCACACAGAAATTCAAGCATAATTTTTTGCCACTGGGCAACAGTTCAAAATACCTAAACGCGGTAAAAAATGGATTTTGCATATCCTTCCTCATTTATAGGCTTTAACATAGTTGATTATACTATATACATTTTTTAAATGTTTCAAAGGATAACATCCTTCACAAAAATGCTTTAAAAACATATCCGCACCCTACGATACCGATTAAACTATAAAATCAAAAAGTAGAATATCTGTTAAATGTATGTCATTTACAATTTTAAATTTGAACTACCGATTACTTTCACTTTGAAAGGTAGAATAACATTCATTTTTATTTTCAAATTGGGACGTTATACGATCGAACAAATTTGGGAAATATTAAAAACTTACTTCCAAAAAGGTGAGTCCAAACTGTAAGAAATTTACGTTGACAATTTTCGAGAAAAGATCAGTCTTCATAAAGCTTATTTCCATCTCGGTGGCTATGCCAATAAGCAAAATTGGGGTTCAGAGATCCCACACGTAACTATTGAGAAGCCAATGCATCCACAACGAGTCACTGTTTGGTGTGGATGTTGGGCTGTACTGAAAAATTGTACTGATCGGATGAGATACTACCAAACCAGTCGTTGTAGTCTTATTAATCATATTGTGTTCCATTCTTAAATGATAAAGTTCAACCTTTCCAGTAAAACCGTAAATTTGAAAAAATAATTAGTACTTTTTTAGCTGATTCTAATTTTAAATGGCCCACCCAAATTTGAAAGAATGTACATCAACATTGATATATTAAACCAAAATTTAATTTTGCAAAATAAGTTTGATGAGAAACCTGACCCACTCCTATAAACATATATTCATTATAATCGAAAATAAAAGGCGAACACCATTTATTTGACATTTCAAAAGAAATTTCATTGAAAGAATTATTTGTGCAAATAATAACAACAGAGTAGAAAAGCCAACTACGACTCTCTAGGTATTGACTTTGTGTCGCATTTGAACAAAAAAATCAACTGGTTTGAAGTGAACTAATGAGAAAATGCAAGTACTCATCTGTTGAAACGTATAGATTAAACAAACATAAAAAGAGACCGAGAGCAAATAATTGAGAAATAATTATATTTATTCACAAATTTGGAAAAAAGATAAATATTTCCAGGAAAAGTTATTCAGACATTAAGGCATATTGCACAAATTGTGATACCACTGTTTCTCAACTGACTTCCAACAATTTCAGATAGATCATAAATACCGATATATTTTTCAGGTTTTCAAGGATCATATGTTCATACGTTGTTTTTGCATTTTTCTTAACTCTTGTCAATAAATATCGTTATTACGAACTTACACTAGTGTTTTTGCATTTTGGAAGCTGTTTATTTAGGATGAAGAAACAACTAATACGCATAAAAGTATCATACCATTCTGTTTATGAAATTGAGTCTAAAATTTGTGAAAAGGTTTCTGTAGAAAATTGTCCATTTTATATGGAAAATTGTATGGAAAATGTTTTCACTTTATTTTTGGGTCATTTTTTCATTTTAGGCGACTTTCCAGTATAAAGTTACGTTGAGCGTTGCCTGTACATTAAAATATTATTAATATAAAATGACCAAAATAGTTGAAATTTTGATGCGTCACATTCTTAAATATATTCCAATTTAAAATCCCATCTAAATTTTAAACATTCCAAGAAAGAGATGCGCAACTGAAGGACATTTGATATTCAGAATTTCTGTTCAAATCAGTTTTAAACTTGTGTTTCAAGGACATCACTGTCTATGATGTGTATATTTATATATTTTTAACTTTATTTCTCAATCTTAACTAATATTTCTCAGCTTATTAAAAATATTCGGATTGTTGGTGCAAAATATGAATATTTTTAAATCGCGAAGAATTAATATGTAAATCTTTATAATGACGAGTATTTATAATAATTCTCTTTACTACAAAGTGGAATTGAAATAGAATATCTGAATCCTATTAGAAAATTCGTTAAGTTTTTTCTACAAATCAGCTACAGATATGGTTTGTTTTAAGACAATATCAGCGATCGTTTCCATAACTCACAGGGCCTATTTTATCGCATTCGACGGAGCGGACTATTTCCAAGTATTATCTAGAAAAGACCCATTGTGATTCAGAAAGCACCAATTTTAATTTCGAAATTCTAATTGAATCAAATTCAGAACACATCAATGGATATTTCAGAAATTTTGAAAAAAAAATCATTCGAATTCCAGATCAAATCAAATGAAATTCATTTAAAATTTTACAGAGATTTTCAAACATATGTGAGAAGGATAAATGTTGGCTGTAAAGTCAAAAATTTTGAAAAGCGCTTTTAGAAAAACCTGCCTAACTTTCTATCATATAGAGAACACCAAAATATTTTTGGCAATTGATTGCTGACTAAATAGGGAATAATTGGGACAGAATTGTTTCAAAAATCCACATTGAGAAAGTTGAGATAAATACAATTTCAACCATGAATTTTGCATTTCTATAAATCACAAAATTCGCGGCTTAATACATGAATGTTACAAGTGAATTGGTTCTTAATACACTAGCCATCAGCCGGATCCGTTGATAAATAGCGAAAAAAATACAAAATTAAAATGCCATGCATACAAATCATTTAATCTATGTCTCTCGCGAAAATGAAAATGTTACAAAAATATCCAATTTGTATTTTGTGTTTACCGTGCTCTACCGAAATACCCACATTATTTGTCGGAAATGATCAATCTTCCAAAAACATGGATCCATTTTAATCCTAGTAATTTTCTTGTTTAAGTTGGCGTGTAATTTTGCAATTTAAGCGTGAAGAGCTTTTATTACAAAAATGGTGTCTTCGGTGACCCCCACTGAAATTTTTCGTCCTTTTTGAAAGGAATTTTTTTGATTTTCTCGCAAATATATGTTTAATTCATATAAATATATTTTCTTTGTTCATTTGTTAACTTAATAGAATTTAAATGACATCCATAGCAACATTCATTATTCATTACTTCCTGCAGAGTTGCAGTAAGAATTGTCTCAATTGTTGGTCGAATACATTGCTTTAAGTTCAATTCAATTATGCAATTCTCTCATTGCAGGACCTGACTATGTGGCAAGTCGCATCATCCTGTTGAAACCACACAGTATTGAGAGGGAATCACTTTCGATGTAGTTCTGCAAAGAAAAACTTTTTTAACAGCAGTATTAAGTAGCATGGTAGCAGCATTCATCTGCCACCCTATATATTAGATGTCGTGTTAAAACTGTGTCGAAATTTTCACTTAAAATATTTATTCTCAAGGAAAATTCCCCCTTCCACACTTTTCTTCATTCCTTCTGTGCCCTAACTACCATCATATTACTTTAATTATAATTGTAACACTTGTGTTAATATTTAGGCATTTAATTCTTGCGTGTGTGTCGTATACAAAAAGTAATTCATTTATTCCGTTTGCTTTTCTAAAATGACAGCACACGTTCTTTTTTTCAAAAACTTTTGTATTTCCTCGAAAAGATTATATTTCCTCAAAAGGAAATATATAGTTTGTTTATGGCACTCTCGTAGTCATTTGTTTGTCTATTTGATAGGCTCAGAGAAAAAGTGCAGGTTAAAAGGGAAGAAATTAATAAATAATTATAATTACACCGTAAAAAAATTAACCATTTAATAAAAATTTTGTCGAAGTTCTGCATGTATTTTTGTCTGTTCTATTTAAAAAAATTAAAACATTAAAAAATATTTGTACATATTTTTAATTTGTGGCTAAAACTTATCATCCAAGGTAGCTTTAATGTTTGTGCTCTCATTTTGGAAATATAAGCTCGACAACACAGACCTATATATTCAATTAAATGTAATTATGATGGTTGAAAATGTTGTTTAACTTCCCCTTAGATACAGCGGCTTAGACAAAAATTATTTTCATTAACTTGCATTACATTCTAATGAAGAAGACAATGTCTATATGCAAAAGATCTATGTATAAAGTTAGGAGAAGTTATGGCTTTTCTTGTTGAATATGTTTAGGGAAGCTGGGTTCAGTTCTCTTTGAAGGCTTCGACGACCTGGCCTGTTAAACGTGCTCAAGGATCCTCTATGGCCTCGCAAAGGACCTCATGTGCGGATACTTTCATTCTGATTACCACTACGAGCTAACTTATTTCTGGTGCTTTTCGAAAAAAGTTCTTCCGCAAAATTTGCCAGAACAATTTTCTCGAGTGTAAACGTTTACTGTGGCAAAACTTTCTGTTTCGCCGGAAATAGTTCATTTGTGTATACATTTTTGAAATAAATAAAAAATACTTAACAGAGAGAGAGTGTTTCTGTCTTTATGTACGTGTCCGTGTGAGGCTGTGTGTGTGTGAATGAAAAGTTGTGAATAGTTTTATACATTTGTCGTTTTTCCCAGTGCGTTTATGGCTCTGAATTTAAGTGCGTGGGAATGGAATGAATATTTATGTGCCGGAGAAGTTTTATACCCAATTATTTATGCATATTTCATTAATGTTTACATGTGTGTGTGTGTGTTTGTGCGTGTGTAAGTGTTTGTGTAAATATGAACCACATAGTTCATACTTTTAATGGCACCTTTTCATTATTTTCGGTTAGAAAATGAATCGTTTTCTAATTATACAAAGGAAATAAACATGAACAAAGGAAGGATGTTTTGTGGAAATACAAAAACCAACTATTTTGTGTGTGTCACAAGAGTTTCAACTAAACAAGATGCCAATTTAAATGAGAACTAATTTCACAATTAAATGCATTTATATAAACAAATCATATTTTTTGGTTTTCTAATTGCCTCCATAAATAAGTGCCAAGGACAAATTCATTTAGTTTGTTTTGTTCTCAATTTCTTTGACTATTAACAAAGTGATACGTAATTTGTCAATGTTTATTACGGCTGTTTCTTAGGAAACATTTTATTATATTTATAATGAAACGAATAAATTTTAACTAATTATTGTACTTTTTGTTTTTTTTTTTTTTTTTCATTGCAGGTGAGTTGCAAACCACAATTTGCTAAATACACAGAAAGCTTATTTATATGCTGTTTATCTACTGGAAACTAAAAAGTAAGAAAATTTATATTATATCTTGTAAAGAGTGATTTTTTTGAGGTTAGGATTTTCATGCATTAGTATTTGACAGATCGCGTGGGATTTCAGACATGGTGTCAAAGAGAAAGATGCTCAGTATGCTTTGACATTTCATCATGAATCGTCTTACAAACGAACAACGCTTGCAAATAATTGAATTTTATTATCAAAATGCGTGCACTGTTAAGAAAGTTCATTGCGCGCTTCCATTTTATGGTCAGTTTAATCGACCCACTGAAGCTGCTATTCGGGCTATTGTGACTAAATTTCGCACCAAATTTACATTGTTGGACATTAAACCACCAACACGCTTACGTAGAGTGCGAACTGAAGAAAATATCGCAGCTGTATCGGCCAGTGTTAATGATGACCACCAATTTTCGATTCGTCGCCGTTCGCACCAATTGGGTCTCTGTTACTCAAAAACGTGGAAATGCCAAAATTGGACTAAGCGGATGGACCACCTAAGACGCAGCCGCGGTCAACATTTAAATGAAATTATCTTCAAAAAGTAAATGTCATGGACCAATCTAACGTTTCAAATAAAGAACCGATGAGATTTTGCAAATTTTATGCGTTTTTTTTTTTTAAAAAGTTATCAAGCTCTTAAAAAATCACCCTTTATATATTTAAAGATTTGTCTTTTGATGTTTTCTTTCTTAAATTCAAATAACGAAAAGTTAGCCACGATATTTATATTTGAAACATTTAAGTTTAGTATCCACCACCTTGTAGTGAAGTAGAAAAATGTGCAGGGTATACTGCGCAAACTTATGCTTTTACTTATTTCTAAATATCTCAATAGCTCAATAGTGTTTCTAAGTAGGTATTTGAGTTTCACCTAAAATTAAATTGCAAATTAAATCACGGGATGTTGATCAACATGGGTAGTTAATGGATGTCATTTGAATTAAAATTAATAAAATTAATAAAATTAATAAAATTAATAAAATTAATAAAATTAATAAAATTAAATTAATTAATAAATAAGACTGTGCGACAGACGAATTTTAAGTATTTGTATTGAGCCTCAATTTTGTAAAAGAATAAGAGATGCAATAATAATAACTGCAATAACCGAAACTTGTATTTTTGCCAAAAAATAGTATTAATAAAAACTTCAATAACCCAGTCAATTACTCAGGGATTGTTAAAATTAAATCTGTTATTTTACTTTACAATTGGTGCAGTTACAAACAAAATAATGTGCAAAAACATTCCCAAAGTTGAAAAATGTCTAAAACATATTTAAAAAATGTGTTTGCTGAAAAAAAACATACGGATTTCTTAAGTTTTCTCAAATAAGCTATAAATTTGTCTAAAGCTTCTTTTCAAATCCGATGAGGAAGTAAAAATTGGTTGATAATCCACTAAGTTGCAGCATTATAAGTGTGCAAAGAAAGATAATATCACTTCCCAAAGTTCTCTACTTCATTCTTTTTTGTAGTACAGTGTAATTTATTCCAACCAATTGACAAATATAATTGGAAATGAATCAAGGTATTTCTTATTTAATTGAATAATTCTAAAAAACCTTAAAGATTTATTTATATTCGTTTAAATGACAAAACATTTTTAGAAATGAAGTTTAGGAATATCGACAAACAAACAATTCAAATTTATAAATTAAAAAAAAAACAGGAATTTAAATACACAAACCTTTTTTAAATTTAAATTGAGGTTGATAAGCTGTATAAAACAAGAAAAAAGTCTTTCAGTTCGGCAGTACCGAATCTTATATACACCACGGAGTGCATTCCACAGTATTACCGGCAGATTAGAGACTGTCGACATTACATAGGAAAAATAGGAAAATTCTGATGCTTCATTATTATAATAGTAATTGTCTTCTACTATATATAAATATAAAACTTTATATAAATAAACTTTAGCAGCAATCTTCTAAAATGTGTCCTAAATATTTTTAGGTAGAACAATATCGCTCTATCCCGATTTTCCCCATTTGCAAGTTATTGATTCCAGCCACAGCCTAAATGTCTGAAACATTTTGATAGGTAAAGTCCTAATACTGAAGATCGAATATGTTTCAGAGTATAATATACAAACCAAATTTCATGATTTTAAATACAGCCGTTTTCTTGTTACCACTTTCACATCGTCTTCCACTTTGACCCTAAAAGTACGGATTTAGAAAAATTAGTACATCTTATTATTCTGCGCAATCAGACAAGCGCAAAAACTGATTATCATAATTCTAGCTTTAGCCGATTGCTTGGCGCCGAATTTAATCCCATTTAGATCCTGAAGGTACGAATACCGAAAGATAACTTTATATACGAAATCAGTAAGAAAATTGTTGATATATTTTTAAAACACAATCCATAATCATTTACATCTTTTTATATCATATGGAATTTCGTAATTTTAGCACAGGATAAAGAATTTTCCATTATATTTACTTCCTAAATTTTATTGAAAATCAGAAACTATTATATGATTTATTCGATATGGGCACGTTGTTGAAGCTGTGTGCAACTTCAACATAAAGTAATTACGGTATCGAGGGAACATATGCTTTTCTCAATCAGTTATGAGTCATGAGTTCTCAATCAGTCATGGGGACAAATCCTACAGTTTAGATATAACTACAGTTTAGATATAGCAATAGCCTATTTATTAGATAAAGTGATCCGCTGCGGAATAAGTTCAGATGGCCTTAACAGGAGTTAAACTTGGATTGGATGTTGCAATTTTGGGTGCACTAAAAATCTATGAGTCACGAGTATTTTGCTCGAATTTTTATTTTGCTTCTATTTGGAGTTCTTTGAGGGAAATTTCAATTATAGATTTGAGTTTTAGTTCACTACAAAAGGAGACACCACACAAACATGTGAAAGATTCTCTCAACCAGGGATGGGATTTATATAATTACACTGTGCGACAGTCCAAAAACTCTGGGGAGTGATAGTATTTTTCTGGTAGGTGTTGTCGAGTAGAACAGGAATATGTGTTTGAAATTTGCCAGACACCCCCAAAATCTTGAGAGGTAAAAAAACGGGGTTTCGTACCTTTGTACACTTATAAGCCTGTAACACAGTTGATTATCAACCGAGTTGATAATCAACAATCAACTCCAGAAGCCTGGAGCTTAGATATATTAGATATTATCTTAAAAAAACTTAAGAAATCTATGTACCTTTGTCCAGAAACACACACTTTTTTAATTAACCTTTTTTTCATTTTAGGCAATGTTTTTGTACATTATTTTGTTTGGTAACCGTACCACAAGTAAATGTATTTAAATAACACATTTAGTAAGCAGTGTCTTAAAAAAACCGTCAGTAATTGACTGAGTTATTGACATTTTTATAAATAACAAATTTCTGCAAAAATACAAGTTTTGGTCATTCTAATGCACATGTTTCACTATTTTACGAATTAAAGTTCAATAAAAATATTAAAAATTCGTCGAAATGGTAAAAAACATGACGACCATTTTAATAAATGATCCCCAATTTTAGAACACATTTTTCCCACTTTGAGTATTTTTTGGAATAGAAAAATGGGAAATGTAGTAATATTTTCATATCATTTTGGCTCACGAAAAAAACCTATGCCATCAACGAATAGCTAAGGTTAATTGTAGGAGAAGCTTTTCTAACCACTTTATTAATATTTATATGTCACCAGCTTTAAGAAGACAATATCTCTATTGAAAGAGTTCACTAAGATCAGAGTTGAATGGAGTTGGATCACGACACAGCGGCATAGTTTGATGCTCAGTCCCTGGCTATGAAGCAAAGGGGCAATCTGTGATTATCATTTCTCAAAAAATCAGATACTGCTTCATTATTTTCCCTATTAAAATTTGTTTTTAGTTATAAAACCGACAAGCAATCCTAGCTGTTTTTAAATGTAATTGAATAATTTCCGATACGCCCTACTATGCATACTCGTACATGTACATACATGTGGAAAGCTTATTTTGGGCTGTGGAAATTTTCATAAATTTTCATTTTTCTTTTACCAAACCAACACATCCGCGTACAGAAGGCACAGTAACCCACAAAAATTATGTGTTACATACGTGGTGTCAAAGGTAAACACATCCATATGAACGTGGCAACGTGCAAGGGATTGTGCAAATGTGTGCGTGTGTGAATATAACCACCAATCGTTATTATACACAACTTTTAAATGTTATTCCTCTCATATATTTTCGGCGTTCTTTTTTCTGGTGGTATGAGTTATGTTTGGAAAACGTGAATTGATAAACTCAAATACCAGCCCACAGCACACGCACACAAACAACTGTAAGGACCAATTATTCGGAAGTGGCACAAAAACCAAAGGCCCTCCTCCTATTTACACAGGCAACCTTACACATATGCTCATGTGCTGGCATTCGTGGTGCCACATAACTCGTTGGTTGTGAGTTGACATTTAAGCGTTTTATTTGGGGACCCACAAACTCCGACAACAACAACAAGAACAACAGCACAAATTGAACAATTTTTGCTGATAACAGATATAAAAATACTTTCAAAATCATAAAGTTATTGTATTTTTTGCAGCAAACTAATATGGAGGCTGTAACATTTAGGGGAATATAACATTTGAAGAGGGTTGGCAAATTAGTGCTACACATTTGTAAATGTATTAGGGTCAATGTTTCCATCTGCTCTTCATCAGAAGAAATTGTTATTTGCTAATATAGGATTTGTTAATGGTAATGAATTTTCCACATTGAGTTTGTCCAACTCTGTAAACCAATTTATCATAAATTACAAAATCTTGCGGATAAATAAAAAATAAAGAAATATTTATGATAAACAGGACTGACAGGATATTATTTATCTTAGCGGCATGGACAATGGTTTTTAAGAACAAATCGAACAGATCCAAAATTTTTGTAATAATAGTTTCAAATTAATTTTCAATCGATTTCACACTAATGATTAACCGATTTTCTTTTATTTCAAGTTAAATACATATATCGTTCCTATTTGACAACCCCCGCTACACAAAGTCACTTGAGCATTGGGAACCTTATTGCGGTCGCCATTGGTATTGGGTCTTGTGGAACATGTGCCTAAACAAGTTGTTGTGTAGGTTAAATATTTATGGCAGCTGGAAAAATTTCCGGTTTGTTTAAGTGATAATTTCGAAATCAAAAATTAAACTTTATATAAAAGGATACTTAACATAAATTAAGTTTGTTGGCATTGTTGTTGCCAACCCTCAAAAACGGAACCCTTGTTTGGTTTGTTGTTATCAGTAATTTTTATTTCTTTATAAACTGCCATTTTCTAAACCCAAACCCAAACGGAAAACCATCCACACACCCCAAACATCCGCGATAGTGTATCCCTGCTCTCTGCAACGAACACATGTCTGTCATTTGGCTGATTGTGGCTAACTAATGTCGGTTCTATATGTGAGAGTAGTATGTCTGGGTGTATGTGTTTTAAAAGGAACGGATGTTGATGTGTGCCTCATTGTGTATGCGTGTGTGTGAGTGCCTGATGTTAACAGTTGGTCATACATTAATTATGTTCTCAAATTTAACAACCATCTAATCCTTTTTTCATTAGTTGCCATTTACATTCTGCTGAATTTCACAAAGTTCATCTAAACGTTTGTTGCCGTCGAGAGGTCGAGATTAGATTGAATGGTCGATATTTTTGTGTTGTTGTTGTAGGGGGCGGGGGAGTGAGTTGCTGAGTTGATTTTTTGTCGGTTGGGTTCTATTTTGATTTCTGGCACTGGTTTTATTCCAATCATGGTGATTGTTGCTATTATATTGCCATTAACAACTTAATTGTTTTTTACGGCTACGTTAGATAGAAAGTGGCCAGCATGATAATGGACAACAACATTGTGCGCAGCTGTTAACCTCAAAATATTCCGTAAATGGTTTTAAGAAGAAGAGGTTGGGTAATATTGGGTAGCTATATTATAAATTCGAAAAACGTCAAAAATTGCAGAAAACTCCTGCCCACGTCACATTGATGTCGAACAAAAATTCATACAAATAGATAAAAATTACAGCGAAAATACTAAATTTTGACGCCTCCGAACAATAGTATGCTAGTCTGAAAAGTGAGTTTGGTGTTCAAATTATATTTATTATATTTAGTTATTTCTATAACTTTTGATTGAATGGTCGATCATTACCAAAATTTGAAAAAAAAATATGTTAAAGACCGTAGAATCAAAAAATTGGGATATTTACTGAAGATTTCCATCATGCTTTTATTTGCGTTGTTTCTATTTTGATGCAATTTAAATATTATTATTGGTCCTCAAAATTCGCAAAATTTGTAGAGATGACAAAATTTTACGAATTTTAGGTCCACCAAAAATTCCTAACATTCATCAATATAAATAAAAATGATAAACTTATTACTAGATTTGCAGATTTTCAATTTCGGTTAAAGACCGCAAAATCTAAAAACGTGAATAATTTGAAAATATGCTACGTCGACTTAGCATACTATTGTTTGGAAATGTCGATATGTAGATTTATCCCCTTTTTTTTAAAAAATAAAATTGCCAATGTGGGAAAGTAGATATAAATGACCGACATGCCTTTATTTGCCTTTTTATTTAATTTAAGTATTTTTTTGTACCTCAAATTCGTAAAATTTGTATGACTTGTATTTTCTGGATATCATTTTACGAATTTTAAAAACAAACTATATTTTCATATTTTGCTGAATTCCCGATATGGGGAAAATGTGTTATAAAATTTAGGATTTTACTAAAAATGGCCACCATGCCTTTATTTTCGTTTTTTTTTGTTTTGATGAAATTTAATTATTTTTATTGGACCTCAAATACGTAAAATTTGTAGGGAGGACGATATTTTACGAATTTTAGGTACAACAAGAATACGTAAAGTTCATCAAAATAAATAAAAAACAAGTACGGAAAGGCTAAAGTCGGACGGAGCCGACTATATGATACACTCCACTTTCTATACGAATACAATTCAATTCGGTAAAAAAAGTGAAAACGGGAAGGATTTTTGTATCCTGTAAATGTATGTGTTTTACAAAAAATGTTTATATATTGAAACCTAAAACGATGTGAGCCGTATGTATGACCATGTATGTTTATAGGTGAAATATAATATGTAAAGTAAAAGCTAAATCGATTCAAAAAGTGATTCTAAGTCGATTGGTATAATTAACAACGGGTCTATCTCGCTTCACTTTGGGTATTACAAACAAATGCACAAAGACATAATACTCTCGTGGAGTGTATAATGATAAAATTATTACTAGATTTTGATTTTTTCCAGAAAAAAGTCGAATTTTCAAATGTAGCGAGGACGAAATTTCAACCAACATGAATACGTAAAATTCATCAAAATAAATAAAAATGATAAAATAAGTACTAGATTTAGATTTTTTCCAGATAAACTAGAATTTCCAAAGGGGCGAAAATGTATTAAAAAAAATGGGATTTTTACTAAAATGGTCGTCATGCCTTTATTCTCTCTCTCTGTTTTGGTATTTTTTATTCCATCAATCTATAGAGGGGGAGGGGGGAGGAGTATATATCATTATCAGTGACTTAAGACCCTAATTGAATTATTATTAAATATTACTAATAGTATATTTAGACAGCATGAGATATTAAACTGTAAACGATCATGGTTGATTTACAAATGTTACATCCAATACAAATATGAGAGTAAAAATGTTAAGTCAATCTGCACACGATTTCGCATGCAGTCTGAAAAGGCTATAACATTATTTGTATCCTTTCATACAGAATAGATATACGATTTCATAATGGCAAAAGGACAAAAAATATGAAATGAGGTAAGGGGATTTTTGTGGGAATTTCTTATCATATTTAGGGGATGTTGTTTGGATATTCGAAGTATGTTGAAAAATATTTAGTATTTCATTTAAATTTGAATATTGTCCTGAATCATGACCATATTCTGTTCTATAGAAGGCAGTCATCTGGAATTGCAGCTATATTCGTCGAGCATGGTTTCCAAATGGGATCACTCTTGATATGTTCCTTCTATCTTGGTTTGGAAGAGACCCTATCAATGTCGCGATCAACTCCGTAGCGAGGGTTCTAAAAGTAGATCCCATCCTCGCAAGCTCGTCTGCTCGTTCGTTCCCAAAAAATCATAAAAGTGGATACAAATTATGAAAATTACTGGATTTACACATGTTTCTTTTTTTTTAAATTAAAATTATCGGAATCCCAATGTGGGAAAATGTGTTGAAAAAAATGTGGGGAAAACTGTGTTCCAAAATTTCTATTTTTTTCTAAAAATGCTTTATTAGTCGTTTTTATATGTTTTGATGAAATTTAAGTATTTTTACTGGACAAAAAAATTCGTAAAATTTGTAGAGGTGTGAACTGGAATGACCAAAACTTGTATTTTTGACAAAATTTTACGAATTTTAGTTCATACAAACATACCTAAAATTCATCAAAACAAAGAAAAATGTTTGTCGACGTTATTATGTTTAAAATTTTCCAAAACATTAAATTTTTAAAAGGGTCAACTGTTTGCAATACATATTTGCCATACAAAAAGTTAACCTTCTGTTGCAGGAAAGACAGTCGGTTTTTAAAACGTTATATGCTCCATTTCATGGGTGACATTTAAATTTGTCCAAAGGTTGAAATGTAAGCAGACGACAGCTAGAAATAAAAGGAATAATATCCTTTTCCAGTCCATCATAGGCCTAGACCTTGGTTGAAGCAAAATGTAAATATCCAAAGTAAAATGCAGAAGAGATATTTGCCTCTGAAGCAGCTGGTCTGATAACAGTGTGTGTGTGTTTTTTCTGCATAAATGTGACCTTTTTCTGTATTTGCATTTACCTTGGCGCTAGTCAGAGATAAACACGTATGTTTTTCCGTTAATTTATTTTCGTTACGTGATTAAACAAAAGTGTATAAATGTATATATGTGTGTGTGTCTGTATGTGTGATATGGGGAGGGTGCGTGTCTGCGGCTCTGCGTGGGGAGGCCACCGAAAAAAATTATTATTGTAATTAGGTAAATAAAAACGTGATTTCGTGTTTTTGTTCATTCGCTTTGTATGCAGGAACTGGAAAAATCCAATTATATGTATGTACATACACATGTACACTTGAAGATAAAAGTTGTAATAAATCCCGAGAAGAAAGTTATCTGTCGAGTGATTTATTAGCATTTAAAAAGGTGCGCATGAACACCTTGTTTACTCTCTAAATTGTTGTACACCACGAATGAGTAACATGCATGTTACTCATACGCCCCCAAGGTGCGAATGCAAATATCAGTCTCAAGCTTTACTTACAATAATAAATCAGTTGGATGGTTTTCATTTCGCGGTATCAGTTGTCAGGTGTAGTAGGTTGGTGGTGGAATGATATATTTTGATAGCCTATATGGCGATATATCGTAGGAAGAGAGTGTATTAATGTTGACATATTTTTGGGGTGTTTGAAAAATATTCGAGTTTAAATACAGAGAAATTAACAATTCTTTAAAATATCATCCGATTAAAAGATAAAAACCTCAATGGAAATGTAACTTAAATTTATTATACAAAACTGCGACTAATCAGCCAGGAAAGGATAATGCGGCTATAAAATTATCTAATTCAATCTCTATTTCAATACAGATACAATATAAAAATATGGTCATATGGTAGTGGGGTACAATATTATAGACGACGCAAAGTACACCAAATTGTCAGAGCATTTGAGCAGGATTACATACCTCTGAAAATATCAATTAGTTTCTAATTTCCAATCTTTTATCTTTGTAGAGACTTCACACTGCGAACGTGTAAAAACAAATAATTTGAACATTTCAATATCAAAATAATTATTTTAGTTCAATGTGTGTATCAGACCAGGTGCTTTACGGGCAACTCTTCCTTATGTTTTACACTTGAATTTTACATTTTTTTCAAACAATGGACTAAAACAATGATGGACAGAGAATGATATTATTGCTTTTTTTCAAGCTGTCCTATGCATACCTTTCAGCAATGGCAAAATTGAAATGTCAGCAATGAAATGGAGCATTTTTAAAAACAATTCTCTTTGCCACAACAAAAGGATAGTGGAAAATATTGTTTAGAAATTTTCAATGTTTTCGGAAATTTTATATTTTGCAAAACTTAAATATAATTATGTAAAATAACATATACAATACTATTCATATTAGTTTTTTTTGTACAGACTGTTTCATTTACTTTTAGTATTTTCAAAAAAAAAAAAAACAATTTTTGTGGTATTGAATAGCGTGTGTAGAATAAAACAATACATATTCAATTTTTCTTGCAGTAATGGTAAGGTTATAAACCATACACAAACGGACTATATAAGTTACAACACAGCTTGTAACGAAGATGTCGATCCAAGTATCTGCAAAGTTTTGAGGATGCATACCATTCTATGTATTTGGAGAATTTGTACGAATCGAGGGAACTTTGAGTCAATCTGGGTATATTGATTTGTTCAATGATAATGAATTTCCCTCCGTGAACAGGCTCAAAGCATGAAGAAACTCACGAAAAATTATTTTATTGCCTCAGAGAATAAATCAAAATTCCATCACTTTTTTTCAAAAATTACACCGAGGTCCCAAATATTTGGGGCCCATAAAAAAGTGTATGACTTTTGGCAAAACTGGGAGATATGGGTCTTTTTTCTTTTGGGGTTTAATCTCGTAGTGGTGTCCGTATATGCTTATATTTCCATGACTTAAAAAATTACACACATTCGGTTCAGATTTAGATATAGCCTCCAGAAAAATGTCCCTCCAATTTGTCTTATTTCTGCTCTAAAATACACATTTTAAATTAGATCTTGATAAAATTTTCAGGATCATATAAAGGGTGATTTTTTAAGAGCTTGATAACTTTTTTTTTTTAAAAAACGCATAAAATTTGCAAAATCTCATCGGTTCTTTATTTGAAACGTTAGATTGGTCCATGACATTTACTTTTTGAAGATAATTTCATTTAAATGTTGACCGCGGCTGCGTCTTAGGTGGTCCATCCGCTTAGTCCAATTTTGGCATTTCCACGTTTTTGAGTAACAGAGACCCAATTGGTGCGAACGGCGACGAATCGAAAATTGGTGGTCATCATTAACACTGGCCGATACAGCTGCGATATTTTCTTCAGTTCGCACTCTACGTAAGCGTGTTGGTGGTTTAATGTCCAACAATGTAAATTTGGTGCGAAATTTAGTCACAATAGCCCGAATAGCCGCTTCAGTGGGTCGATTAAACTGACCATAAAATGGAAGCGCGCAATGAACTTTCTTAACAGAGCACGCATTTTGATAATTAAATTCAATAATTTGCAAGCGTTGTTCGTTTGTAAGACGATTCATGATGAAATGTCAAAGCATACTGAGCATCTTTCTCTTTGACACCATGTCTGAAATCCCACGTGATCTGTCAAATACTAATGCATGAAAATCCTAACCTCAAAAAAATCACTCTTTATTATATTTGATCTAGAAACAACTACCCTGGAGGTGGCCTTCATTGGTCCATGTTTAGAAATAAACCCCATACAAATTGGAGATAAAATTTGCACTATTACATAGGATCCTGTTCAAAATTCCCATATAATGTTTAAATTTAACTAGAAACGCCTACTACGAAAGTCAACTATATGGGTCCATATTTTGGTATAGCCCCCCTGTTTACACTATTACCGCTCTAGAACTCACATCTTTCTACAAATTTGCCTATCTGCTATATTTATACTATGAATATCGATTGTCAAAGTGATATATATGGGTCCACTTGTTGGCATAATGCCCTCACATGTGGGCCCTAATTTTACTATTACAGCTCTAGAACCCATATATTACATCAGAAGTTGATCAAATTTTGCAGATCTTGCTATACTTCAACTAGGAATACATAATATGAAAGTTAAATATATGGGTCCATATTTTGGTATAACCCCCATTCAAATGACCCCCCAGCCGCTCCTTACATCCTGACGTTGATTTTGTAGTTCATTCATTCAATTATATGGGTCCATGTTTTGATACTACCCTCAAGCGTTGATATAGGTCCTATAAATGTCCCTCCGATTTATCCTTTTACCGCCGTAAACTTTGCATTTATTATCGGATCTTAATCAAATTTTGCAGATTTTATTATATTTAATCTCGAAATAACTACTGTAAAATTGGACCATATGGACTCTAATTCATATTATATCGGATCTTGATAAAATTTTCAGATCATGGATTTTTGCACATAGAAACACCTGCTTTTAAAGTGGACCATATGGGTCCGTGCTTTCGTATATAGACCCCACTCAAATAGGCCTCCATTATGAGTTTAGACGTATTTTCCATAGTCGATAGTCGAGCATAACGCATAGATATAGCTCCCACTGATATGTTCCTTCTGATTCTACTTATTACAGCCAGTCTTGATAAATTAATGTTTCCCTAGGCAAAGCTACAATGACTGAGTAACACAATGCAAAAAATTTTTCATCATTTAAGACATATTCCTTAAACTTCACTAAAGAAGCTTATATGAACTACATAAAAACACCCTAATATACTAAAACACCTGGGTTTCAAAATCAGGTATAGAAGTAGGGTGTGGTGTAGGGTATCATATAGTCGGCACCCGCCCGACTTTAGCCTTTCCTTACTTGTCACTATTAACTTGCTGAAATTTTGCTTGAAGCCTGCAAAGGAAACTTGTGGTAATAATTTCCGACATTTTTGAAATATTCCCGTATTCTGTGTTTTTATTTAAATTATTACCTTTTAATCTATACAACCACAAAATATTGTAGTCAATTTAAAGAAAAAAAGATCAGAAAATAAATGAAAATGCAACTGAGTATATAGTAAAGCGGAAAGAGTTACGATTGTCCGCAACTAATATGTAACTAGTAAATCAAAAAATTTTTTTTTTCAAATCCATGCTTTATGCATGCAGAATTCTATTGGGCCTAGAAATTCTTTTTTAGTTATCTTTTGTAGAAGGAAAAATTACTGCAAAATTTCAGTTTTTTATCTGCCATAGAACGGCATATATTCGAAAATGGGTTTTAACTTCGTATGGGAGGTGCCACGCCCACATTTCCATTACCGCCCATTTTTGTCACAACTACGCACATTAATGCTAGATGCACTTACACAAAATTACAGTAGGTGTAATTTTGGTTTTAACTTCATATGGGAGGTGCCACGCCCACTTTTGCATTACCGCCCATTTTAGGCGCAACTACGCACATTGATGGTAGATGTACTTACACAAAATTTGAGCACTATACGTGTCATAGAACTGACACTATTCGATAATATGTTTTAACTTCGTATGGGAGGTGGTACGCCCACTATTCCAATACCGCCCATTTTTGGCAGAACTACGCACATTGATGGTAGATGCACTTACACAAAATTTCAGCACTCTAGGTGTCATAGAACTGACAATATTCAATAATAGGTTTTAACTTCGTATGGGAGGTGCCACGCCCACTTTTCCAATACCGCCCATTTTTGGCACAACTATGCACATTGTTGCTAGATGCACTTACACAAAATTACAGCACTCTAGGTGTCATAGAACTGACTATATTCAATAATAGGTTTTAACTTCGTATGGGATGTGCCACGCCCACTTTTCCAATACCGCCCATTTTTGGCACAACTATGCGAATTGATGCTAGATGCACTTACACAAAATTTCAGCATTCTAGGTGTCATAGAACTGACAATATTCAATAATAGGTTTTAACTTCGTATGGGAGGTTCCACGCCCACTTTTCCAATACCGCCCATTTTTGGCACAACTATGCACATTGATGCTAGATGCACTTACACAAAATTACAGCACTCTAGGTGTCATAGAACTGACTATATTCAATAATAGGTTTTAACTTCGTATGGGAGGTGCCACGCCCACTTTTCCAATACCGCCCCTTTTTGGCACAACTATGCACATTGATGGTATATGCACTTACACAAAATTTCAGCACTCTAGGTGTCATAGAACTGACAATATTCAATAATAGGTTTTAACTTCGTATGGGAGATGCCACGCCCACTTTTCCAATACCGCCCATTTTTGGCACAACTATGCGAATTGATGCTAGATGCACTTACACAAAATTTCAGCATTCTAGGTGTCATAGAACTGACAATATTCAATAATAGGTTTTAACTTCGTATGGGAGGTGCCACGCCCCTTTGTCCAATTGGTCAAATTTTTCCATTTCCTTGTATTGTCATCGAAAATGATTAAGTGTGCAAAATTTGAGCAAAATTGGTTGAGAAAAAAGCTTTCAAAAATTGATTTCAAATTTTGTGGCACACAAACATATATAGAAAGTAACCTTATATAAAGCATGGAAAAATGGCTTGTTTTCTGAATATTTTCAAAATATGTCAGCTATATATTTTACTTTATCTACTACTACTCTCTTACTTTATATAGCCGCAAAAAATCTTATCTTTTTCCAAATATAATTTCCAAATTTTAATATAATCTAATTTCTTAAAACTAAATCGAGCAAAACATGGGAAATTCAAAGAAATTTTATAAAAATTTCTTCAAAATTACCACTAAAATCTCAAATAATTAGATTATCAAATTTTATTGTCCTCTATTCGGCGAAAAACTGAAACACAACCGCCATATAAAAAATACAATTTTTAATACGACATATACTTTTTCAAAAATGGTCATAACTACTACATTTATTCGTAGGAAAATCTATGTTATCTTTCTCACTCATTCTTATTCCTCAATTCCTTAAATTTTATAGTCTAATGTCGCACACAAGCCTTTCATTGAATTGTTTGTATTTTCTTGCAAACATCTTAAAAACTGTAGATATAAAACCTAATTTGTTATTTCGTTGTTAAGCAAAGTGATGTCTGTGAAACAGAATATACGGCGTTTTGCTCTTTTATTTAATGGAAGAAATGTGTTTAACACTCACATCTTCTCACCATAAAAAGTTATGTTGTTTCATTGACGCTTACAATAAAACTTAATTATAAAAGTTCTGATGCTAGTTTCGCCTCATAAATGGAATAATTTATGACATGTATGCCATGAAGCATTAAATACCCATTCTGCACAGCCACTTATTTCGCATAATATTGCTGTGCCTTTGACAAGAATATTTGTGAGTAGTTTGTATTAAGTAGAAATTACAGCGAACAAGTTGTTGGTAAAGTGGCCAAATGATATGTTCATAAATTTTAGTAAAAGGGAAAAAGTAGTTATGTATCAGTTGTGTATTTTAAAATGTTTTTCATTAAGTAATAGAGATTAATTTAATTTAAAGAAGAAAATCTAAAAATCAAGAAATTTTCAAATAAGTGATTATTCTTCCCATGGATCAAATATATTCTTTAAATTTAGTTTATTTTTTTTTTAATTATTTCTCAGTCGTAGTCTTTAAGGATAATAATATTCCATAAATTGAAAAGAAATTAAATAATAAATTCTTCATGAAAACAAGATAATTTTTTGGTGACACAATACGATAGCCTACCTCAGTGTTCATAAACGGAAATGTACGACATGTATGTATGTATGTGCATTTAAATAAATTTAATGTTTATGCGGATGTAAGTACATATGTGCGAAAAAATCACACACCAATTATATGTAAATACACACACCAACCCACCCAGAAGACCGTACAATCAAACTAATTTAAACAACACTTCAACACATACACTAAAAAAAGAGTAAAACACTCACACACACACACGGTGGGAAGCACGCACACACGTGTAGATCATGTAAATGCCGACATGGGGTGTATGCACGTAGTTCGTACTTTAATAAACAACCGAAAAACGGTCCAAGCTGCACCCCGTGTCTCACCAACGACACATGCACACACACAGACATAAATCTCATAAACAGCCATTAACAGTAAATTGAGGAATAAAAAAAGTTTTTTACATCTTTTTTGCTTTTCTTACTGATTTTTACTCAAATATTTATACACCATTTGCTTGCTTGCTCGGAAGCAGGAGTGAATTGACGGAATCTTTTATTTTCCTTTGTCTTGTTTACTTGATAGTGTACGGGTGTATGTTTAAGTGTACGTGTGTGTGTGTGTTTGTATACGGGTTATAAGGGCACTGCTATTTGGTCTAAAGGTAAGAGTTAAGACATTAAACTGAAAATGGAAGCAAAGAGCGTGCATAAAAATAAGCAGCCAAGAGTAGGAATCAAGACGGATCGTTACCGGTGGTGGCGGTGTTGGTGGTTAAGGTCAAGAGAATTCATGGTAGAATGTTGTTATTTTAGCTTGGTTGAGTCTGATGTTTTTCCTGTCGTCCTGTTTCCTGTTTTCGTTGTTTTCGCATTTTCATTCGGTAAGCAAAAAAATCATTTCAACAACAGTGAGAACATAGTCAGCCACCAACTCAACAACATGTAAACGTTAAGAGAACAATGTAAACTGTAGAAAGCGTGTGTACACCGGTCGGCATTTTTCTTTTCAGAAAATTCTCTATGTCTGTATTTTTTTCATTTGATTGGTTAGTGATGGAAAATATTTATCGAAAAATGTACCCACGTTTTCGGCGAATGCCATACATTTTACAATAATTTAATTTATCATAATTGGGAATATCTTTCAGAACAAAATCAGTAACATTATTTTTTGAGAAATATGCTAAAAGTTTCGTGAAAGGCAAATTCATTCAACGTCGGTTCGGAATAAAAATCCATCGGCCAAAATTCAATAAATTTTCTTCTAGTAAACATTTTCGAGTTCTGTATACAACTGAAATTAGACAAGGACCCAAGGATTATTAAGACATGAACATTAAAAATCGGGCAATCGGATATATTTGAGAAATTAGTCCTAAATTGACTATTTTTTATATTTTTTGATTGAAAAAGGAAAATGTTATTTTATTTTTTGTTCATAATGCTCAGAAAAAATTAAATTTATTTCCCTTGTCTAATTTAAGTTATTTACATAACTCAAAAATCTTATTAAAGCTACTGAATGTTGGCGAATGCATTTTGATTCTAAACCCTATTGCGTTGGTATTTCATATCACAAACGTTGCAACTTTAATAAGTTAAAATTCTTTTAAAGTCGGCACTAAACTGCAATCCATTATCAGTTGGCGCGACGTTACATCGTTTATAGCGCAAAACTCCCCTAATTGCTTCGGAGATGTTTGTAAAATTACATTATGCTGCAAAAAAATTCCGAAGCACCGTGTATAACATTTTCTAATGTATTTGGGCTTTCTAAACCCGAAAACGACATTAAAAAATTTAAGGATATTTTTTAATATTTTTAAAATTCCAATTTTCGTCGATAGTACAATTAATATTTCTACTCACATTTTTAAAAACATAAATAAATTGAAGGTATTTACTATGCCTACAAATGTTGCGAATTTTACTTTTACATTGAAACAGTGGTTGAGGAACAGTCTCCAAAAATTGTGAAAAAAAAAATTTGATAATTTTTTTTAAAGTTGGCCTTTTATTTTCTATTTTTCTGGATTATCTGGTCGTGATTAAATAAAAAAATCTGATGTTTTTAGGTTTATTAAATTGTTATTTCATATTTCCATTATTTCATTTGTCATCGATCATCCTCAGGTATACTGTATAAAAATAAATTTCAAGAGAGAAGATGATTGTTTTTACTCAAACTGAATATACCTGAGGATGAATTTTGAAAAAGGTTATATTTTCTTCGTTCAGATACTTTGTTCTCTAATTTGTCAAGTGATTTTTCGCGCTATTTTACATTCTTTGTCGCGTATACCATGAGGGTCATAGGTTTCTTTAACATATAGACATTGTTTTCATCGTTCAAGTATTAGCTATTAAAAACAAAAGCGAAATACTTTTTTCCTGTTTTTTCTGTAATTTTTATAGTTTTGTGTCAAAAAAAATCGAAAAAATATTTTTCCAACACAAAGTTTGGTAATGGATAAATAGCTTTTTTAATTTTTATTAAAAAAATATCCATAAACAAACTTTTGTGAAGATTTTAGTAATCAGTATGCCTGAATGTACAAACAAATATTTATTATAATTTGTGTTTTCAACTGGGATATTATTGTCCTTTTTTGTATACCCTCACTCTACAGAGTAGGAGGGTATATATCATTTGGGACAGAAAAAAGTGAAGGAGTGACTTAAGACCCTAAGTATGTTTGGACCAAATCCTTTTCATGATTTTTTAAGATGTCTGAGCCATGTCCGTCCGATAAAATCGGGTGAGCCGATTATATGATACCCTCCATTTCCTACCCCATTTCAAATAAATTCGGGGAAAATAGTGATATCGGGAACGGAAAAATTCAAATTGAAAGCGAAATTAGTATGGGAGCTATATCTAAATCTGACCCGATCTTGCCCACTTTCATGTTCCTAGTTGTAATATAAGGTGTGTGGTGGCAAATTTGAAGAAGATCGTTTAAACTATCTGCCTTCTAGAGCGGAAAAAGTCAAATCCGGAGCGGAATTTGTGTTGGAGCTATATATGAATATGAAACGATCTGACTCAATTTCACCGCAGAAGTTTCTAGTTTAAATATAAGGGGTTTTGCCAAATATGAAGAAGTTAGGTAAAAACATGTGGTCTCTGGAGCGGAAAATGTCAAATCCGAAGCGGAATTTGTATCGGAGCTATATATAAATCTGAACCGATCTGATCCATTTTCACCAATTTTCAACTTAGAAAGTGTTTCTAAGCCGATCTGTATAATAAACGATGTACCTATATCGTTTTCTTCTTGGTGTTACAAAGACATAATACCGTGGTGGAGGGTATAAATATGAATTGAAGCTTTTAAATACATATATCGTAATATGCCTTTACTTCTCTTCTCGAAATATTGGTACGGATTTTAAATGTTAGAATGTTAGAAAATTTTACAACTTTTTAAGTCCAATCTTATGGTTGGCGTGTTCACGAAATTTCCTAGAAAAATCTGTTCGTCAGGTCTATTTGGTTAATATTATAATATTAATTGCAATGATTAACATTTTGATGTGTTACATATATGTAATCCAATTTAAAATCCCTACGAAATTTAATAGAAATAGATGTACAAAATTTCAAATGATGGCCGTTTAGAATTCATATATTTTAAGACTAAATGTATTATGCGAAATTTTTAATCCAAATCAGTCTCTGATTTTTCTTTTATCACGAAATATTTGAATACAATTACAGAAATTTAAATTATAATACCTTGTGATTTTTTTTTAAAAAAACTTGAAACAAACGATGTACATCTGAAACTATAGGCAAATAGTGTTAATTGGGGAATTTAGTTTTTCACTGCAATATAAGTGTTAGATTAAAAGATTTAAATTATCATGCTTCCCTCTGCATTAGTTTATCATTAACACTTCAGCAAATTCCCTTTAATTTTCTTATACAACTCAAACTTTCAAAACTCGAATATCTCCATACAGTGCTTATAGTCGTATATAAAGAGTGATTTTTTTGAGGTTAGGATTTTCATGCATTAGTATTTGACAGATCAAGTGGGATATCAGACATGGTGTCAAAGAGAAAGATGCTCAGTATGCTTTGACATTTCATCATGAATAGACTTACTAACGAGCAACGCTTGCAAATCATTGAATTTTATTACCAAAATCAGTGTTCGGTTCGAAATTTTTTATCGACAAATTTTGTTCAGCGATGAGGCTCATTTCTGGTTGAATGGCTACGTAAATAAACAAAATTGCCGCATTTGGAGTGAAGAGCAACCAGAAGCCGTTCAAGAACTGCCCATGCATCCCGAAAAATGCACTGTTTGGTGTGGTTTGTACGCTGGTGGAATCATTGGACCGTATTTTTTCAAAGATGCTGTTGGACGCAACGTTACGGTGAATGGCGATCGCTATCGTTCGATGCTATCAAACTTTTTGTTGCCAAAAATGGAAGAACTGAACTTGGTTGACATGTGGTTTCAACAAGATGGCGCTACATGCCACACAGCTCGCGATTCTATGGCCATTTTGAGGGAAAACTTCGGAGAACAATTCATCTCAAGAAATGGACCGGTAAGTTGGCCACCAAGATCATGCGATTTGACGCCTTTAGACTATTTTTTGTGGGGCTACGTCAAGTCTAAAGTCTACAGAAATAAGCCAGCAACTATTCCAGCTTTGGAAGACAACATTTCCGAAGAAATTCGGGCTATTCCGGCCGAAATGCTCGAAAAAGTTGCCCAAAATTGGACTTTCCGAATGGACCACCTAAGACGCAGCCGCGGTCAACATTTAAATGAAATTATCTTCAAAAAGTAAATGTCATGGACCAATCTAACGTTTCAAATAAAGAACCGATGAGATTTTGCAAATTTTATGAGTTTTTTAAAAAAAAAAAGTTATCAAGCTCTTAAAAAATCACCCTTTATATACATTTTTGAAAAAAAAAATGATTTTGCAAATAAATTTAAGGAAGACGATTTCAAAACAATCACTGAATGACTTAATAAACTGAAGATACGGTGCCATTGCTGTTTTTCTTCAGACATGGTGTGTGTTTAAATGGCGCGTCAATTGGAAAAATACGGCGACAATGATTATGCCGACGAAACTGGATTGTTTTACAAGTGTCTACCAGACAAAATTTTAACATTCAAGAATAAAGGAAAATAAATATAATAAGGAGCGTGCCACAATAGTGCCGGCAGCAAATGTGACCTCTTGACCTTGGAGTAATTCAATGTTTGAAGAGCAATTATCGAAATTGGGTCAACGCGTGTAGTAGAAAATAATAAAGGCGATGCTAGCTTACTAGACTAGACGTTTATAAAAAGGTATGGGACATTGAGGTCACAAGTTAGACAATATAAATTGATTTAAAAAAGCACGATTTGATGAGCATTAATTATGGGATGTCTCACATTTACAAAATAGAACGTTATACGCTCGAACAAAATTGGAAAATATTGAAAACTTACATCCAAAATAGTGAGTCTCTAATGTAAATTGTAAGAAATTTACGAGGAGATTTTTCGAGAAGACAACCTTTCAGTTCAGCCTTCGTGATGCTCATTTTCATCTCGGTGGCTATGTCAATAAGCAAAATTGCCTCATATGGGGTTCAGAGAACCCACTCGTGACAATTGAGAAACCAATGCACCCAAAATGACAAACTGTGACTCATTGTGGATTATGTGACTGTGTGGATTATGGGCTGTACTGAAAAATTGAGTTGACCGGATAGGTACTTCCTAGCCAGTCGTGGTAGTCGTAGGAATGATATTGACAATATATAATAAAATAACACTATCCACAGCATTTGTGGACCCTATAATTCTGGAAGGTCATGCTGAGTATTTTTTTCTAAAATAAACTCTAGATAGTCATAGTTACTGTTTATAGTGGATCAAAATTTTCATTTTTTTGGTCGAAGAAACCATTATACTAAACGAAAAAAGTTGTATGTTACTGTCTGAGAGAATTCTTATTTCAGAACTGTATTGTGGAATCTTATGAGGATTTTTTTGTGGAAGATCTTAACCCTGTAGCTCCTCTCTTTATGGGTCAAATTCACCATTTTTTCGAGAAAATCAAGAAAAGTCGTTTCAAAAAAGGATTTAAGGATTAAAATGGGTTCACCAAAGGCACCGAAGTAGTAAATAAAGCTCTTCACACTTAAATAGAAAAATTTCACGCCAGCTGATACAACAAAATTCGTCCATTTTTGGACGAATTCGTTTTTTGGAAAATCGATCATTTCCAGCAAAAAATTTGTATATTTTGGTATAGCGCGGTAACCAAAAAAATACAAATTGATTATTTTCGGAGTTATGGCTAAAATGACTTTGTAAGCATTTTTGTTTTATAATTTTCTCGCGATCTTTTTGTATAGCCGATACTATTCTGTTCCAATCAAAAAGTCTAAATTTGTTGGACAGTGTATTCAGTACTTTTTCAGCCGATTCTAATTTAAAGTTTTAAATGGACCACCCTATATGTTCCACTATAAATAAGAAATTGAATGAGTGTTCAAAGTTTTCTAAAGTTTTCCAATTTTGGAGCCTATCAACCCCATTGTGCTCATCTTCCAGGTATAAACTCAATATGAAATTTCGATCGTAACGTTCGAATACCTGATTAAATTCCAAAAAGTTGTCCATGTATAGGCATATTTTCCCATGCTAATATTAATGAAAAAATCAGACAAGCATTTATTAACCCAGTTTTACGCATAGGAGCGAGCATGTCCTTCACAATTTGTGATGACAATTTTCCCCAAAATTCCATGGTGTATTCGCTGTCACAATTGCGTATCTATGATTAATGTTAATCATGCAAGCGTTACTCCTCCAATTCCCTGGAGTTCCATTAACCCTTCAGTCCCGGGACATTAAATAGGTTCCCAGAACGCCTCCGCCATTTGTTACTTTGCAAGCTGGTTTTTTTTTCGAGTAATTTAGTGGTAATTTATGTGGGTACAATGGAATACTCGTATGTATATGTATGAATATGTGTTTAGCTGTTGTTTTGAAGCCTCTCCTCGGTGGGGGTGATGAAGTGCCTGTTTGCGTTGGCGTCGTTGACGCTGTCGGTGGCATTGTTGTTTTTCTCGTTTTCTAGTTCGATGTGGAAAACAATTGGTGTAATATTTTAAATACTTTTGTGTACGCGTGGGGTATGTAGTATATATTAAAACCCCTTAACATATGAAATAATAAACATCAACAACATATGTTAATACTATGATAATATGCTGGAACACGCCAGCAGCGCACACACACACCCTCGTTCACACTAATATACATGTTTGTTGTTGTGGAAAGGGAAACACAACCAATACAATAACATTAGTTACATCCTTGCCGTGGTGCTAGTTGCTATACATACATACATATGCCAGCGCTTATGCTTGCTCATGTAGTGGTATTTTAGCCAAAAGGAGAAATGGCTTATTTATGACAATTGTAGTTGTTTGTTGGATGGGTGTGTGTGTACACAGCACAAAATTCATTTTAAATGTTTATAAAACAACATTTTCTGTTTGCTTGTTTTCATGTTTGTCCCTACGACTGTGAATACAACTTTATTTGTGTGCTCGAGTATATATGGCTGAGTAAGTATTGCTTGTCAGCATATGGCATACATATGCGGGTCAATATGGCTCTGTTTTGGCTGACTTTGATCATTAGCAACACCCTGACCGAGTATTAGACAAAAGTTACTTGCAGAAATCAAACAAATGTAGCACTTGGTCAATGAATTGAGATGGGGTGCCACTCCTTCATTCTTTCAAGGGCATGATAATTGACGGAAGTGATCATCGAAGCATTTCGTTGAGGAATTTGATGTTAAATCAAAGAGAAATTTCCGAAGATATTACGATTTTTATGAGAATTTCTGAGCATGTTTGGTATTGCAATATGCCGAAATTATTTTGAAACAATTTTTATCTTGAAATTTTGCACATTTGGAGGAAAAAGTAAGAAAAAGATAAACATACCTGCATATATAACTCAAGGAGATGCTTGTATGGCGACATGTGTGCTTTACTAAATGTTGTGATTTCTGACTGATATTCGGAAAGCGAGTTGTGCTTCTCATTCGTTTGTGGGAATCGTCTACGTAAGGAGTCCGGATATGTTGTTGAAAAGTCGCTGCGAAGCCACCTGATGAGGGCTTTCACGGGCCAGAAATCATAATATTGGCAGCGTGCAATAGGGTGGATCGATAAAAAAGTTGTGCCGGTCACACTCTAGAATTAAAGATAATTTGAATACGTGCATTTTTTTGTTTCCTGTGTCTCCACATGTAAATACAATTGCATTCTATAAAATATAGAAGCAAAATGATATTGAGCAAGGACAATATCCTAGTTTAAATCAAAAATTTATTACAGACCGAAATAAAACAAACGAAGAAAATGGAAGAAGAGGAGGTTGAGGAACTTTTCAGGAGAATTGTTAGTTTTTGCCGAATAAAAATGTTAAATAATATAAAAGCAGTAGTGTTCTTGTAAAAGAATTCAATATTTTTATACCCTCCACCTCCAGGATGGGGGTATACTAACTTTGTCATTCCGTTTGTAACACCTTGAAATATTGACCTGAGACCCTATAAAGTATATATATTCTTGATCGTCATAAAATTCTAAGACGATCTAGCCATGTCCGTCCGTCTGTCCGTCTGTTGAAAGCACGCTAGCATCTAAACGAAAGGAGCTAGGACGTCCAAATTTTCCATAAATGCGTCTTATAGTCGTAGATCGGTTGGGATTGAAATGGGGCGAAATCGGCCCAAAGGGAAAAATTTTTTCCTCACAAGGACTAAAAATACCCATAATAATCCCTACTATTTTAGCGTATTTAAGCATGTTTTTTGAATATGTCTGTTTATATTTGCTTGATATTTGGTATGCGTATTACCCTTATAGCAAAAAACTGCAGCATAAAGTGATTCTTATTTGTAGGGGGTGAAATGGGGCAAAAAAGGGATAAAAATGGTACACATTTAACGACAACAGCTAGAAACACGAAATTCGGTGTGTACATTCCTCTAATTGAGTAGATACATGATATAAAAGTATTTTTTTTTAAATTCGTACTTTTAAGGGGTAAAATGGGAAAAGAGGGATAAAAATGGTACCAACCTAACGGCTGTACCTAGAATAATGAAATTCGGTGTATACATTCCTCTGATTGCATAGACAAGTAAAATACACGGATTTTTTCAAAATTCGTACTTTTTGGGGTTAATATGAAAAAAGGGGATAAAAATAGTACCAATCAAATAACCGCAGCTAGAGTCATGAAATTCGGAGTATACATTCCTCTGACTGTGTACACACGGAAAATAAACTGATTTTTCGAAATTCGTACTTTTTGGGGACAAAATAGAAAAAGGGGATACAAATAGTACCAACCAAATGACCGCTGCTAGAGTCATGAAATTCGAAGTATACATTCCTTTGACTACGTAGACATGAAAAATAAAAGGTTTTTTCCAAATTCGTACTTTCAAGGGATACAATGGGTACGGAGGGATAAAAATGGTACCAACCAAACGGCTACACCTGGAAGAATGAAATTCGGTGTATGCATTCCTCTGATTGCGTAGACACTTAAAATAAACAGGTTTTTCGAAATTCGTACTTTTTCGGGTTAAAATGAAAAAAGGGATAAAAATAGTACCAATTAAATGACCGCAGATAGAGTCATGAAATTCTGAGTATACATTCCTCTGACTGCGTAGACACGGAAAATAGACGAATTTTTCGAAATTCGTACATTTTGGGGTTAAAATTGAAAAAGGGGATACAAATAGTACCAACCAAATGACCGCAGCTAGAGTTATGCAATTCGGAGTATACATTCCTCTGATTGAGTAGGAATCGGAAAATAAACGAATTTTTCGAAATTCGTACTTTCAAGGGATACAATGGTACAGAGGGATAAAAATAGTACCAACTAAATGACTACAGCTAGAATGATGAAATTCTAATTGCGTAGAAATGTCAAGGGGGTAAAAATGTTACCAACCACATGGTCGCAGCTGGAATTATTGAATTCGGTGTATACATTCCTCTGCCTGCATAGACTCGCAAAATAAAAAGTTTTTTCCAAATTTGTACCTTTTCTATTATGGCAAAAATTGGTTGAATCATGAAGTTATTTTGCACTATGTACGTCTGATAATGGATTTTTTTGTACTTTTGGAATTAAAATAGAATGAAAACACAACCAACTGTAGCTCCCACTATCTACCAATATTTATGGTATTTAAGCTTTTTGAAAATATAAATATAAGAATATTTATTTTTTGATTTGAAATAAATAATGGTTTGAAATAATTAAAATATTATATTTATTTATAAAATTATTTTTTCAATATTTGTTTTGGTTTGCCTATATTAAAAAAATTATATTTTCCTGTAATATTACTGCACTTCTACGAAAACCGAAAACCTCTGTGGAGTGCAATCCATGGTGGAGGGTATATAAAGTTCGGCCCGGCCGAACTTAACGCCGTTTTTACTTGTTGTATTTTAAAGAGGCAAATATTTAAGCAAAAAATTATTGCTTCAAAATAAAAAGGTTTCCACGTGAAAGTCAATAGGTGAAAACATAAAAACGTGAAATTTTCGGTCTTTCTTTAAATATATTCCTTTTAGACAGTAAATCCAAAGAAAACAGAAACAAATTGTTCACAATCTTTCTACTTCTAAGTCCACCAAAAAGTTCTTCCAGTATCTCCAAACTATGTACGATTTTCATACCCAAATTCGCCCAATAATCTACCCCAGATATCCTTTCCTATTTTAAGTGACTATGTCAAAAATATTCAGTAAATCAAAAATTATAGATTTCTGTCACTAACAATGGATTTACATAAAGTGTGCTTTGGTGAAATTAAGATTTTTTCATTCACTAGGCAATTTTAATGTATAATTTTATACTTTTGGTATGGCACCGTCCCATTTGAGTTTTAAAGTTATTTTAATAATTTTATTTTGATTTTTTAAAATGATTACATCAAACTATTTTTAGATATTAAAGTGGTTTATTATTATTTTATTGGTCATGAGAGTTCTATTTTTAAATATATTTTTTTTGCAAAATCTTCGTAAATTTTAGTGAATTAACATAGAAAAGTTAACAGATTGGATATTAGCTTCTTAACACAATGTAAAATTTATAAAAACAATAAAAAAAATCCAAGAAAAAGTATTTCACATTATGGCTTCCGAAAAATATATCATTTTAATCTCATGCCACCATAAAAAAACTTTAAAGTTAAAATAAACTAGATCTAAAAATAACACTGAAATGTTACAATGTTTTTCAAGATTTTGCTAAATTTGTTTGCCATTTGTAAATAAATTTGGATTCTAGGAATTAAAGATACAAAAAAATTATGCGGCCTTGAGTGTCAAATCGGAATAAAGTTTGTACGGATGTTATAAAGGGTGTTTTTTATTGAGGTATAGAACTTCGAATTGAAATAAAACACAAGAAAATCGTTTTAATGTCCATCAATTTGGCTTTATTGGAAGGATAATTTTATGCCATTAATGTTTAAATAATCCAATGGTGTCAAATCACACGATCTTGGTGGCCAATTAACAGGTCCATTCCGCGAAATTATGCGCTCATCGAATGTTTCCTTCAATAATTCCAATTGCTGTGCACGGTGGCGAATCGATTCATTCGGGTCCTCTTCAACACTTTGCTCTACAGCGGCAATTGTTTCTTCGGTGCGCACTGTTCGACGTCTCTGCGGATGCGTATTATCACATAGAGTAAACGTAGTGCGAAAACGATCCATGGTTAACCGAATTAATTGCTCTGATGGACGATTATGTCGACCATAAAGTGGACGGAGCTTGCGGTGAACTTCGCGAACTGAACCATTACTTTCGAAATAAATTTGCACGATTTGCAAGCGTTGTTCTTTTGTCAACCTGTTCATGATGAAATGGCAAACCAAACTAAATATTAATCACTTGACAGCTGACAAAATGGCCGCCAGTTAAAAAAGTGATGCCAACTTAAAGTACTATACCCCAATAAAAAACACCCTTTATATAAATATGAAGCGATTATATTCATGTTCATGTTCCTGACTGAGAATTGGGAACTGTGCTTTGGATAGCGGACAGGCCAATGCAGCGGCAGACAGAGATAAAGATAAACGAAGAGATATAACAAACTTTTAATATCTTTGTCCATGTGATTTATTTGCCAAGCTACCATTTACGCTGATTATCGGTAAATAAAATGGCTGCAAAATAGAAGCAATATCTTACACCAATCCCAATTGTATGACCTGCCACTGTATGTAAACATAAAATTATAAAGGACGTTTGGGTATCATAAATAAATTATTTCATTTAACGTATTGCCAACCACCCCACACCGCCATCTGGCTTACTTACCCCTGCCCAGAAATGAACATAAACCAAAGCAAAGGAAGTATTGTTCAAATAATCGTATTTCTTTCGTTCTCAATAAAACCGTATGTGTTTACTGCTCACATGTAGAGATTTACGTCCCGAATTCCCGGAATATCGATGGGAAAAAATCCTTTTTATTGTTTCCTTTTTGCTGCGTTGGGTAGTGATTAAGTGTGTTTCACCACGCTAATCACGTTTATGGTGGAGGCGCCCCTTTCCGCCATTCCACTTGCCATATGCCCACGCATTGTTTTCAAATCGCTGCATAGATTGATTTAATTGTTACCGAGAATTCCTATCTTTTGTTAATGTTAATCTCTCACTCTCTCGCTCGTTCGTTCGTCGGTATTATATATATTAAACTTTGTACGTTTTCCTATGCAAACGGTTTGGCTTTTGTGTTCCCTTGGTTTTCCTTTAAGAAGTGTTAACGTGGTCATAATGATGATGGTTAGAGAGGTTGTGGTGGTAATTGTACATACGTCGGTGTGGTCTTGCACCGAAGTGATGTGTGAGCGTCTGGGGAATACGTAAAAATTAGGCTTAAAATGAATGCGAGAGTCCTTAGTTTTATTTTATTGTGTTCGATTGTGGTTGGGTTGCGTTGGCCGATAACATGTTCAGGCCGTTAAGACGATTGTTTATAGTCATTTTACCTGCATGGACTATAAATTATTTTTATGTAATTTCGATGATGTATTTCAATGGGCTCTCAGGGTAAACGTTAATGTTAACACAAGAAGTGCCCCATTGCAAATGAATGAATTGTAATGAACCAATTATTTACAGCGTGTGAAGGAATGTTGCGGTGAAGGTCGGGAGGTCTGCAGGATTCTTGTTTGTGTAGAAGCGTGTGCTAAAGGAATGTTGTTTCGATGTTTACACAATCATTATTGGAGCAGAGGAGCCACACTACTTTTATATTTTTTTTGGGGAAAACATGTTTACCTTTAAGCAAATTTATGTAAAATTCTTATTTTGATAAAATACATATAGGTCGCAATGTAGACAGCAAATAATCTGTTTGCTAATATTATGAATATGAGTCATTCCATGTTAAGTGGTACGATTTTTTACCTCGGTAGCAGCGATTGTTTTGAAAGATTGTATATGTATTCTTCTCATAAAGATATTGTATACGTGTTTTTGGAAAAAAATATAGAACATTTGTTTTAACGAGTTATGACCAATTTAACAGTGAAAAAAAAAATAAAAAATTTTCATATGGGTGTGCTCATTCAATCGCCTGTAACTCCTGAAATTCTCGACAGATTTTAATGTGGTAAACCTTGCTTTGAAGAAATTTTCAAACGAAAAAATTATCAATCCGATGATTTTTCACTGAAATACTGGCTGATTTTGCCCAAAAAATCGTAAAAAACAGAACCCATCATTTCACCACTTCGAAACTCACACAGACGCTTAAAAAGAGACCTAAGAGCACTACTTTCAAATATCGAAAAAATGTATTATGTAATCATTTCGAAAATAAAAGGAAGTTAAAACGGAGTTAAGTTCGGTCGGCCCGAACTTTGTATACCCTCCACTATGGTTTACATTCTACAGAGGCTGTCGCTAATATTACAGGAAAATATATTTTTTGTAATATAGCCAAACCAAATACAAAAAAATAATTTCATAAATAAATATAATATTTCTATTATTTTAAAACCACGCTTATAAGGCAAGGCTACCAATACGTTTACACTATATATTAGAGTGGCTTCAAAATAAAAGTTGTGGATGTTCCCGACTAAAATGAGAGATTGGTATGTTTTATGTGTTCTCTCAAAATAAAGAGTGATTTTTTTGAGGTTAGGATTTTCATGCATTAGTATTTGACAGATCACGTGGGATTTCAGACATGGTGTCAAAGAGAAAGATGCTCAGTATGCTTTGACATTTCATCATGAATCGTCTTACAAACGAACAACGCTTGCAAATTATTGAATTTTATTATCAAAATGCGTGCTCTGTTAAGAAAGTTCATTGCGCGCTTCCATTTTATGGTCAGTTTAATCGACCCACTGAAGCGGCTATTCGGGCTATTGTGACTAAATTTCGCACCAAATTTACATTGTTGGACATTAAACCACCAACACGCTTACGTAGAGTGCGAACTGAAGAAAATATCGCAGCTGTATCGGCCAGTGTTAATGATGACCACCAATTTTCGATTCGTCGCCGTTCGCACCAATTGGGTCTCTGTTACTCAAAAACGTGGAAATGCCAAAATTGGACTAAGCGGATGGACCACCTAAGACGCAGCCGCGGTCAACATTTAAATGAAATTATCTTCAAAAAGTAAATGTCATGGACCAATCTAACGTTTCAAATAAAGAACCGATGAGATTTTGCAAATTTTATGCGTTTTTTTTTTTTAAAGTTATCAAGCTCTTAAAAAATCACCCTTTATTTCGCTTTTACCATTGTCTGCTCGTGAGCTGGACGCGTTCAAAATAACCTCTATAAATCACTCCAATATATATATTAGAGTTGTTTCATTTGTTAGGAAGGAAAAAATGTTGTTGGTGTTCCCGACTGCAATGAAATGTTGGTCTGTTTTATGTGTTCTCCCAAAATATTTCGGTTTTATCATTGTCCGTTCGTGAGCTGGACGCGTTCAAAATAACCTCTATAAATCAGGGTTTTCTTGGATAAAATTCACGGTGAGAATGGTATTTGGAAAAACCTTGCTAGACGTTAAAATCTGGTCCGAGCCTTATCAAACCATATTAAAAACTTGCATTCTAACCCAGAATAGAGGGTAGAATTTTAACATTTCTGTGCAATTTTTGTTGCATTTTTTATAAAAACCATATTTACATATTTTTAGTTCGATTTGTGTTTCTGTTGGATCGTTGTAGAGGCAATTCAGCAATTCCAATTTATAGAACTTCCTAAACCATCAAGGGCCGATAATTTTTTTCTTACTGTTGGTTCTCAGTGGGTTAAATGTGATGTAAAAACTGAAATGTTGGGTTATTTGCATCGTAAACACATTCTAGTCTTACAAATTGTGGTCTTTCAATGGATAAATTGGGAGGAAAACTTCACATTCGATGTTACAATAAAACCGTGCGACATGATTTCCCTCCCAAGAATGAAATGAAACTATATATCACTAACAGGAAAGCTCATACTTAGTTTTTTATGTCATGGTCGTTTGTCTTTTTTACAACACTTTTAATTCCCAAAGGATGTAAATGTTTCAATCATTTAGTTTCGTACTTTTGCGTGTCATACAATAGCGATATGGATATCAAATGACAGAGAAGAATATCTTCTAAATATACTTTAAATTTCATGCGTCTAACTATGTGAATTTAACATTAACAAACATTTCAATGTTTCCCCTTTAAAAAGTTTATGTAGATTACTCATGGTTTAATTTTTAAGACGACTTTGGAAGTACGTTTTTATTATTTCCCAATTTTGTTCTAGTGTATAGCGTCCCATTGTGCAAATGTCAAACCTGAATATAGAAATAAAAATTAATGTTATGCTACCTTTCAAAGTCAAAGTAATCGTTAGTTCAGATTTAAAATGTTAAATGACCCACCCTATGCAAATTCATGTTTTTAATTTGATGGTCGAATTTCTTTCCAAAAATTAGCTTTATATAAGACTAGAACGATGTAAATAACCCCATATTTCAGCTTTTACTTCACATTTAACCCACTGAGTAATAACAGTATGAAAAGAATCTGCGTCCCTTAATGGGTTAGAAAATTCCAAAAATTACAATTGGTTATCAAAACCTCTCCAACGAGCCCTTAAAAACACAAATCGAACTAAAAACGTGGAGGTTATTGCGGTTTTTACAAAAATGCATCAATGATTGCACTAAAATAGTATAAATGCCCTTTATACTGGGTCATATTGCAAGTTTTTTAATATGGTTTGATAAGGCTGGCAGTTTTTTCTCAATACCAGTGAATTCTTTTCAGCAAAACACAGCTTTATGGAGTTTATTTTGAACGCGTTCAGCTCACGAACGGACAATGACAAACGCGAAATATTTTGGCAAAACACATAAAACAAACCAATCTTTCATTTTAGTCGGGAACATCAACAACATTTTTACTTCCTGACAAAAGAATATATATATATATATATATATATATATAATATATATATATATATATCGAAATAATACTTCAAGTCAATTCAATATATTCATATATTTATATTTTCAAAAAAGCTTAAATTCCATAAATATTGATATATAATGGGTGCTACAGTTGGTTGTATTTCCATTCTATATTAATTCCAAAAGTACACATTTTGAAAATCCAATCTAACTTCATGATTCAATCAATTTTGCAGTTAAAGTAAAAAGTATGAATTTGGAAAAATCTTTTTATCTTGCGTGTCTATGCAGTCAGAGGAATATATACACCGAATTGCATGCTTCTACACGTTTAGTTGGTACCATTTTTATCCCTCTATTCCCATTTACCCCTTAAAAGTACGAATTTGGAAAAAACTTTTATTTTTCGTGTCTACGCAGTCAGAGAAGTATATAATCCGAATTTCATGACTCTAGCTGAGGTCCATTTCCATTTTAACCCAAAAAGTACGAATTTCGAAAAATCTGTTCATTTTACGTGTTTACGCAACCAGAGGAATGTATACACCGAATTTCATTATTCTAGGTGCAACCGTTTGGTTGTTACCGTTTTTGTCCCCTATTCCTATTTTACCTTTTAAAAGAACGAATTTGGAAAAAATACTTTTTTATTATATATCTACTGAATTAGAGGAATATACACATCGAATTTCGAGTTTCTAGCTGTTGTCGTTTAATACGTACCATTTTTTGCCCCATTTTGACATGACTAGATCGTCTTACAATTTTATGACGATCAAGAATATATTATAAAGTCTCAGTCTCAGGTCGATATTTTTGAAGGTGCTACAAACAGAATGACAAAGATAGTATACCCCCATCCTGGAAGTGGAGGGTATAAAAATCATTTCACTGTTAAATTGGTCATAACTCGTAAAAAAATAATTTTTTACCAAAAATTCGGTCGCAGCGACCGATGTAAAAAATCATACCGCTTGACATGGAATGCCTCATATCCCATGTCGAATTCAATTCCGGCCTTTTCAACATTATGCTTCCGAATTTTACGAAATGGACCAACCGAAAGATTCCAGGATCATAATATTTATGTCCTTATCCGCAATGAATATGATTTCCTCAAATCTCATTTTATCGTACTTTAATGACAGCGGTTACCCGCAGATATTCCGTTTGGAATATATTATTTTTCTTTCGCAATATAATGCTCATTTGCAACTTACTTTATAATCTCTCTAAAACAATCATGCATAATTGTGGCTCGCCCATCCGTCTCACTCACTACATCCGAATTAGACAAATTGTGTGCTTTCCTTCATTATTTTTTGTAAGACTGTCTGTGTGTGCGCGCTTTTTTATGGCCACTAAACAAATTTATGTGAGCGACCAGGAAAGAGGAGTGGAAGAGGTGGTTAGGGATGTGGGTTGTGAATGACACTGTCGTTCGTTGTCCATATCAGGATCTGTTAATTATCCCTTAAAACGTTTTACCATTTTCTGACATTTATCACTGCTATGAACAGAACAGAAAAGAACCGGACAGGACAGGACATAATGGAATCTAACACTCCACTATACCACAGCTATGCCATGATGATGACATACCATGCTCAGCGTCATAAAACACAATAATATTCCAGATCTAATTGAAGTTTATTTGCACTGTAATTAACTATGCGGGCTGATGGTGTTGCCATATTTCCCTCTTTGTTCAACATAAAATCCATGCTTTTAAAATACACAACGCCAAAAAGGCACAGGAAAAGGGCTATTATTAATTTAATGTTTCCACTGTTTTATATTTTTGTATTCGAAAAAAAGAAAATGAGTGGAATACAGTGGGCGGGGGAGAAAATATGCTGAAATAAAATGCTACATAAAATGGCGAAAATAATTAAATTGTCCGAGCTTAAAGCAGAGTGGCATAAAATCGGGGAAGTGGTCGCCAGACCACCTATATTTAGCAGTGTGTTTGTGGGTATTGGTATAGGTGGGCGTTAATGTGTATGGGTGTCTGTATAAATTCCACTATACAAATACTCACAACCCCGAGAGGCGACAAAAAAAAGTGCTGTAAAAGGCATTAATGCGTGAAAAAGTACTTTTGCTGTTAATTAACAATTACACGAACCCGTTCCTTTCACTTCCGTCGGGTTTGTTTTTCTTTTTTTTGCTCTGTCTCTCTGCTTTGTCACTCCTGTGTTTCAACATTTTATTGTGTCTATCTCCTTCTGCCTTCGCAGGCAACAAAAAGGAGTGTTAAACAAAGAGTGTGTTAAACCGAAAATCTTTTCTTGAATACATTATTTGTTAATCCTTTTTTGTTCTGCATAATGTTCAAGTACATATGTGTATGTGCAGCTGGATACACAAAACGGTAGCGAGGATTTTTTGTAAGGGTAATACAGAAATATCTTAACTGTAGTCAGAGTTAATATGGGATATTCCATAGTAATAGTGTAATGTGGAAAAGTATATCCCGAGAATATTTTTGTCTAACACAGAATATGTAATAATTTAAATTTATATAAAGTAAGTCTTAAGAAGGTGGGATTACCCTACGCCAAAAAAATGAGTCTGTTCTGAGGCACACTTATTCATAAAATCAACACATTTATTATTATTTTTTTTAATTTTTTACTATAAATCACCCTAATTATTTTTGGTATAACTTTGGCAGAATAATATCGATCATGCCCGTTACACATTAAAGGACTAAATAACCTAAAAAGATGGAAAAAATATACAATATAAAGGGCGATTTTTTAAAAGCTATAGGAAAGTTTTTCAAAAAAAAACACATAAAATACAGAAAAATGCATGAAATCTTTATTTGAATCGATAGTACGGTCCATATAATTTAATGTTTGAAGATTATTTCATGCAAATGTTGACCTTGACTGCGCCTCAAATGGTCCATCCACTTAGTCCAATTTTGGCATTTCCACGTTTTTGAGTAACAGAGGCCTAATTGCTGCGAACGGCGACGAATCGATAATTGATGGTCATCATTAACACTGGCCGATACAGCTGCGATATTTTCTGCAGTTCACACTCCACGTAAGTGTGTTGGTGGTTTAATATCCAACAATGTAAATTTGGTGCGAAATTTAATCACAATAGCCCGAATAGCCGCTTTAGTGGGTCGATTAAACTGACCATAAACTGTAAGCGCGCGATAAACTTTCTTAACAGAGCACGCATTTTGGTAATAAAATTCAATAATTTGCAAGCGTTGTACGTTTGTAAGACGATTCATGATTAAATTATAGACCAAACTGAAGATGTTTGACAGTGAAACAAAATACGAAATGTGCATCAGCTGTTTAAACCAGTGTTGCCAAAAAGATAATAGCTAAAAAATCATCCTTTATATCTATAAAATGGGAATAGAGGGATAAAAATTGTACAAACGAAAAAGCTGCACCTAGAATCATGAAATTCGGTGTATGCATTCCTCTGATTGTGTAGACACGTAAAATAAAAGGATTTTTTTGGAAATTCGTACTTTTAGGGGGTAAAATGGGAACAAATTGTACCAGCCAAATGTCAGTCATGAAATTCGGAGTATTCCATCCTCTCACTGCGTATTCACGAAAAATAAAATGGTTTTTGCAAATTCGTACTTTCAAGGGATACAATGGGAACAGAGGGATAAAAATAGTACCAACTAAACGGCTACAGCTAGGATGACGAAATTCGGTGTGTACATCCCTGAAATTGCGTAGACACGTAAAATAAAGAGATTTTCGAAAGTCGTACTTTTAAAGGGGTAAAATGGAAAAAGGCGATAGAAATAGTACCAGCCATATGGCCTCAGTTAGAATCATGGAATTCGGAGTATATATTCCTCTGATTCGCAAAATAAAAAGATTTTTATTTTTTTAATTCTACGCCGGTAGAAACATGAAATTAGATAATATTGCAATGTGGAGGGTATATAAAGTTCGGCCCGGCCGAAATTAGCTCCGTTTTTACTTGTTGTACGCTAAATATGTGGTTATCCTTTATATGTGAGCCATTTCATGTCACGATTTTCATGTACGATTTTTGACCTCGATAGCTACTATTTGTTTGAAAGTTTGCGTATGTATTCCTCTCATAAAAGTATTGTCTGCATATATTTGGAAAAATAAAAGATTTTTTCACGAGTTATTACCAATTTAATTGTGAAAAAATACAGTGTTTTCAAAAAGGTTCATTCAATCGCCTGTAACTCCTGAAATACTTCGCAAATTGTAATGCCCTATAACTTCAGAATGATAATTTTTTCAGTAGTTTAGCAAGCCTTAAAAAACAAAAAATTTAAGAAATGGAATTATGTGTCATATTATAATTATTAAGCAAAATAACGCCTTTTAAAAAAATGAAAATAATATGACCTTTTTTGAAGTCTTGTTTTTAGACTTTAATTCGGATATAATTTCCAAACTTGACATAGTGGAAGTGACCAATTTTGGTGGGCACCCAATAATACCAACTATGGATCTAAAAATGTTCAAATGTAGATATGTAGCCCTTAAAATTAATTTATCACCCCAAAATCCATATTAAAAAATCATGTTTTTCACCATTTTGGCTACTGTTGCAAAATCACTTTTTGGAAAACCTTGTAGTTATTATTTAAATATATCCTAAAAATACAATGTTATTTATACAAGCAAATATACTGCTATGTCAATTTTTTGTATACCCTCCACCTAAGTATGGGGGTATATTCACTTTGTCATTCCGTTTGTAACACCTAGACATATTCGTCGGAGACCCCATAATGTATATATATTCTGGGTCGTGGTAAAATTCTAAGACGATATAGCCATGTCCGTCTGTCTGTTGAAAGCACGATAGCTTCCCAACGAAATGAGCTAGGATATTAATAATCTTCCTAAATGTGTCTTATGGTTGCAGATCAGTTGGGATTGAAAGTGGGCAAAATCGGCCCAGATTGAAAAATTTGTCCCTCACAAGGACTGAAAATACCCCTAATATTTAAAGTATTTAAGCATGTTTTTTCACTATGTATTTGCTTGATATTGGGAATGCGCTTTCCCCTTTATAACAAAAACGGGATAAAAATGGTATGAACCAAAAGGCCGCAGATAGATTCATATAAAGATAAGCATATTTAGTATTTGAATTGACTTGAAGTATTATTTCGATATATATATATAGTATTGGTAGCCTTGTCTTATAAGCGTGGTTTTAAATAATAAAAATATTATATCAAGTTATAACTTATGTTTTCAATATTAGTATTTGTTTTTGTTTGGCTATATTAAAAAAATTGATATATTCCTGTACCATTACTACACTTCTACGAAAATTGACAGCCTCTGAGGAATGCAATCCATGGTGGAGGGTATAAAAAGTTTGGCCCGGCCGAACTTAACACCGTTGTTACTTATTTCGATTGTTTTATCTGTCCGACAGTCAATATTACACTTGAACCAAATTGGGGTTTTTCGTTTTTCATTTTCTCATCTTGTTGCCCCTTAAAAGGATACAATTTTTCAAAAATTATATTTATTTAATACTTACCCACCTTATGACACCGCTATAAATGTCAAATCAAAGAAGAGAATATCTACTAAAAATACTTTTAATTTCATTCTTCTATATATATTTAATGTTTTGTCTCTTAAACTTGCTTTTTTATGAATGAACTACAAAAACTAAGCGGTAAACTTGAAATAGATGTTAATGCTGAACTAATACAGAGAGAAACATGATATTTTAAGTTTTTTATCTACATTCTCCTCTTTAATTTGACACCAATAACACAGTACAATACGAAAAAAAAATTACGGAGTTCTGACTGTGGATTCTGAAAGAGGAGACGAAAAAATACGTGTGTCTGCGTTTTTTTAAATCACATCGGAATTTCATTTTATAGACGATTAAAGTTTTCTAACTCTGGCCTCTTTTTGCAGCATATCGGTGTATGAAACTATGTTTTCTTTACATCTGAGGCATAGGGTATGTTCAGCAACTTTGTAGATTATGATTTGATGAATATTTTTATAGAATATATTAACCCTCTAACTTCCCCTCAAAACAGCATTTTTGGCTTTGTTTTAACAAATTGTGCAAAAAAACACCCCGAAAAGGGGGAAGGGAGGGGATTAAATGTTCTACAAAAATGTTGGCCATGAAATTTTACTATATATGTCAAAACACACCAAAACCCAAAACTTTGTAGGGGTGGGATAGTGCACGACTTTTGGATTTTGATATGCTAGAACCTCCTATTTTGTGTGGTTCGGAAATAAAAATCATGAGTCAAAAAATGTGGGTGGTGGGGTGAGTGTAAGTGGGCGCACATCGGGGTGGTAAAAATACAGGAAAAGTCCCACAACTGCCTCGGAGTCGCCCCCAGAGGGGATAAATGTAAGACCATTTTGCCTATAGTTTCATACGTATATCATCAAGTTCAAGTGCGATGGTTTTTTTTAAAGTTGTCATACGGTGTTAGGACTCTTGATATTTCTTAAAATATAGGGTCCGCCAAATATTTTTTTTGAAAATACTATAAAAAAACTACTGAATATTTTCTCAATTTTTTTTTGAAAGTACAATCCTTTCGGTTCAAATGGCTGCCTCGGGCACCCCACAAATAATACTCCAACGGTTGAATAGCTGTAAAAAAACGTTAGATGGCGGACCCTATATAACTTTGATTTGCCAGTTACGGAAGTTACGACATATTCTAGATTCAAAATTTTACAGGCCGTATTACATAAATATATATGTTTACATTTGGAACAAAATATATGTAATATCGGGTGATTCATCGCGAGGTTTGATTTTCAAAGGTATTTTTTGACATATCACGCATGACTCATATCAAACTGCTTTTCATTTTTTGTTCAGTATCGTTTGGCTAGTCATTACGGAAGGACTCACACCATAGCATAGCGTCTCCAAATTGTTACGCTGTATTACGAAAAACAGTGTTCTGTGAGAAAGAAGACAGTGGCGAATCAATTCGTCGTCGTTCTCAGCTGCTTATTTTGTCGTGTTCGACAACTTGGCGTATTTTACGTAAACATCTCGGCCTTAAAGCGTACAAAATTAACTTGTGCAAGAAATTTAGCCAGGTGACTTAAATTTGCGTGTTATTTTTAGTGCCTATGCTAGAATGAGTCGCCCAAAATTGGAAATCCCGAATGGATCACCTCAGACGTAGTCGTGGCCAATGATATAAGTTTACATGATATCATTTTCAAACAGAAAATGCCATAAATTGTAATCGATAATACAAATTTTAAGTTCACTTTCAAATTTATGTGTTTTTTTACATTATAAATCAAACCTCACAATGAATCCTTTATTTAATATAATCTCTTGAGTCTATATGTTATTGTTTATTTCACATTTATTTGGAGCACACATCCATTATCCTTTTAAATACTCTGAAAAGTCTTATTAAATTCATTTAATTTTTTTAACGTACTCATTTAAGTATTTATTAAACCTAAATTTTGGAACCCTTTTATGGAGCACCCCATTCATTGGGACACAACACTGGCTCCATTACCAATTCCGTCTTTTGCCATTTCATGCAAATCTGTGTATTTGCTAAAAGGTAAATAAGCTACCGGGGATACGATACTCCACTCGGGACAATATGGATAGAGTATCAGAAGGCGATTGTGACCAACCGTATGTGCGTGTGTGAGTGTATGTAGGAGTATTTGCATGCCTGTGTTTGAGTGAGTGTGGTGAGTTAGAAAAATATGACAGCCATAATGCTGTAATTAACACCCACCAGCCAAGCCAAGCCAGTGTTGTTTTTTAATGGTTTCCCTGTATTGTTCTCCACTAATACCACCCATACAACAGCCCGTTCCAGTTCCCATTCCCACTGTTGTTTTCTATCTAAGTCTCTTATCTCGTACGGAAGGAGCCACACAGACCCGGTATTCGCTCGCTGTGTGTGTGTGTGCGTGAGAGTCCTTGCACACACACACATTCTCCGTATCTATGCCCTCGGTGTATGATGGTGGTTATAGAAAAGTAACAGTAAAGTGTAAATAAAATCATGAAATTAATTTTTTAATTACATTTCTTTGGGTTATAAAGGTATTAAATATAAGTTGAAGCCATTGCTTTCGTTGTTGATGATGCCCATTACAGAAGGCATGCGAAAGAAAGACAACGACGACGACGGCAACGGCAATGGATGGAATTTCTGAAACATAAAAAATCATATTTCTAAATGGGGGTTAAGTTATTTGCTTTAGGTCCTTTTCATACATACCCAGAAATACACGCCGACATACATACACACTATCATGCCACGCTACTTACACAGACAAAATTATAGGCAGACAAATGCTATTCCCAGGCTTGGCATACTACATGAGTGCGAAGAGAGGGTGCGCAGTTGTGGGATGACGGAAAAATATTTGTTTTTAGAGACTTTTCATAAAACCTGCTTCTTAGAGAACATTTTAACATTTGTACTCCTCATAATTATCATTAATTAAAGGAAACCCGGTTCAATCAAACTTATACTTCCCAATAGTACACCGCACAGTGTATTATTAGCGGCAAAAACTCTCAAATTTCATGTGCCAAAATCTAACCTATTGATTGCATTTTGGAAAGAACACTCCTATCAAGCATATTCTAAAATATTTTGCCGATATAGCGGCGTCATTTAGCTGTGGATACATTTAAAGACCATTAAAATAGTTGAAAATTTCATCATAATAGAAGTTATTTTATTAGGATGTATCTCGGAAAAATGGAGCTCTTGAGGTTTTCTTTTGCATTTAAAAAATTGTAATAACAATTTTTCTTTCCTTTTCCAACAGTGATTTAATTGAAGGCCGACCAATGCCTTGTCATTTACAAATATCGACAATATAGACAATAGTTTGTCTTATTTATTCCTTGGTAAAGCCTTCTAAGCCAAAAATGAAGCAATATTTTCTTTGTTGTTCTGTGTTAATGTATTTTGGAAAATTTGCTTAAAGGATACCTTAGGGATGTAAGGATTTGTGACAAGCGACCTCATGTAAATATTGAGCAGATATATTAATATTAAGTTGTTTCTTAATGTACAGTAGCCGTTTGCCATCGATTAGAAAATAAAATAATTTTATCAAAAATTTCGAAAATCGTAAAAAATTTTTTTTTGTCTGGACGTTAGCTGCTAATTTTTATTTAATTGTGCAATGAAAAAAATCACTGGTAATGATTTGTTTTAACATATATATCTATAAAAAGAAATTTATGACGTTTTTACATTTTATGTCACATGTGACATGAGGCATGGTTGTGGGCGGATTTAAACAAAAATTAGTTTTTGATCTAAATTGACAGTATAAGGCATTTCATTGTCCTTACTCTATTCCTTCTAATTTGTGCAAATATTCCACTGTGCACCGACAATTTACATTTATTTTATTGGACCTGAACAAGACAATATACATGTGTAACTAGAGATCATATGTAGAAAAACTGTGTCCCCAATTTTTCATTTGGCGTTCCTTTCTCGTTTTTACAGGACTTTAAATTTCCCACTGATATAGATGTTTAAATAATTTATTTTCACACTTTAGCGAGTCATACAAAGGTGTGGGTATCAAATGGAAGAGAAGAATATCTGCTAGAAATAATTTAAATATAATGCTTCAAACTTTATTAGTTTTGTATTAACAACAATTTCAAATTGTTCCCCTTATTTACTTAGTTTATTCATATTTTACTGTTTAAGGGGAAAATGGTTGGTAATCATAAACTAATGCAGTTAGAGGCATCGGATTTTTAGTATTTTTAACATACACACTTCTCTTTCATTTGATACCCATATCGCCTGTGTATGGCTCTGGCAATCCTTTGGAAATTAAAAGTCCTGTAAAAAGGAGAAAATATCGACAATTAACAGTGGTTCAGAATCAAGATCCACCGGTCTTTCCATCAATATCTTTTGTTCTAGTAGACATTTCTGAGGTCTGTAAAAAACAAAATTAGACAAGGATTATTTTGAGAACATTAAAAATCGGCCCAAAGTTGACTACTTTTCGTATTTTTTAATTTTAAAGAAAACTTAAATTTTTGTTTTTTCTTTTGTGTTTATGTTTTTTGACATATTTTTACGTATTTGTTCATAATGTGTAGAAAAAATTTTAATTTATTTTATTACAGATTTGCACTTTTTTCAGGTTTTGAAAATTGAAAAAACGTAATTTACTTTTTGAGACTTTGTCGAAATGTTTCTCAGACATTTTAAGAGATTTTGCACTCAAATCTTTTTTATTAGAAATTGTGGTTTCTTAGCTTTATTATGACGCCAGATTATAGTTTGTGCCAATTATAGTTTGTATGTAAAAAAATATTTTTTAAAAATATAATATATATAAATTTGAACCAACACAACTTTTTTCCTTCAAAAGCCTTTAGCAAAATGTGTACATATTTGAAAAGGTTGAAGAGTTCCCAATTGTTGTAGGTTAACTGCACGAAATTGCACCCTTGGAAGATAGGATACATTTAGTGCAAAAATTCAGATTTATTAGTTCCAATTTATTAGTCATATTCGCAGCATTAAATTGTGAAAAGTATGTACGTAGATAAAAAGGTGAGTAAATTTCCTTTATCCCCATGCTTTATAACAGTCGGAGTTCATTTGCCAGAAATATGCCCAAAAAACCAAAATAATACCTGATTTAGCAGACATATAGTGCAAATAGTCCGATTAGTTAGTTCCAAAACGCAATTTATTCATTTTCTTCTTATTATCTTCTAAAAAGTAGGTGCGTATATAGAAAGATGAGTAACTTTCCTAAACCTCATGCTAAATTTTATAACAATCGGAGTTCATTTGCGGGAATGCCCAAAAACCAAAAAAATAATGCTAAATAAAGTGTTATTAAGGTTTTTTGAGCATATTATATAGAGAACCACTGTGCAACTGAGTACACAGTTTTTCTTCATATTATCTCTAGTTACATATGTATATGGCCTTGGTGTTATAATTAAAATCTACTATGAGCAGATCAGAGTTATAAGAAAAATCAAGTGTTCCCATTGCCTACACCCTTTTCCTATTTAAACTGTGCCATTAAATGGAGAATTCTTGCTTACTACACTGTGTTATACACAAAATGATAGTCCCGGCAAAAGCTACTTAAGTCATTTCATAAAAAGAAAGTTGGCACTAAAAGTTGTGGGGCAAGAGACAAGGAAAGAAGGACCAGACCGAATGGCCAGAATTTGTTTGAACAAATAAAAGGTATAAGGCCAACTCATATAATTAGATTTTGCTTTCATTTCTCTAAGTTACTGAATCTTCTTTGTAAGCATTTTTTGTTGTTCTTACTTATTGTTGTTATTTAATGGAAGCATACTTTTCTGACTGGTTGAAAAAGTGTGGGCGAAAGGTGAGCGTGCAATGGTAACTGGAAACCAACAAATCTGTATAAAATTTCTGATTAGAAATGAAAATAATTATATGGGAATTAAATTTGATTTTCTTTAATTAAGAAAAGTCCTACGGAAAGGTTGCAAAGAATTGTGCAAATTCTTGCAGAAGTTTGAGGCCATACGGGTACCATCAACGTGTGCCAATATTGGAATTGTAATTACGAGAAGTGGACATAATTTGTGCTCCGGAGATATTTACATAATTATGGAAATTGTGTTTTCGACAAACGGATGGCATAAAGGATTAACACCTTCGGCTTTTAAAAATGCTTACATAGCATCTTTTGTATAAATGGAAGTTTTATAGAAAGGGAAATTGCCAAAGTTCAGGCATTTTAATTTACAATTTCTATAGTGTCCACTTGTCTGGGGTTATACAGATTGATACAAATATGTATAAATAATTTTCTAAATTTGAACGCTCGGATTTGCAGCTCGATGACACTTCGCATTTCTGTTGGGGAATGTATATGATTTTTTTTAGTTAAACGATTTTAATCTTCCTTTGCAATTTTTCTTCCCTTTCACAAAGTTTTCACTTTGACTTGACTCTGCACTCCGCTAAACTCAGTGCGGTCACAACAATTCTATAGTAATATCCTGCTGTGCGAAATTATGCAATCCATCATCATCCGCCAGTAACATTTTCATTATGTAAGGTTTATGATTCCTTTGTTTGAATAGCTGCATTAAAAGGAATTCAGTAAATGAATATATTTTTTCCATCTCTCTCTCACCCGCAGTATATAATGCGCTTTGGTTCGGCATCACTATACCCGCATATTGTTTTGCAATTGACACTGTCAATAAAAAAACGTAATCAAAGAAGAACGCTGAAAGGAAAGAGAGCGGAAGAAACAAAGATCAACACGACAACATGATGTTGTTATTCGTTCTCGTTTTGATTAACTCTTTTGTTTTAAATTCCGAGAAATTATGACAATGTACATTTACTACATATGATAAATATTATTTTAATTTATGTGGAAGTACAGGATTATGTTATAATTTGTGAGGTTTCCTTGTGTTTACCAATCCATAAACTTTCATTGTTGAATTTATTAATAGAAATCACTTAGTTCTATGAGGAAGACATTATTATATTTAGTTTTATAAACTCGATATAAAAATGTTTCATTATTTATATACCCTCACTCTACAGAAAAAACTGTAACGCAGTGAAGGAATGACTTAAGACCCTAAGTATGTTTGGACCAAATCCGTTTCACGATTTTTTAAGTTGTTTGAGCCACGTCCGCCCGTCTGTCCGTCCGTCTGGCTGGCGTACACGATAACTTTCGAAAGGACCTATGGAATCAGTTCAAACTTTGGTTATATTTTTCCCTAACTTAGTTAAAGTTCGAAGATGGGCAAAATTTCCACGCCACTTCTGGTACCTACCACACAAATGACCTATATTTCTATGTTTAACTAGCAGTACCCGCTGCTTCGCACCCGAAAAAGCCAGGTATTTGTATTTAGTTATATCCGTCTGTGTTTTAGGATAGTATTTATTTGATTTTCTTTTCTAAAATAGTAAATTGGAAACATAGCACTCATATACAGTCAAAGGAATGTGCTTGTCGATGTGCGCTGTTTTAGCTGAACTCCCTTCGTATATATATTTTTATCATTTTCTACCCAGTTTTTAATAAAAAATTACAACCGCAGAGCCTTTTATTCGAAAAAAATCCATTTTGATGGCGCTTCGACATGGTCAGAGGAATTTACATACTAAATTACATGATGCTACCTGTAATCTTAAAGTTGGTACCATTTTTATCCTCTTTTTGTCCCGCTCGCCCCTAAAAAGTTCAAATTTCAAATAATCAATTTGGATTTGTTCTTCTACGTTGTCAGAGGAATTGACACACCAAATTTCACGACTATAGCTGCAATACTTAAATTAGTACCATTATAATTCCTTTTTGTCCCTCGTAAAAGTACAAATTTAAAAGTATAAATTTTGAAAAATCCAATTTTAATGAGCAAATTTCACGATTCTTGCTATATTAATTTAGTTGGTACTATTTTTATTTCTTTTTGTCCTGCTCATCTCTTATAAGTACAAATTTCGCAAAATGCAATTTTACTGCGCTTCTATATGGTCAAAAGAACTTACATAACAAAATTCAAGATTCTAGCTGCAACACTTTAGTTGGTACCATTTGTATCCGTTTTTGTCCCGCTCACCTCTTATAAGTACAAATTTAGAAAGATCAAATTTTACTGCGCTTCTACATGGCCAGAAGAACTTACATATCAAATTTCAAGATTCTAGCTGCAATACTTTAATTGATACCATTTTTGTCCCGCGCAACCCTGAAAAGTACAAAATGCATTTATATTCCGCATCTATGTGGTGAGAGAAATTTACACACCATATTTCACGATTCTTGCTATAATAATTTAGTTGGTACTATTTTTATCCCTTTTTGTCCCGCTCACTTTATATTGCAATTCTACGTTTTCAGAGAAATGTAAATGCCGATTTTCATCATTCTAGCTGCAATTTTTAAATTGGTATCATTTGTATCCCTTTTTGTCTCTTTCCTCCCTAAAAAGTACAAATTTCGAAAAATCCCTGTTTGTAGCTCGTCTGCATGGTCATTGCAAGGAACTCACCGAATTTCATGTTTATAGCTACTGCCGTTTAGTCAGGACGAAGATTCGATGTTTATCCCTTTTGGGCCATTTTACCCCCTAAAACTACCAATTTCGTAAAACCCTTTCTTAGTCGACGTCTACGTCATATTTGGGAACTACCCTGAAAATTTCATGACCCTGGCCTCAGCCGTTTTATCTGGGGGCTGGTCAATGATAAGTCTGTCAGTCAGTAACGCAACTCTTTTATATATATAGATTAAAACGAATGTAACTTCCTCACGGATATTCGGAATCAGCAATATTTTGGTATTTGCTAATGTTTTCATAATCGCATTAAGTGTAATAAATATGACGGGTTTTGTCATGCCCCTTCTAGTACCTCCCGCACAAATCACCCTAAACTACGTAATATTAAAGCTATTATAACTTCTATATGGATGATCGGAATACTACGAAATTTGATATTTGGTAATGCTTTAATAAATTAAATAAATTAATTAAATTAAGAAAGAAAGAAATTTTATATTTGAAAATGTTTTTATAACAGCTTTAAACCAAAAAAATATTAACGCTTTAGCCACACCCCTTCTCGTACCTCCCACACAATTATCTCTACCCTAGGTAATATTAAATCTTTCATACTTCTATACTGGTGCATGGAATCCGCTATGTCTTCATATTTGATCATATTTATGTTATAAATGTAGACGAAATATGTGACACGAACCTCCTAGTATTTCCACACAAATTATGTTGTCCTTATCACTTCCGTATATATGTTCTCTGAGTGTGAGGGTATATATAAGTCGGTTTAGCCGGCTGAAGCTTAATTACTTGTTTTTGGATAGTGTTAGTCGTAGGTAAATAATTCTTTCAATAGGTTCATATCCTTTTAAATTTTGTTTCAGTTCGAAACCAATAATTGTTACCATTAATGTTTGTATGAGTGACAGCCAGCAAAATAATTGGTTAAATTGATTTTGCAGATAATTTTAGAAATTTGTGGTCGAAGGAAAACCATTGAGGACACACTCCCTTTTCGGACGTCCATTTTGTTCGAAAAGCAAAAAAGTTCAACTCAAATTTCCAAATAGTTCTTTCAAATAATTTTCAGAAGATTGCTACAAGACAATTTTGTGATTTACAGCACCTTGACTCAGTAGACGAAATTATTGCCCTACTTTCAGTCGCACACACACCACGCATTTTTTCCTACACCAACATTGGGAATACTTAAACTGATGTAGCGTATTGCAGGTGAACAGTTTACTGCTTCTTGATTAAATTCTCTTCATTATCACGTTAGTAGCTACATAATAATGTTTCCTCTTTGGAGATAAAAGCTTGCAAAAAACCCCGAATACCAGCAAACAACCAACATATAATCTTAAATTTGCAATGCAAATTTTATTTTTATTTTCTCGGTTATCACAGGATTTTTGTGGCGAAAGAAAACCTTCTTAAGCTTCTAAATGTCAACTTAATAATTTTAAAACAGTTTTTCTTAGCTCTCATACCACCCATTGTCGCGTCGGAACAACCAAAGCGAATACGTAGGAATGAAATGGCGTTTACGAACTTCACAATTTTCCCGCTGAATTTTTTTATATATTCATTTCAAACATTTCTTTGGCAGTTAACGCACAGCATGTGTTGAAAAAAAAATGTTGTTAACATTTTAAAATAAATGTGTTTTTTTTTTCACATGGAAGTGGAGGAGGGATGATGCTCCCAGGCAGACTTCACAGGCGATTGGTTGCAAGAGATAAGCAAATGGAGCGTAGCCGTCGTCAGAGTTTACAAAATAACGGCGTTGATGATGTCTATTGAACGGATGGTATGCGATTTTTACTTTCAATTTTAAATAGATTTAGATTAAGTTAAATATTCAAATTCTACAATATTGCAAAGAAGTGAGGGTATTTACTGCAATAGAGAATTTGAAATGTTTACTCTTAGAACTTTACTTATAGAATTTTACAAATTTTAAACTAAATCTAAAGTCATCTAAAATTAGCATAATCATTTGTTACTATGCGAATAGGAGAAGAGATTCGCTTCCCTAAAAATAAAAGTACTGAATGTAATATCTCAGAAAATTTACATTGCAATTGTTATCGAAAACATGCAACAATAGTTTTGCTGCGAACACAACGCTGTCATTTAAACAAAAACTTGCCCAACTTTGAACTCCTTATCTCGCACTTCCTATAACTTGCTCCTGTAGTCTTTGTCTTGTCATCCTTATACCATATCTATCACTTCATTCCAAAGCCTCTACGCTTTTCTCTCTAGCTCTATGTTGTTTTTCGCGGGATTTTTTAATCATGAAAAAATAGCATTATGCAATCTTTATTAACTGTTGAAAACGTGGCTTCATTAAGTTAAGGGAACAGCGGAGGATCTTAGACATCTCGTTGTGAAATAAACATTAAACAGAGATGCACAAAAAGTTTAATAAGAATTCTAGCCGACAAAATAACAAACACAATTTAACATTTTTATTTTCTTCTCGCTCGTTTTGCTCCTGCAGTAAAGGTTTGTTTTTATGTTTTACATAATTTCTAAAAATGTATCCCTTACTATGGGTACGGGTCCTTTTGAAACATTTAATATTATGGAAATGTTCACATTTTTGCAAACATAGGATTATTTGGAAAATGGTCCCTCGAATGTTCTCAGAATTCATTAAAAAACTGCTGCATATGAAAACACAGCGGTGGAGAGGTTATACACATATACATAGGCTCAAGTTAAATATTCAAAAAACATACCCAAGGACATAACCCAATATTATTCTTTTCGCTACTGTACAATGTTGCATTTTTTTTCTGATTCTATTATAGAATTGTCACGAAACCTTAACATCAATTCTCCACCCCAAAATGTGTCTGGGTGCACCCTAACAAATAATTGCTGGACACGCATCAATATACTTACAAATAAATGAAAACATATTTAGTTCGCAAATAATAATTTTGGTACAAATATTTTTGATTTAAAATGCTTGTGCAAAATATAAAATTTTTGCAATAATTGCAATTATTTTTTTGTTTGTTGTATTTATTATTATTATTTTTGTTGTTGTTGTATTTTGTTTTGTTTATATATGAATATGGAAGAATCGGAAATTATTTCTCACTTTGTGTATGGCTTTATTTTGGCCAAGTTAAAAAATGATTTCGAATTTGTTAAGGAGATGATAGTCGTATATTAAAAAAATATAAAAAACAAGTAAGGAAAGGCTAAAGTCGGGCGGGGCCGACTATATAATACCCTACACCACTCCCTGCGTATGTACCTCGCTTTGATTACTAAACCCAGGTATTTCATGGGAGCAATTTTATGTAGTTCATATAAATTATACAGTTACTATAAATTCATATTTAGTCATTTTTAACGTATATGGTTAACAATATGGTCATTGATCCAATTATCCGACAGACAAATACAAATTATACAGTAGTAATAGGATGAATCGGACCAACATTTCAAAAGGGGGCCTATAACAACATTTTGGGTCTGGTCCAAAACATGGACCTATATATTTCTCATTCACGGTAGGTATTCCAAGTTGAAAAATATATATATATATATTCCTAGTTGAAAAATATGCAAAAATTGATGAAGATACGATGTAAGATGTAGTTTCTAGAGCTGTAATAGATCAGAATGTTTCTAGATGGATTATAAGATGTTGTACCAAATTTAAAGAAAATCGGGTACAATATGTGGTTTCTAAAGCGGAAAAAGTCAAATCGGGAGCGACATTTGTATGGGGGCTATATATAAATCTGAACCGATCTTACCCACTTTCAGCATAGGTGTTTCTTGTTTGATTATAAGGTGTTAAGCCAAATTTGAAGAAAATCGGGTACTATATGTGCGTTATAGGGCGCAAAAAGTCAAATCGGGAGCGACATTTGTATGGGGGCTATATCTCAATTAGAACCGATTTCCCCCAAATTCAATACCGATGGTCCTTGTCTAAAAGAAATAACTTCTGCCAAGTTTCATGACAATCGGACATCAATTGCGACCTGTAGAGTGCGAACAAGCTTAGATGGTCAGCAGACGGATGGACGGATGGACGGACGGACAGACGGACAGACAGACATCGTTAAATCGACTCAGCTGGTGATTCTGATTATTCTCGATTATTTCTTGGTGTTACAAACATTTGGCGCGAAACTAACTTATAATACCCTAATCCACGAAGTGGTGTAGGGTATAAAAATTAATTAGTTAACTATCGATTTCTCGTATTTAATTTAATATTATGTTCTTAATGATCTAATTTTTACTTTAAATATAACCCTTTGAGAATCAACAACGGTCCTTAAATTGTTAAAAAATTCCAAAAGTCATAATTATTTTTCCAGCGAGCCCTTTGAAACAGAAATAGTGCCAAAAAATATGATGTTATTGTGGATTTTGATAAGAGAATACAATAAAGTAGAACTAACATCGTAGGCAATGACTAACAAAATGACAAATTTCGCTCCCAATTTGAATTTTTCCGCTCTAGAATCCACATATTTTAACAGATTTTCTTCAAAATCCGTTAGGTCTTGAATTGTTGCTGGCTTATCGACGTACATCTTTTCTCCATATCCATATCTTCCAATTCGGGCCATAAAACGTTCGGTATCATCTCACAATAGCGAAGACCATTCACAGTAACTGCCTGACCGGCCTCATTTTGGAAAAATACGGCCGATGATTCCGCCAGCCCATACACTGGTCCCAAATCCATTTTTATGGCATAAAGTCGAAAAATAAAGATAAAATCTTGTTATTTTGCACATTTGCTAGACATAACATACTTAAAAAATCACCTCCCATATAAACTCAATATGTAACCAACATAATTATCACCCTGTATTAGTACCGGGTGCACAAAAACAAAATTTTTTGAAAACTTAAACGAATGATACTTATTTCGCTTTTACGAACAATGTTTTTCTGAACATTATTACAAAAGCAAAATATAGCATATAAATATTCTACTTGACACTGCAATTTAAATAATTATTTCAGGAAATAATATAAAATCTCTACATGTGTACAGAAAAGTGAATGACTTTATATACCATTTTAAAGATACTTACAATACCTTTAAAATGAGATGTTGATGGGTCTCATACACAAATCTGATTCAGAGATATGATCAAATATGTGTACTATGGCTAATCGAAAAATTGTGCTAAAATAAAGTGGCAATTGTGGGAGTTTGCCGAAACATGCTGACGAAATATTACTTCCACCATAAACTACACACTCAGTCGGACACTTTCACATTTAAGTATTTTGTATAACTGATTTAGACCCGAATCCACAGAGGTGGAAATGTGTCTGTCTCATCACTAAAGATGATTTTCTTCGAAAATTGATCATCCACTGTTGCCATTTCTTGCCACCATTCTGACCATTGACGACGTTTGGAATGGTCAAGAGGCTTTAGTTTTTGTGTAAATGTAAGTCTTTATGCATAATGTTCATCAACGGCGAGCGTGGGAGGTGCAATTGTTGGGTACGACGACGAGTTAAGGTGGACGACTTTTCAGCACACTATCCAGAACAGCAGTAATATTTTCTGCAATACAAGCTGTACGAGCATACAATGGTGTGTTCACATCTCCTACAGACCCGGTTTCTCAAATTTTTCCGATTGTGCGCACATGTGGACGATAAAATTGAACATAGACAAATCGTTTCCGATATCACCCTTTCTGTGAATTCGTTTGTAATGGGTCCACCCGACTTTAGCCCACCCTTTCTTGTTTTAGTTTGAAAATGGCTTTAGTGGCTTGTTGAGTTATTGCTAATTCAGCCGTTGGTACTGATATTTTTTTATATATATTATATCTACAGCTTTTTTGTTCGGAGACTTGTAGTGAAATTTGATGTAGAATATATTTCAATTCACACCACCCTTCTATAATGCTAGAGGGTTCAAATGTTCCAAAAAAAAATCTTCCTCAAGGAGTTTTAATTAATATTGCTGATCATATGCTATAGATGAAATGTAAGTTTCAGAAGGTTTCCTATGTCTCTCTATAAGAATCCGTTTTCATAACCTTGTTTTTTCGAAAAAGTTTAATTTTGTTCCACAGTGTTACTGGTGACCGATAGCTGTTAATAAAAGTTTTTTTAATAAAAGAAAAATATAAAGAATTAGAAAAAATGTTCAAAACTAACTTTTGACAAAAGTACTGTTGTGGAAATACAATGGATGGAACACTGTAGTGTCGACAATTTCATATTTTTGGCAAATAGAAAAGTAGAAATTTGCAAACCTTCATTCAAAGCAGAGAACACAATCAAAATTTCTTTACTTTTCGTGTGTTTTTAAAAGTGTTTTAATCATGTGGAACATTTTTTTAAATTGTAAATAAGAATTTTATATATATAACATCACACTTGCCTGATTTATTTTTTGCAGTAAATCCTAAATATTTCTTTTTATTTCAAAGGGTTCAACCAAAATCAAAAAAAAAAAAAAACACTCATCACCCTCTACCCCACACCCCACGTCGCACTTTATATCGGATATATTCTATATCAAGGGGGGAAACATGACGCTATATACTTTGAGTCCGCCATTGCACAATGTCGTGAATTAAATCATTTGAAATCTGCACGTTCTAGTGTGGCATGAAGTCAGGGGCATAATGATGTGATACTTTTTCCAAGATATAAATCTAAATAAAGGGTGATTTTTTAGCTATTATCTTTTTGGCAAAACTGGTTTAAGCAGCTGACGCACGTTTCGTGTTTTGTTTCACTGTCAAACATCTTCAGTTTGGTCTATAATTTAACCATGAATCGTCTTACAAACGAACAACGCTTGCAAATTGTTGAATTTTATTATCTAAATGCGTGCTCTGTTGAGAAAGTTCATCGCGCGCTTCCATTTTATGGTCAGTTTAATCTACCCACTGAAGCGGCTATTCGGGCTATTGTGGCTAAATTTCGCACCAAATTTACATTGTTGGACATTAAGCCACCAACACGCTTACGCAGAGTGCGAACTGAAGAAAATATCGCAGCTGTATCGGCCAGTGTTAATGGTGACTATCAATTATCGATTCGTCGACGTTCGCAGCAATTGGGCCTCTGTTACTCAAAAACGTGGAAATGCCAAAATTGGAGTAAGCGGATGGACCATTTGAGGCGCAGTCAAGGTCAACATTTGCATGAAATAATCTTCAAACATTAAATTATATGGACCGTACTATCGATTCAAATAAAGATTTCATGCATTTTTCTGAATTTTATGTATTTTTTTTAAATTTCCTATAGCTTTTAAAAAATCACCCCTTAGATAGAAATTTCTAGGCTTCAAATGTTGGAAATTAAATACAATAAATGTAAACGTAATTTCATTTCATATTGTACAATTTAGGGAGATTTTCGCTGAAAGTGGATTGTATAAGTTATGGTGGACTCACAAATCGTAAAGTGCCAGTTTCCCAGTTAATATGGAAAATAAAAGAAAATGCAGAAAAGGTATGTTTCAGTTTCAGTTCAGTTAGGTTTATTTGAGTGCTGTGCTTCTTACCGCTCCGATCGTTGCCGCAAAAGTGACTTGTTGATGCAGTAAAGAAACAAAATCACAGATGAAAATCAAACAATTCAGCAAAATACTGGAATTTTCCCCGAGATGGAAACTCTTCATCAAATTGAGCGAAAGCTCATCTGTATGATGAGCGTCAATGAAACGTAGGGTTTCCATCACTACTTAAAATGGTAATGATAATGGCTTATGAAAATATACAATTCAGTGTAATTCACTTAAAATACTATGGATGCAAGCAATTCATTACGTGTATTTATTTATAATAAAGTTTGTGGAACACAGTTCAACACATATAATAATCTCACAATTCTTAAAACGGGGAAAATTACTCACAAAAATAATTTTCTTTTGGAATATTGTTGCCCTGCTCGCTCATTTCGATCACGGTTCAGGAGAATTTGTTTCATTACATATAATTCATACAATTAAATATTTACATTTTAAATAAATAATATTTAATGAAAAGTGTTTATATTCTAGTGAACCGAGCGAATTATTTCGGATTTCATTTCCGGATACTTCTGTTCTTAATAACATGAAGTGTTCTTCCAAAATATATTTACTCGAGTTTTATGAAAGAATTTTTAAAGAAACATCAGTCAAGAGTTTTTTGTGATTTCTCTATATTATTATGTTTTATATATATTTTTACAGAACAATTTAATGAAATTCTCTTTTGTAGAAACTTTTGTCAGAATGTTCGAGAAATACCTACAAGGAAATGTATTTTATTTATTTTTTAAGCCGAAGAAACAACCCTTTTCGAATGTATAATAAATTAAAAAAGTATAATATATATATTTTCCCTTACAACCGAAGTCATTTAACAGGCCCAATTTGAGTAAATAATCTCCCACTGTGACCACATGGCGTGCACGTAATATTGCTTGAGCATACATTTTATTAATCATGCGTAATGGTGGTGACCATACATTGGACTTTTTATATTAAGCATATGTACTTACATACATGTCTATGTATAAATGTATATACTATATACAATAAGAAGGACATTTTTCCTTTTTAAAATTGCTCTTATTAACATATCATTAAAAGTAATTGTATTTCTTTGTATTCTTTCTTTTCTTGCAGACAACTTATTGCCATCGCTGGCGTTCGTAATACTTACAACACTTAATGCAAAAGGTATGTATAAAAGACATGTTAACACATAGGCGGCAACAGCCCCAGCAACAGCACCAACCGCAATGATAACATCAGCAACTTATTATTAAATGCGTTTCGCACATAAATTTTTATTATTATATCGTTGTACTATTTGCCATGAGATGCCGTAAAGCATTTAACATCATTTATTTTGGCCTCTTGCAGCAGCAACATGACAATACCAGGACAGAGGATGTAAAGCCACAAAACGAACAGAATTGTTTTGTTATACATGTGTATAAATATTAAGCAGGGTCACGAAAAAAATGATGTTTTCATCTCGTAGGATTAAAGAAAAAAGTTTTTAGTATTTTTGTGGTTCTTCATAATGATAACTCAATCATATTTCTTTTAAATTTAGTAAACAGTGTTGTGACAAATAAATAGAAGGAATGATGCATAAATGATTTGTGAAAATTGTTTAATACATACAATTATATTTCACAACAATCATTTTCAAAGACTTTTTACAAAAATGAGCGCTGTGGCATTACGATGTTCTTCATATTGACACAATTCGAAAGGTATTAATTGTAGTTGATTGTGTTTTACAAAATACTCTTTTAGAATAGGAAACATTTTCAGTTTTTACCACTAAAAATTACTATAAACGTGCTTAATCCGACCAATAATTTACTCTAAGACAAACATTTATATTTTAATCTTTGTTAATTCAGAAAAAATATATATTTCAAAAAATACACGGGAATATCATGATTTTAGAGGTATTATTTAGAGTGTTTAGCTCACAGACGTCTTGACCTAGGGACGCAATATTTTGCAAATCAGCATTTAGCAATCCAAAACTGATTGCATGAAATTATTTTTTCATACTTATGAACCGCGGCCCAGTCTAAGGCATATATATATTATTTTACATGTTACAGATAAGTGTTTGAATAATGTACTGTTTCCAAAGAACACACCTGTAAACCAAGAATAAAATGTTTTCTTTTTTACTTTGTACACATAAAATAAATACAAGGTCAAATTTTAAATTCACTCAAATTCTAAGATTTTGAATATTTTGCAATAATTCATGTTCGCATTAAGTTAGTTTAGGCCTTTGTTTTAGGCCTTATGTTCTTCTTCTGGGAACAATTTCGATAATGCAGCGTTTAATATCCTCCTACATTTCGCATAAAAATCTCATAATTCTTACAACGGGGAAAAATAATCCCAAACATAATTTTCTTTCGAAATATTGCGCTCATTCCCTCATTACGAGTTCGGTTCAGAAGAATTTGCTTTCATTATTAGCAGCGTGTATAAAATTAAATGTTTATTTTTGAAAATATTCAATAAATTATTTTTATTTATTGATTATATTCTTCTGAACCGACAGAGCGAATTATTATCCATTTCTGGATACTTCTGCGCTTATTAACATGAAGTTCTCAAAATGTATACACTTATTACATATATCTTAGTAAAGGTAGATAAAGACTATTAAAGACAATTTCTTTTGGAAAAAAAATGAAAGCATAACAAATCTTACCGTTTAAATTAATTTATCGTCCTAAAAATCACATGTTTCAAACGAACGTAATAAAAGTGTCACTCTTTTTATACTCAAACCATCAGGATGTACCATATTGAAAAGGGAAGAATAAGGGCTTTAGTAATACAATATAATATATTTAGTAATATATATTAATTCTACATTTAATATATATATTAAATGTAAAACTAAAATTTCACAATAAATTTATTTTTTGAAAAAAAGTCATTGCGTAAAATCTACCAAAAATTAGATATCATAATGAAATTTTGAAATCATGATTTGAACAGGGATATTCTCCTGGCTTAAGACAATTTTGCATCAATATTTTATAGAATGAAAATTTATTTCAAATTCTGTAAAAAATATCTCCGAAAATATTGGAAAACATATTTTTGCCAGCAAAATACCCAAATTACCATTGTGTGGAAAATATGTTCCAAAATTAGGAATTTGTAATGCCTTTATTTACCGCACGAATGGGGTAAAATTTGATGTATAAAATAACATATTATATATATAAAAACAGTATAAAAACATATTTAACCAGAGCATTGTCATTTCAACATTTTTGAAAATACATTTTATATTGAAAAATTACAATACAGCATTACAATTATTTACAATTATTTATTATTTTACAATTAAATTTTGTAGAGGACCTAGAGTTTTAATGGAATGAAATGTCTAACATCCAGATTATGTCTTCTTTTTGAAAAAGAAAAATAAAATAAATTTGCACCTAAAGAGTCGAAATATCTTATGAACGCATTATGCAAACCAAAGATAAATTTTAGTCGGGAACATCCACAACTTTGAAGTCAGCTTACTTTATTTCCAAATGCAATCAAGTTTATAACACTGTCCCACAGGCCATACTACACATGAACCAGATGATATACGGCGGAAACTATAGGTGAAATGAAGTTATTTGGCGTTTTAGTTATCCATTTTCTCATCCTTTTTTGAGCCTTAAAAGGACTATAACGTTCGCAGGGACAAAATTTTGCAAAAATTATTATAAGTACTTATTTGCACCGTATGACACCGGTATAAACGCCAAATTAAAGAAGAGAAAGTTTCATAAAAACACTTCAAATTGTAAGCTTTTACCTGTAGTAGTTTAACCATTTCAAAATTTCCCTTTTATAAAATAAAATATGAATAAACTAAACAAATTAAGTCGTAGACTGTTGTTAATGCTGAACTAATACAGATAGAAGCATGATCTTTGAAGTATTTATAATATATATTCTCCTATTTAATTTGCCACTAATACCGTCACCGTAGGTTGTGAAAAAGCATTACAAATATTTTTGATAAAAATTCCACCCGGATGTCTACAATTTCAAATGTTTTCAAAATTGTGTTGTCATTTATTTTGGTTCAAGACCAAAGGTTGTGCTGAAGTCTTCAGCAGAAGCCAAAATTAGCAAAAAGGCAAAGTGAGACCTTTATTGTTGCAGCTTAAAGTTGACTGCGCAGTTTCGATGGGCGCTACCCCATCTCGTCAGAACTTTTGCAACGAATGTATGTCTTTGACTTAAATCAGGGTTCATATTAGTACCAGCGGTCATATATGACAAATGAGAAGCGCTGATAAACAAAATATTCCACCGAACTAAGTCGACACACTAAAAATCTCACTTTGCCAATTCAATGTTATGCATTTGAAAATTGGGAAATTCAGTTCTTTGTTTTAAATATATACATATACATAAATTTCCAAAATTTTATTAAAATCTGAGAACTTAAGTAGAATTTGTGTTCCGTTCCACATGGAATTAGTCAAATCAAGCCTTTCTGTAAATATATACATCATTAAGGTACATACACATATAGGGAATAACTTTAAAATTTAAGTCACGCAGAGTAAATATTTTCTAAATTACCGGCCTTCGACCGATCTTAAAGATTATTTACTCTTGAGTGTGTCCAAAGTAGGCTGCGTAGATTTATAAAATTAAATATTGCCAACAAATTATAAATAAGGTCCAAATTATGTTGGTCTTTATTCATATCGCTCATTTTTGTATGTTTTTTTAATCATTTTTTCATATATACTTTGAGTGATTTTTCATCCAGGACTTTTTTTTTAGCAAAAGGGATAATATTACATGAAATTATATTTTTTGCGGCCTTTCTGCCTTCGTATTTGTATTTTTTTTCTAATAAATATTCCATATTTTTCCCCCAAATTCCAAGATTTATGGTTTCGTTCTATTGGGTATTAATCCTGGCCTTCTTAAAAATGTACTAAAAGTAAAATTAAATCGAACTCAAACACCGCCAACTGTCTAGTCTTCAACCTATATTCATTCTACGTATCAAAATTTAAAGTACATTTGTTTATGAACCTTCAATGCCAGACAATTTTCTGCTGTAAATTAAATTTATTTACGAATCTTCGTAGTAAAATTCTTAAATAAAATTTAAAAACTAAATTCAAATAGAGAATTTTGTAAATAATTTAAAAAGCACAGCTCAACTGCGCCACATTGAACGTTGTTATTGGAAACAAATATTCCCAATGACCTTCAACCAAAGGAGCGCTTTCGCTACATATTTTTGCCGGAAACGGAAGTAATGTTATAGTCCTCTTCTGTGCAAGTTTATATTGATACATTTTTATTATATTTTTGATAGAAAAAAACAGCTTTGTTTGTACTGCAGAATTGTTCTACAAAAAATACCAAGAATTTGTTATACAAAACAATCAACACGAGCATCGTATTCATTACAATGTTCTGCCGCCAGTGAGTGTAAAACCTTGAACAACAAACTGAGAACATTAAACTAGCAATTTCCGTCTTCTCTCCTTTTTCCAATGACTAGTAATTTGTGGTAAATTGTGTTAAAAGGAATAAAAACAAACGTTAATGCGTTAAGGGAGTTAAGAAAATGAAGGTAGTTCGTAATAGTCGAAGTAAAATGTCGTAAAACGACAGTAATTAAAGAAGAGCAGAGTAATTTTCACATTTTCGCATTGGCAAAAGATGGCGAAGAACAAAGTAAATGAAATTTATAGAAAAAAGTAAATCAATAGTTAAGTAAGACATTTGCTGTGGATTTATGACTGTGGTTTTACCACAAAATTAGGGCGTATCTTTGGACAACAGAGACAAAGTATCTTTCCGAATTTGTTAAATTTTGACAATATCATAATATTCAATAGCAAAATTTGTTACATTAAGCAAAATGTATATCGTTGAATTTTATTTAAAAGCCATACTTTATTACGCGTGCAAATTAGATGATGATGGCCTCCGGATGATAATATTTTTGGAAAAAAATACTCAGACTGATTTTAGATATGCGATACCTTTGGATAACTTGATTCATCATCACTCTGAATGTTTAAATATTCGATTTTTTGAGAAATGTGTAGGCTTAATACTAATTTTAGACATCAGATACCTTGGGACAACTTGATTTATCCACCCAATTGACATCCTAGTGTGTACGCGATTCTACGAAGCAAAATGTTGACTTTTTATATTAATTAATTGCAAACTGCCATACTTTGTAACTGGATGCCCTTACCCTTGATATTTTTCTACCCTTTTCCACTTCACAAATTGTGCAAAAAATCTTTCTCCTGGTTCGTTCTTTCGTTCGAATAAGATATCACCTTACAAAGAAATCCCTGTTGATCTTTGCAACATTCGTAATTGAATGCAGAACATGATGTCTCCGATACAAATCTGTGCAAACCCTTGGCTGTGATTAATCAGTCTTACATTTCACCAAAGACAAAATCATCCCTCCGTTTGAGGTGACAAATAGAATTACCCCGAAAGTAACAAATTTTCATTTGATTTTAACAAATCTCAAATCGCATTTCCCCAGGGGTTTTCACTGTTCCTTCTCCTCTGTTTGTGTTCGTCTGATGGGGGAGGGGGATACTTTGGCAAATGACATTATTTACCTGTTAACACCCATAGACATCAGCATTGAAACGAGGTAATTTTCTTTTCGGGAGAACACCGCAAAAACAAATCTTTAACAATTTGTCCAAAGCTCAAGGAAAGTAACAAAACAAACATTTATAATCTCGTTTGTACTCACGCTCCTCGGCAACTCCCTCAACATTTCGGCTACACTAATTTATATCCCTCTGTTACCATCCAGAATGCGAAGGCAAAATGGCCAATACACAAATGTCCTTTGTGCCCGCCTGGTTAGGTTAAAAGGGCCACATGGTCGAAGGAGGATACAGCGAGTGGATAGAGAAATAAAGAAAGTGTTATAAATGAATCTCTGTCTCTGCATGTGGATGTGTGTTCTGTCATCTGCGTGTATTACTTAAATGCACGTGTGGCCAAATGTGAAAGTGCGTAGGGGAGTGTGTGTGTGTGTGTGAGCGGGGGACTTCGTAATCCTTATAAGTCTTAAAATGCCATATCAAAATCATTTGTTTGGTTTCTTATCTCTCTGGAGTCTGTGTGATTGTTTTGCGTCTTTTTTACGTGCTTACAGTGGAGGATTGAGCAGAGTTTTCGGGGAAATTGTTAAAATTTAATTGTCTAATTATTTAGAATTTTCAGCACAGAATCTTTGTTTAGTATTACTTGAAAGCTTCTTTACTCTACAAAAATGCACAACGTGTTTTTCTCAATAAACTAAATTTCCACATTTTCCTTGCATTCTTCAACTTAAATATTAGTTTACAAATTTTTACCTTCCTATATTATTAGCCAATAAAGCTACATTGGCAAAAAATGAAATTGTAGACACTAGGGTGGATCAGAAATAAAAATGTTGTCATAATCTTATTTTTTTCACTTTTTTATTGTTTATTGTTGAGATAAAAATATATATTTGTTAATCCAGAAAACTGCTTCTAAATTCATAGAAAATTGTCAAATTTTATTTATTTATTGTATTTTAATTTTTATTTATTTTACTTTTTCGATTTTTGTAAGAAAAAAATTATTGAGTTCAAGTAGATTCTCTACAACAATTTCATATGTAGAAATATTTAATAGTAATAATTACAACTCTTGAATTTATGCTAGCTTCAAAAAGTTGTGGATGTTGTTCCAAAACATTTCGGATTTCTCACCGTCCGTTCGTGAGCTAGCCAATTTTTTTACGATTTTAGTATTACTTTTTAATGCATTTTTATAAAATGCACTATAAATTCCACATTTTTGGTCCAATTTGTGATTAGTAAATACACTCAAATTAATTAGCATTTGTGTCGTTCTCGCGGCAATTACTTGAGATCTCACACTAAAATTTATCTCACTACATTTACATGTAGCAACAAAAATCCAATAAAAACAAAAACAAAAAAACAATCCTCCCAATAGAAAAACTATTTTGTGGCATGTAAAACAATTAATAAAAAACGTGAATATTTCTAAAATTTTTCTGATACTTATATATTTTCAGAGTTTGAACATAACAAATGTAGCCGTTGTTGTCGTAAAAACAATAACAAGATTGTTTCCAAAAATGTATTTAATTTAATACATTTTTCAAATATTTTTAAAATAAAATCTTGTAATGTACATACATTGCAATGCCTAACAAACTCACCAATTTTAACAAAGATGTTAGATTTTTGGTGATTTAACTTGGAATTTTTTTGGATACAACCTTTCCATTTAAAAATGGAAACCCACATTGTTTTATGGACTTTTTCGTACCAACAAAAAAACTATTTAAAAAAAATAAAATTGACAACTGTTCCTAAACCTCTTTTTCTACGTGAAGATTACAATCAGATAATTTATATAATATTTTATATAATTTATAACATATTTTATATAATTTATATTTTATACTGCCGAAATGATAATACAAATATTAAAAGTACCATCGACATATATTGTAATTTTAGTAAAAAATATCTATATTTTTTTACAAGAAATATTTTTTTTTTGTTTTCAAAGTCAACATTTTTATTTTTTGCTCTCAGCCATATTCGTTAAATTTCGTGGCATCTATTACTAAGTTAGTTTACAACAAACTCAAATTTTCAAAACAAAAAGGTTCGTCCAGCGGAATGCGGTAGACTGGACACAAAAAAGAGTGGATTCTGGTAGAGAGTATCCCTGCAATAAAATTGTCAAATTTACGTGTATTTCTTAATGAAATGATGGGCTATATATTTATATCACTTAAGTAATGGTAATTCTATACCTACACCTACCTAGTATTTTTAATTATCAAAAATATGTGTCATTAGATGATCATAAAAGTGTTAAAAACAACATTTTATGATTGTTGTTTTTATTTTTTTTTTAACTTTTCTACACTAATTAATAATAATATAAGATTTCATAATAACGAAGTTAAGAAATTTTATTATTTAAAGAATATATTATTTGAATTAGCTTTTTCTATTTATTTATTTATTTAATTCTGTCCTCACGACTCTTTAGCAAACATTTATAAATAAAGAGTGATTTTTTTGAGGTTAGGATTTTCATGCATTCGTATTTGACAGATCACGTGGGATTTCAGACATGGTGTCAAAGAGAAAGATGCTCAGTATGCTTTGACATTTCATCATGAATAGACTTACTAACGAGCAACGCTTGCAAATCATTGAATTTTATTACCAAAATCAGTGTTCGGTTCGAAATTTTTTATCGACAAATTTTGTTCAGCGATGAGGCTCATTTCTGGTTGAATGGCTACGTAAATAAACAAAATTGCCGCATTTGGAGTGAAGAGCAACCAGAAGCCGTTCAAGAACTGCCCATGCATCCCGAAAAATGCACTGTTTGGTGTGGTTTGTACGCCGGTGGAATCATTGGACCGTATTTTTTCAAAGATGCTGTTGGACGCAACGTTACGGTGAATGGCGATCGCTATCGTTCGATGCTAACAAACTTTTTGTTGCCAAAAATGGAAGAACTGAACTTGGTTGACATGTGGTTTCAACAAGATGGCGCTACATGCCACACAGCTCGCGATTCTATGGCCATTTTGAGGGAAAACTTCGGAGAACAATTCATCTCAAGAAATGGACCGGTAAGTTGGCCACCAAGATCATGCGATTTGACGCCTTTAGACTATTTTTTGTGGGGCTACGTCAAGTCTAAAGTCTACAGAAATAAGCCAGCAACTATTCCAGCTTTGGAAGACAACATTTCCGAAGAAATTCGGGCTATTCCGGCCGAAATGCTCGAAAAAGTTGCCCAAAATTGGACTTTCCGAATGGACCACCTAAGACGCAGCCGCGGTCAACGTTTAAATGAAATTATCTTCAAAAAGTAACGTTTCAAATAAAGAACCGATGAGATTTTGCAAATTTTATGCGTTTTTTTTTTAAAAAAAGTTATCAAGCTCTTAAAAAACCACCCGTTACTAGGAAATTAGACTAGGGAAAAATAGGCTATGACAGAAGAAGTTTCTTAAGACTGGATAATACAGTCTTATATCTATATAAAATGAAAAGTAAAAAAATTGTGCCTGTTTATTAAATTCGTTAAAGCAGGACACCACTGTATTTTGTTGACCCAAAGATTATACGTCTCCTCATTAATAAATAGCCTGAAATTTTTGGGAGATTTGATATAATCATGTTTAAAATTATTTGTAAATTGGGTGTTTGGATTTTTCTACGGATGGACAATGACGTTTTTATTCTGTAAATAGACCAATTTATTACTTTCTATGCATCATTTAAGGATGAGAATTTTTGAATGTGAAAGTTTCCTTATTTTTTCAATGTCCTTTTATCCCATTTTGTGGAACTGATCATATTTTGAGCAGACATAGAATTAAAGATTATAAATATGCAATAAAGTAACAATAGCCTAGGAAGACATATGTAGCAGTTAGTATGATAGTGGTCTAAGACAAAAATCTAAAAAAATGGAGATATGCTAATTTTTCTCTTTACTTTGATCAGATCTCTAATTTAAGAATGTTTTTTTGTTTTCACGTTTTTTGCCCACCAAAATTGTCTTTGGAAGTAGTTTGAAAGTCTATGTCACACTATATGTACCGACATATATTTTCATTTATAATTTCAACTGTAAGTTTTACAGATAATTTGAATAATATATAAAATTAAATTATTTTAAAAGTAAATAATAATTTCAATATATAGGGTCTGGACAAACAAGCTGTAGATATAAGATAGATCAGGAATAAAATGTTTTCTACTTTCTTTCTTCTTTGGTAAGGAAATATTATTTTTTTGAATTAAAATAAAATATTTTTTAGTTTCAGTTGTTTAAGTTTTTCAATTTTGTGGAGAATGAATGTGGTCTAAGTTAGTGAATACTCTGAAAGTAATGGTTCGATATAGTAGTAGAATGTTCTATTTTTTTGCTTCTGTGGAAAAATGTTTTTATTATATATCAGCATAGCTCAAAACAGATAAAGTGCGACTTGCACCACATCATACTAACAGGAACATATGTTATTATTGTATTGTGGTGACGATATAGACACAGCTTTACCAAAATATAAAAATACTTGCATGAAAACCACATACATTTCCAGTATCTACAAAAATTGTAAAACTATTGCTTGTAATAAATAATGTTTAAATTATGTTGTTATTTAATTATGATTGTATGTCAAGGTGTTCCGTTCTCCACCATATCGAATTTCATAAAAAAATTTACGTATATTGTCAATGAAATAAAATTTCTCTAATATACATAAAAAAGTGTTTACAACATTTTCCACTTTCTTCAAAATCCACCCAATGTGCGGCAATGTGTGTGAGCGACAGGCTGCAGCGGTAAGCTGCTTTACATATGTGAGCGACTTTTGTAAATTTGTTATACCATGTATCATTTCTCATCACCATCATCAACATCGTCGTCGTCGTTGTCATCATCAGCAGCAGGATGAGCGGAATCAGAATCAGCATCAGGAGCATTGTTAGCATCATCGCATATAGCACATACCACAGCGCACATCACACATCAGAGTCCCATCAACAGCATTTTGTGGCATTAGTTGCACAGCACGAACGTTGTCATTTCAATTTATTTGGAAGGAAACATCACACAAGGATATTTGCCTACTTCCGCTCTTTCCACTGCGTTCCTAATAAGTTTAGCTGGGGTACAACCAGTGTCAAAAATGAAACAACAACAACAGCAGCAAATGTTAGTTGGTGTGTGGGAGGTGGTTAGTCGGTGGCTGGTAAATGAAAATGAACAGTGCTCATTTGCAAATAATGATGGTTGAATGCTATATGTGTCTGCGTCTGCGTGTGTGTGTTGGCTTTTTAAATTAAAAATGGTTTTTGTTTTGCTTTGTCAATAATGCGAAAATTACAGATTCGAATCCAATTCCAATGGCAAATCTCATTAGTCTTTATACTCGTTATAGGATTTCAATTTTCTTTTTCTATAAATGGATATTGTTGTGCTTTCGCTTTCGTTTGCCTTAATGATTTCTTTGTTTTTATGATACTGTAGCATTTTAATGGCCTTGTTTTCAGCCATTAAAGCTGAAAATAGAATTTAAATAGATTTGTTCTTTTCCTTATCGAATACATGATTTCTTGTAACAACGCACATTTGTTTTGGTCCCCAAATGGTATATGGTGTCACAAATAAACCAATTTTAATGAAACCCCATAATACAACCGCACAATATATATTTGCAGAAATCTTTAAAAATATGCGGTTTTTTGATTGGAACATGGAGCGATAGGACTATCATGCCCCAGGTGACATCTACCATAGTAATATTATCATTAATATCGGTTGAAATCGAGTCAGAGAGAGAGACTGTGTTAGTTGCGCTATTGGATCTAGGCGAAACGAGACATTTGTTTGGAATCTTAGCGAAAGGAACTACAAAAGACAAGATCAGACAGCTTAAATGGAAACAGAGAGAATATATAATAATTAAATATTCTCAGAAAGTAATTCCACGATGATATGCGAATCACAATCCATGCCAATGAAGATACAATTGAAAATTGTTTGCTTGTGGACAATAATATAAATGCTTTACAAACCGACAAACTTGACAATATATCAAGCAATCATAATTATTGATAATAAACTTCCTTTGATCGCTGTTAATATCAACAATATTAATGTAACTCTTGATAATAAAAAATTTATCTACGCCCCTTGTGAACTTCTAAAAGTTGTATTTGCCTTTTTTGGAGTCGCTATAAATCACTTTGACATTTATTTCAATATCAAAATGTTAGCCTCAGAAACTTACTTTCTTCCCCCCCTTCAACAGAACAAACCGCACAATAAGACTTTTGCTCTTTTCGACACCAAACCGAACCAAAAGCAAAGAATGTTTGCCATTTTCATAAATAAATATCTCCCATTCACTTGAGATAATAATCAAATCACCGACAGACCTTCAGTCCAAAGAAAAAGGTGCCGACTTTCACAAAAACAACGATTTTTGCTCCTTTTTTGCTCTTAGGTTAATAGAAGCTAGAACTTTGTTTTGTTCTTTTATGTGTAATAACATTTTGGAGTCGCTCATTATAAAGTCTATTCCAAAAGTTCAGTTCATTTTAATAATTTCAGCGCACCCAAAACCCAAACGGAATTGTTTACAGAACCAAAAACATAACAAAGCAACAACTTTTTAGCCAATACCCCAGGGGGACTGGAGTACAGAATAAAAAGTTTATTAATTTGTCCCTAAAGGCATATCAGGGCATCTCAAAGAAGATAGGGAAGCATGAGCAACAACAAAAGTAGCGGCAAATAAAAGAAATGAAAATAATTCAATAAATAAAGAACAGCATTTCACTCGCACATTTGCCACGCACTAAGTAAATGGCGAGTTGGCTACACCATTTCAAGTGGAAATTGAAAAACAAAAAAAAAAAACGAAGTTATGTTGAGAATTTCAACTATTAGGAGAATAACAAATAATATTGGGGAAAGTACAAGATATTGTTTAGATATATTTTTGTTAAAAAAAACAAACAACAAAAAAATTTGAAATAATTGATTTGTAAAATACAAATATTTATCAATTCTCAATATTTTGTATTGTAATGCACAATGTACAAATTTAAATTTAGTATTAAGAATTTAAGCAAGTAATGAAGTTTGAGACCATTTAACGGAGACTGTAATAAGACACCAAAAAAGTAAAATAAATCTCTAAATGCACATACATTTTGGAGTTAATTCATATGAAATAACTTCACAATTTTGAATTTTTGTTAGTCATATCATTTATTCTTTCGGACTTAATTTATACAATTTTATTTCCCATAAACTTCAAAACTAATTTCCATTGGGATTTTTTCATGTCCTTAATTACATTATTCTATTTTTGAGGTTTATTTCCCGTGTTATAGGTATTTGGCAGGGCACAATGAACGATTTCCTTTTTACATACTGCCAATGACTAAAGTTTAAATACACTTTCATAACTTGGATTTTAAATAAAATTAAATATTCTATTAAAATTCTTTGCAGTCAGCTTTATTATATTTATGAAATGATTAAAAACATGGTCATTTTACAAATGAATGCATATTCAATATGGTTGGAAGCGAAGGACGTCCGCAATTCTGGCGCAAATCTAATCCAAATTTGAAGGATATATTTAAATTTAAATAAATATTGTAATACAGACACTGAATGACGTAATTTAATAAATTTGTGAGTTATTTTATATTTTTGTCTTTATTTCAATCGAAGTAACTTCATTTTTTACTTGAGATTAATTTAATAATGAAATAAATCCCACTATCATGGGATTCAAATTCAATACTTTGAATTTTCTCATTTATTATTGGCTTTATTTCAATGTGAGTTATTTAATATTGCCATCCAAAGGGTGATTTTTTAGCTATTATCTTTTTGGCAACACTGGTTTAAATAGCTGACGCACGTTTCGTGTTTTGTTTCACTCTGTTAAGAAAGTTCAAGAAAGCCGAAGATCTACTTTTTTACCGAAAAATTGTGTTCAGCGACGAAGCTCATTTTTGGCTCAATGGGTACGTAAATAGGCAGAATTGTCGATTTTGAAGTGAATATCAGCCTAAAGCATTGCAAGAGCTACAAATGCATCCAGAAAAAGTCACAGTTTGGTGCGGTTTATGGGCTGGTGGCATCATTGGACCTTCAAAGATGATGCGAATCATAACGTAACTGTGCATGGTGAGCGCTACCGTGAGATTATATCCAATTTCCCAAAATGCAAGAGCTTGACTTGCATTACATGCGGTTTCAACAAGACGGTGCCACATGCCACACATCATGCGCAACAATGGACTTATTGAGAGGCGAGTTCGGTGAACATTTTATTTCACGTTCGGGACCGACCAATTGGCCGCCTAGATCGTGCGATTTAACGCCTTTAGACTATTTTTTGTGGGGCTATGTTAAAGCTCATATCTACACAGACAAGCCCGCTTCAATTGACGCATTGGAAGACAACATTGAAGCATTTATTTGTGAGATACCGGCCGAAATGTTGGAAAGAGTGTGCCAAAATTGGACTAAGCGGATGGACCAATTGAGGCGCAGGCAAGGTCAACATTTGCATGAAATAATCTTCAAACATTAAATTATATGGACCGTACTATCGATTCAAATAAAGATTTCATGCATTTTTCTAAATTTGATGTGTTTTTTTAAATCATCCTTTATAACATCAACCACACTTCCCTAACTGAAAACCTTTTGGCTTAGATTTTGTACGGGCCAATTACACTATTCCAATTATCGTTCAAGGTACCTTTAATATCTGTCCTCTCATGTAATCAATTAAAGACAATTATGATCACTACAAGTGTTGAAAAATTTGCTCTCACATAAAAACGATGGTTTGGGAATAGTCTTCAAAAAATGATATTGTTCAAAAACCTTTTTTGCTGATAAAAAAAAACCCGTAAAATTTATATTTTTTAAATATTTAAGGATGAAGAATATTTACAGAAAATTTGGATGAATGGTCCTTCTTGCAGAAGAGCATGTTATCTTCATGTAATCAATTTAATTTCCATATTTCTACAAAATGGACCGTAGATCGTAATTTTTTCACAGATTTTGTTTAAATAGACCATCTTTTCTTGGTTAAGATGCCAGATATGACAAAATAAAATATGTTATTGCTTGTAAAGCGTTTTATTCACTTTATTTAAATGAAAATAAAAACTCCTGATTGGAAAAAGAGGATACATCCTTTAAATATAAATATTGGTGTCTTTGCTATAAAAATATTTTTCCCAATTTTTACAGATGTTTTCGAGAAGGCAAAAAATATATTGTTATTTCTGAGTCTGATTCTAAACCACTGTTTCTATGTGAAAATGCAAATCGCAACATTTGAAGCCATCATAACAAGCTATCATAGAACATAATTAAAGGGTGTGATCGTATAAATATTTCCAAAATGAGAGCACATTAGCGACATCTTCGACTAAATTGGATTTTAGTACAAAAAAATACCCATAATATTTTTTGTGTCGATTTAATGTTTTTATGACTTATTTCTTAATTTTTATTTTCTGTTGCATAGTGTCTATTGTCCACGATAGACAAATTCTTAAGGGAGAAGTCTTAAAACGTTCGTGAAAGGTGTGAAATCTAAGAAGTTTCTTGCTTCGAATGGCATATAACCGTGGAAGGCTATAGAATTGCTAATAACTTTTACTTTTTGTCCAACGACAAAGTACTGAGCAGCATTTTTGATGACAAAATTACAATTACCGCCCAACAGCTTGGATTACGCAGGACAGCACAATAGCATACATCCTTTAGTTCCAAACGGAATATCCTTAAGTCAATCTTCAAACTGGAATGGTATTATAAAACGCATTTAATTCAATATAGCACAATGACTTAATTTATAAACATAGACATTTCTACTTATTTTCGAACATCATTAAAATGATCCAAAGGCTCCTCAGACTCCTGTATATCCCAAAATCTCTGTAATATATACTGCAAATACTTCAATCATAGAATATTGTATTATGTCCACATTTTCAAAATAATAGCTGTCCCTTGGCAATTCATTTGAATATTTCTCAATATGTGAAAAAAATCAGGCGATCTATTTGACAAGAATAATTATTTTCAATGAATAATATATTTTTTAACACTACAAAAAATGGGAGAATATTGTAAAGTATAGAATTCCAAGCTATCTTATAAGCATCATATTTTATGTATTGTAAATAAATTGAACTTACTCATTATAACTCAATATCCTTTTAAAAACAGAACATAGTCCTTAAAAATTGGTAATCAAATATAAATATTGAAATAAATATTCCATCCTGTAAATTTGTATACAGCCACTGTCTCTTTGACACATCAGGTCCAATCAATAATGTAAAATTGTCTCACGGTGTTATAGTTTCATCTAAAAAGAAAATGTTAATATTTAAAGGAAAGATATGTAAATGCTATAAATGGTTCATTCCAAGTCAAACCGGAGCAAACATGTTCACAACACTCAAATTTTTCTAAAAACTTTTATTATACCCTGCACCTCCAGGATGGGGGTATACTAACTTTGTCATTCCGTTTGTAACACCTTGAAATATCGACCTGAGTCCCTATAAAGTATATATTCTTGATCGTCATAAAATTCTAAGACGATCTAGCCATGTCCGTCCGTCCATCTGTCCGTCTGTTGAAAGCACGCTAGCATATAAACGAAAGGAGCTAGAACATTCAAATTTTCCCTAAATGCGTCTTATAGTCGTAGATCGGTTGGCATTGAAATGGGCGAAATCGGCCTAAAAGGGAAAAGTCATGAAATTCGGAGTATACATTCCTCTGACTGCGTAGACACGGAAAATAGAATTTTTTTAAATTATTTCCATTATTTCAAGGGATACAATGGTACAGAGGGATAAAAATAGTACCAACTAAACGACTTAACGAAATTCTAATTGCGTAGAAACGTCAAGGGGGTATAAATGGTACCAACCAAATGGGCGCAGCTGGAATCATGGAATTCGGTGTATACATTCCTCTGACTGCATAGACACGTAAAATAAAAAGTTTATTTTTCCAAATTCGCCCTTTTTCTTTTACGGCAGAAATTGGTTGAATCATGAAGTGAGGTTATTTTGCACTATGTACGTCTGATAATGGATTTTCAAAATTTGTACTTTTGGAATTAAACCACTATTTACCAATATTTTTGGCTTTGAAAATATTCTTGAAAATATAAATATATTTATTTTTTGAAATGACGTATTGGTAGCATTACCTTATAAGCGTGGTTTGAAATAATTAAAATATTATATTTATTTATAAAATTAATTTTTCTATATTTGTATTTGTTTTGGTTTGGCTATATTAAAAAAATTATGTTTTCCTGTAATACTACTGCACTTCTACGAAAACGGACAACCTCTGTGGAATGCAATCCATGGTGGAGGGTATATAAATTTCGGCCCGGCCGAACTTAATTCCGTTTTTACTTGTTTTTTTTTATTTTTTTTTTTTCATTCAATCTTCAGTATAAAATATTCAAAGAACATAGACAATTTGCATAGACTGTCTTTAGTGTCAAGATCAAAATTTAAAATAATTAAATTTTTGTAAAATATCATTGGAATGACACAAACTTATTTAAAATGCTTATATGTAGTAATACTTGCCTTTCAAATAATGTATAGAACTTCATCGCTTAAATCAGTTGCGAAATAGAAGGGTTTGAATATACATGTCAACAATAGAACTTCATCGCTTAAACCAGTTGCGAAATATAAGGGTTTGAATATACAGGATTTTAAATTTTGGAGCAAATAAAATTTCAAGATTTTTTTTATTTTATTTTAAAGAAGAATATTTCTTGGGATATTCAGAAAAATATCGGAGTCATGGGAAAACATTTAATGTTCGGCCTGACTGGCCTTATCTATTAAAAGCAAATCACTTTTTCTCAATATCACTTTGTCATTCCAGCTTTTAATTTAAAATTGTCATTCCTCTTTATTAATTTTTTAATTTTCACTCGCACACTTTGCAATGGTGTAGTGCGTGTGTATGGCTCTGTGCGTGATGAAAGAAGCAGCCACCAAAGAAAGAAACTGAAATGATTAATTAATTATGATGCCATTGAAGTACTCGCACACACACACACACTTTTAATGCGAAATGCGCAATCAACTTTTATTGAATTAAACACTGAGGCAAAAATAACAAACTGTGAGAAAGTGACCTTGAGGCATAGTCCCTGGTTCATTTGTCATAGTGATGGGTGTAATATACTCTCGTCTCTTCATGCGATAAATTAAGTTGCTTGAAGGTCGCCGTAGGAAGCGATCTCAAGTTTCATATGAAATTGTTATCTCAAGTTTCAGATTTCCAACGAACATATAAACACTTTAGCGCCACACTGTGCGAGCATGGGAAATTGAAAACGTCACTGGCGTTTGATGAAGGATGCGTTAACATGGCGTTGACGTTGGTAACATAGCGACGAAGGACGTTAAGTGCGGAAATGATTTCAATACTGATCGATTTTGAGACACTTTCTAAATTGATTTTACATCGAGTAACTCTTGTTGTCTGTTGAGATGTGGTCGAGGAGAGACAACAGACAATGAATGTACTACTGGTTTGATTTTTTAATTTACAGGAATATTTAGGGAATATGATTAAAAATAAAATCATTTTAAATAGCACTAGACTTTTTGTTATTAAATGTAAAATTAATTGTTATTTAAGATAATTGAAGTCAATTTTTTCGTCGATTGGTTCGGGTATTTTATAATTTATTTGGTCCATTAGTGAATGTTGGACATTAGTACACAGACCAAGAAGGCGGTAGGTCGCCTTCTAATCTGAGCGGCTATCCTAATTATCCTTGCTTTCGAATACCAGCAGTACACCCCTCTCCAAGTGTCCCCAATTTGATGAGGGCACTGTGGTTCTGGCCGCCGCGGCCAAAGGATTCATTCCCTGTCAAGGACTCTATGTATTCGTGATATATATACATATATACAATCTTTTATTATGTACGCTGAATCTGACATGACATTCTACAACATTATTAATAAAGCCGCTTTCTACATCACTTACTGCCTCCGCCTCCATCTGTACTGGAACATAGAAATTTCAGTTGAAAATGAAAATGTATATATTTATAAGAAATGCTCGCCAGAATTTCCCCTGAGGTCTAGCTAGAGCTGAGAAAAAGGCAAGGATTATGTTTGTGAAAAATTGAAAAAAAGTTGTTTGTTATATTCTGCCTTGGCAGCTGATTTGTAAGGTTTTATTCCCCTGATAATGTAATACAACAAAAGAAGGTATGTGCATGCTGTACTTGGTACATACATAAATTTATACAAGTATAATAATATAACAAAACTTTATTTCGACGTTTTTTTTTGGTTATTTGGTGGCCGGGAGGGTCGGGTGGTTTCTTCTCTCAAGCTTGTTACAACAGTTGTTGCATAATAAAAATAACATGAACATAAATTACAAGCCTTTTTCGCAAGCGTTAATATTAACTGTGTTATAAATCTTCTAATATGTACAGGATATTTAAAATTCCCCCCAGTTTTGTTGCCTCGGTTGCTATCTTTTGTTGATTTTTCGACGAGGGTGATGCCTCTTTCGTTCTGTTCTCATATCATTAAAAATAGAAGTAGCGAGCAAATATTTCATCTTTTGTTTGGAAATTACCAAGGCCTTCGCATATTTCCAAGAAGCAAAAAAAAAATAACAAGAACAAGAGGGCACTCTAAAATGGTTATACGCGGAATAGTACAAAACGGTAATGAAGCCATTAAAATTGTTGTCTGTAGCAAGAAGAAATCTCTCATAAAATAATTACCCAACTTTAGCTTAATTTGTTGTTATCACTACGTGGAAGAGGGTTAAGTGGGAGGGCATAACATCAGGGTTGCCAATCAAAGATGTACCAAATTCGTCAACATTTTAAATTAAAATCTACGTCTTAAATCGTCAAATTCAGTAGAGAGTCGTAGTATCGGTATTATGTGGAAAATCATTATTAATTTTCAAAGAAATAGAAAATTATTCATAAAATGTTATGTATGAATATAAGTCATTTCAAAAGCCACCAGGAATGTACATTTTTATACCTTCCGGCATAAAAAGGTTCTTATTTCACTTTGAAATATTGCTCGTCTAGCTCTCTGATGGACAGGACGAATAAAACATGTCAGTAAGTTTCAGTCGGTTAAACCGACTCACTCTCAGAATCAAAATTCCTAACATTTGTTTGGGGTCTTTAAGATCTCTTATATTACCTAAGGTCAAATTATTTTTACCAGAGATGGATTTCAGATACCTGTATAGAAATTATAGAGGATATAATTTTGTATAGTATAGATACAATGATTGGTACTAGAAAGGGCGTGGCATAAAAACATAAGTTTTGTATATGTTTAATATGATTAAAAAAATTACAATAAGAAATTTACAACTGAGTTCGACTATCCGTATGGAAGATATGTCAATTGTATTTTAGATAGATTAAGCCAAATTGTTTGGCAGTTACCAGAAGGGGTGTGGCAATATCTCAAAGTTTGAATTGATTCCTTAGCTTTTTTCGAGAGTTATCGTGTACACCAGCCAGACAGGGCGACGGACGGACGGACGGACATGGCTCAAACAACTTAAAAAGTTATGAAACGAATTGAGTCCAAACATGCTAAGGGTTTTAACTCATTGCTTCAATGCGTTACACTTTTTTCTGTCCAAAATGATATATACCCTCCTACTCTGTAGAGTGAGAGTATAATGAACTTAAGAATAACTTTTGGCGGGAACATCCACAACTTTTATTGCAGCCAACTTAAAATATGTTGTTTTAATTATTTCTATTATATAATTTGTTTTGCTGATAAATAATTTTAAATTTTTGATGTAAAAGTGATTTTTAATAATTGAGGCCAAAATTAAAAATAATTATTCGTTTCTAACACGTAACCAGAATGATAATAAAATATGTATCTGACATAGCATTTTTGAATTATATAAAGCTATTGCGGAACACATGGATTTGAATATGCACATGTAAGGCGGCTTATCAACTTTAAGTGGAAATTCATATGCATAGACACTTGCAAGAAGAACATTTCCTGAGATTGGTAGAAAAAATAAGATTTATTAGATTTTTTGTGGTTTGCCATTTTTGCATTTTTTTTTATGAATAAATGTTAATCACGCATTATTATCCCGTCTAAAATGTGGATCTAAAAATGCAGTTTGAGCAAAATACGCACCAGGCGTTTATCTATTTTTTTATAGATGTTGATTATCAAAACGCTAGAGTCTATAGCTTCTAACGAAAGCTCTCCTAATAGTGGGTATCTTGTGGAATTCGTTTATAATTGTTGAGTTAAGTAAAATATATAAGATAAGATAGTTGGTAATTAATTAAATTGTCCAACAGCATTTTAGGAACAGAGTAGCGACCATATAATTCTGAAAGGGCATATTGAGTAGCCCATATTATATAATAAACCTATTGTCTAGCTGGCCTCAGTTTCTTTTTACAGTGTATCAAAGGGCACATTAGATTAAGTGAAAAAAATGTTGTAAGCTGAGAGAATTTTTATTTTCAGAACTATTTGTGGAATTTTGAGAGGATAATTTTTATGGAAGATCTTAACCATCTAGCTCCTCTATTTATGGGTCAATTTGAACATTTTTTCGAGGAAATCGAAAAAGTCCTGTAAATTTCTCCCGATGTGTATAACAGATTTGGCTAATATTTTGCATGTGTTTTAAGAATAAATGTCGCTTGTAACATATATGTAGTCAATCTCGATGAAAGCTGTAATTGTTGCAAAAATCCAAAATTCGCGCCAAATATTTTTTTTTGAAAATGCTATAAAAAAACTACTGAATATTTTCTCAAATTTCTTTTTTTATTTGAAAGTACAATCCTTCCGGTTAATAATGGAAAATAATTGCATTCAAATGGCTACCTCGGACACCCCACAAATAATAGTCTAACGGTTGAATAGTTGAAAAAAAAAGAAACGTTAGATGGCGGACCCTCTATATAGCTCCCATACCAATGTCTCCTATGATTTACTTTTTCCGCTCTACAAACCACATATTTCAACAAATAAAATAATATAAATGGCTGCACACCACAAATAATAGTCCAACGGTTGAAAAAAAAACGTTAGATGGCGGACCCTATATTTATTTTAATTTTCTCTATGTGGGTTTCTGAAACAATTCTGTCTCAAGTATTCCCTTATTAGTCAGCAATCAAATGCCAAAACTATTTTAGTGTTCTCTATATTAGTATTCTAAAGACACTTCTCACAATTTTTGACTTTAGTCAAAAGCTACTATATTCTATAACAGTAGCCTGTAATTTGGCTACTGAGACCACACAAAATTCATTGAATATATAGGTCGTAAGGTGACAAGGGATAAGTCCTTAAAAACTTTAGCGGTGTTATAGATACTGGTAAGCTGAAATTGTCTGTATTTAGAACATTAAAAATAAGGCCTGCTAGTCTAAGGAATGCAAACAGACGAGCAGATTACAAACAACAATTTACAACTTTTTCCAAACAATAAATTCTGAAAAAGGAGACTAAAAAATATACGTATGTCGGCGTTTTGACAGTTCACATGGGAATTTCATTTTATAGACAATTAAAGTTTCCCAACTCTGGCCTCTTCTTGCAGCATATCGGTGTATAAAACTATGTTTTCTTAACATCTGAGGCATAGGGTATGTTCATCAACTTTGTAGATAATGATATGGCGAATATTTTTGTAGAACATATTAACCCTCTAACTACCCCTCATAACGGCATTCTTTGGCTTTATTTTAACAAATTGTAAAAAACACCCCGAAAAGGGGGAAGGACGGGGATCAAATGTTCTACAAAAATGTTGGCCATAAAACTTTACTATATATGTCAGATCACACCAAAACCCAAAACCTAACACAAACGCCAAAAATCAATCAAATTCAAGATTGCCCAGGGTTAATTTAATTATTGTTCAGTAGGGGTGGGATAGGGCACGACTTTTGGATTTTGATATGCTAGAACCCCCTATTTTGTAAGGTTCGGGAATATTTTTTTCGTGTTATTCAAACGAATTTGGCTTTAGGCTCAGTACAACCTTGTGCTTCTATAGGGTGATTTTTTTAAATCTATAGGAAAGTTTTTCAAAAAAAAAAAAACACATAAAATTCAGAAAAATGCATGAAATCTTTATTTGAATCGATAGTACCGTCCATATAATTTAATGAACTCGCCTCTCAATAAGTCCATTGTTGTGCGTGATGTGTGGCATGTTGCACCGTCTTGTTGAAACCACATGTAATGCAAGTCAAGCTCTTGCATTTTGGGCAAAAAAAGTTGGATATCATCTCACGGTAGCGCTCACCATTCACAGTTACGTTACGATTAGCATCATCCTTGAAGAAGTATGGTCCAATGATGCCACCAGCCCATAAACCGCACCAAACTGTGACTTTTTCTGGATGCATTGCAATGCTTCTGGCTGATATTCACTCCAAGATCGACAATTCTGCCTATTTACGTACCCATTAAGCCAAAAATGAGCTTTGTCGCTGAACAGAAGAAGCGCGCGATGAACTTTCTTAACAGAGCACGCATTTTGGTAACAAAATTCAATAATTTGCAAGCGTTGTTCGTTCATGGTTAAATTATAGACCAAACTGAAGATGTTTGACGGTGAAACAAAACACGAAACGTGCGTCAGCTGTTTAAACCAGTGTTGCCAAAAAGATAATAGCTAAAAATTCACCCTTTACATATCAGCGGCCGTCTCCAACATAAAACAAAAATCTGAAAGTCATAATCATCCTTACACGGTACTCAGCGAAAAGAGGAACAATTCGCAAATCTTTGGCTATGTTTTAAAGCTTTTTGTATATTTTTTCTCCTTCAAAGATTTTTGTTATGCTCTGAATAAATTATCTTCATTGGGACATTGTTACGCAAAATGCTTATAACTGAAGTAAATTATATTTATATACTATATCGTCATTTTCGTCAGTTTCAATAAAAAAATTTCTGCTTTTGATGCCGAAGTTGGCAGTCATGTACTTCATTAAAGTAGTTGTTATTATTATTAGAGTATTATTGCAGATTTGTGTGTACAAGCAAATAAGGAATGAATTTGAGTAGGTAAATATTTAGCTGAATAAAACATGTGTATTGCGTTAAATTTCATGTAATTTCAACCACATATGTTGGTAGTGTTCGTAGTATTGCTTGCGATCAAATCTTATAGATTTTATCATTTCATAACAAAGTCTAGATTTTTTGAAGTTTCTTTTTTATTCAAGTCAAGATTTTAAGGTGTTTCACACGAGAAAACCCTTATGAAAAGTTTTATTACTTCCCAGGTATTTTGGACTGTCACACAGTGTTATTTTTGGAGATAAAATAAAATGTTACATTTAAAACGACTAAAAATATATGTCTCTCCATTTTGTTGAATTAAAGCATTTGTGTTTTTATACTCAACACAGTAGAACATTGTACAACGTACATATATTCGTGTGTAAGAAAGCCTTACTCAAAAAAATAAAAAATCTTCATTGATAAATTTCCCAATACCCGAAGACATAACCAAAATCTTTTTGTTGCGTGCTGTATTACAAATAGTTATTTCTGAGAAATCTATGTTTGAAAATGTACACATAAATCATCAAGAATGATACGTGTCCTAGCCAAAGTCTTTCCTCTTTTTTCGTTTACTCTCCACAGGATAGATAAAATGTTTTGAATATATGGAATTTTTCAAAGATATGCAAAATCGATTAAGTACGATTTTTAGATAATTTTCAGTAAGAATGTCATCTGATTGGTTTCTACTATTATCCCATTTCGCCCCGTTTTCCGCTAAAAATAAAAATCGAAAAGTTTTATTCATCTATTTTCAAGATTTCAACTTAATAGTGGCAATATTGAAAAATTCGAATTGAACTTCACACTTTTTATTCATATGGAATTAATCGAAAATTCAACAGAGCCATCCGTACATACCGATACTGCTGATGTCGGCAACTGTTAATGTTGTTGATGCTCCTGTCCGTGCTCTATTTATATATTTGCTTCAGAATATTATTTATGCATATCTCAAACACAGCAGCATCCGGTTACAAAGTCCTCTTCCGTTTCCACTCACCACGGAACAGACACATGCACGGGAGACAACGTAATGCCTGTTGTCGTCATCATCGTTATTCTGTGACAACTAAATAAATGTTTGCATATCACCCTTTGTCCAAATCAGTTTGCCTCGGACACATCTTTCCGTTTGGTTAAATTAAATGTTCCGAGATAGAATTTCGTTTCCCACGCACACATACACACACTTTTTCTGTCGTTTGTGATACATTATATTCTATTCGATAAGAGTTTTTTCTGCTATTACAAATCTTTCTTTGCTTAAAGTTTTTTTTTTGTAGAGATGATTACATTTATGTCTTGGTAGCCTTTTGATTTTTTTCTCAGAGAAAATGTTTTTTGTTCGCTTTGTTAATAGAATTCCGGGGAAGTTTACAGCACCCCAAATCTGGCAGCTCGTTTAACAATGTGCAGAAATAAAATGACATTTACATGACACATTAAGACAAATGTTTGGGCTCGTTTCAATTTAAAATTACAATAGCACTGAAAACACCAGCACCAACACAAATGCCACGGCCAACAGCAGTAAGGACGATGACAGTAGCAACACTGACAACAGCAACATAAGAATTGTCACTGATATTTGTTGGGGGAGGAAAAAGGGTTTCACCATTTGATTTATTTCCGGTTTTGTTCCGAGTGTCGTATGTGTGTTATTAATTTAATATGGGCCATTAGAGAAGGGTTATAATGACCGCCGCTGTCTTCCCTTCTATCTGTTATTTGTACAGTTTGTGTGATTGAATTAAAAAAAGTTAATGTCTTTGGGTTACTCAAACCCATCGAAGATATAGGGACGACAGTTCAAATGATAACGAATCAATTTTTAAACAATTTGAGTTAAATTTAAAAACAGGAGAGAAATAGGCACATTCATAATTGGATTTTGGATTTTGTGTGAAAAACACAAAAGCTTAAGATAAGAAATCCTGGATTTTCAAGGATTGTCTATAGAGATTGAAAAATTGAAAAAGGCATCATCGCCAAATACTAATTATCCCTTCATAATGGATGTATTATCTTTCTTATAGGAAATGATTAAATCACGGAAGGATGTAACCTTACCTTATGTATGATATGCTTTGAAAAATTACGAGGGCTGTTCAATTAGAGATGACTGCACGGAAAAAAATATTTTAATAATTTTTGTCAAATACAATGTCTTATTATGTCAACTGTATAATAACAATTACATATGATTTTTTATATTCTACATATTAATATATATAAAACCAATGCGTGATTGAGTGATTATTGCCTAGAGTAAACGGCCGGAGCTGAACAGTTTTCTTACAGTGTTTAAATGAGATTTAAAGGAATTTTTTGAAATTCGCACTTGTAAGGGGTAAAATGGGTAAGCGGGATAAAAAAAGTTCAATAGCCCTAACCTAACATATCCCAGCAAAAAATCTCATTACCAAGTAATGTTGGACAAGCTAAATCAAAAATCTTCACTACTTATTTTTCAGATCCGTTTCTAATTATTTTTTAAAGGGATGTTAAAAAAATAATGTGCAGTAACACTTAAAAAATGTTGATAAAAATTTACTTTAACGCATGCTTAGAAAAAATTAATTTATAGATACGTATGCGATGACTACACTACGAAACATGTTGCTCTACGTTGTTGTGAAGCAAAATGTACAGCTACAATTATGATGAACAACACCACCGAGGAAAGGTAAAAGTCCGGCGGGTCCAACTATATGATACCCTCCACATTCTATCTTACTATAGAAAAATCGGAATGATTTTTGTATGGGTTCTATTCCGTGGACCGATATGACCCACTTTTAACATAGGTGTTTCAGTTGAAACAATGTTGTGTCAAATTAGATTAAAATCGGGAAGGACACTTGTATAGGAGCTATGTATGTTTCTAGGTGAAATATAATATGTTGTGGTTTCTGAAACGAAAAATCAAATCGAGAAGGATAACTATGTCCGGGCTATATAAAAAAAATTGAACTTCAATTCTACTGATTTGACAAATTTGAAGAATATATACAGGGTGGCTGATGAATGACACTACATTATGAAACTAAAATAACTTTTTGTTTAATTCATGTAAATTACTTTTTCTTTGTTCATTTGACAACCGATACATTTTTATTAAACGGGTTTAAAAATAAAAGAATTTAAATGAAATGACGATAGCCGGTGACGTATGTGCAAAATTCATTATTCATTACATCCTGCAGAGTTGCAGTAAGAATTGTCTCAATTGTTGTTCGAATGCATTGCATTAAATCAACCATTTTTTTGATTTGGTTTGTAAACTTCCACATGAAATAACCCCACAAGAAAAAGATAGGTGCAGTGATGTCACGAGACTTTGGGGGCCAACGAAATGTCGAGTGTCTAGAAATCACCTTCTTGGGGAACTTTCGCAGCAATTCTCTCTCATAGCAGGACCTGGTTATATGACAAAGTCGCATCATCCTGTTGAAACCACACAGTGTTGAAAGGGATTCACTTTCGATGCAGTTCTGCAAAGAATAAGTCCTTTAACAACAGCATTAAGTAGCATGGTAGCAGTATTCATCAGCCACCCTGTACTTGGTTTTTATAGCGAAAACTCAAAACGGGAGTGACATTTGTATTTGAGCTGTATAAGTAATCATCGAAATATAAGGTGTCGTACCAAATTGGGAGAAAAGCGTAAAAACATAAATCAGGAACGAAATTTGTATCAGAGCAATATGTAAATCTGAACCGATCTGGCTCATTTTCAGCATAGATTTTTTTTAGTTGAAATACAAGGCGTTTTACCTAATTTCAAGAAAATAGTTTAAAGTATGTAATTTCGAGAGCGTAAAAAGTAAAATCGGGAGCGAAATTTTTATGTATAAATCTGAATCGATCTGGCCCATTTCCAACGTAGATATTTTATATTTATTTTAATTATAAGGTGTTTTGCCTAATTTGAAGAAAATCTGTTCAAAAAGTGCTTTCTAGAGCGAAAAGAGTCAAAAAGGTGGAGACAGTTGTAGGGGAGCTATATATAAATCTGAACCGATATGACCCACTTTCGCCATAGATGTTTCTAGTTGAAATATCATTAGCTGTGCCGAATTGAAAAAAAATTGAAATATGTGGTTTCTAGAGTGGAAAGGGTCAAATCGGAGGCGACATTTGTATGGGAGCTATATATAATGCTGAACCGATCTGGTCCATTTTCTCCTATTTCTAGTTGAAATGTATACCGATTTGCCAAATTGAAAGAAAATCTCTTAAAATATGTGGTTTCTAGAGCGGAAACCAAAATTTGTATGGGAGCTTTCGTACTTATCCCGAAAAAATTCCTTGTACAAAGTTTCATTTAGTTCTAACAACAATTGCGTCCTTTACTTTGGTTAGAAGAATATATGGACAGATGGACATGGCTAAATCGACACAAAAAGAGATTCTAAGTCGATCGGTATAATAAACGATGGGTCTGTCTCGTTTCCTTTTGGGTGTTACAAAAAAATGCACAAAGACAAAATACCCTAGGGAGGGTATAAATATTATTGTTTTTTGTTGTAACAAAAGGAAAAGAAAAGAAGAATGGAAAATAATGCTATGATAATATAGCAATAAAATAAATAAACAAAAAATCATTTTTTTAAATTTCGTATAGTTTAATCAGTTACTTTTATGATTTCATAAAGAAATATCTCACATTCCGTACAACAAGTGACTCTGCGATTGACATGGAAACTAAAAGCCCTAAATTTACTTCATCAATCGTTATCGTTATACGAAGTCATTATTTCATACCACAAAATAATGCAGGGCGTAATGAACTTGAATTACTAGGTAATACAACTAATAACAAAGTGTCAAAAAGGGATAAAAATTGTATCAACCAAATGGAATCCTGAAATTGGGTGTATATCCCACGTAGACGCGCAATATAAAAATATTTTCCGAATATTTTATATTTTAGGGGGAGCGGTACAAAAAGGGACACAAATATTACAAACCAATACAATTTCGAAAAATCCTTCTTTTAACGTTTTCTACGTAATTAGAGGGATGTATCCTTTTTTGTCCCAAAAGTACGAACTACGAAAAAACCCTCTTTTTTACATGTCTAGGCAATTAGGGGAATGTACATTAGAGCGTACCAGGTTACAAGTAAAAAAAAAAGTTCGCCGTACACCTTCGAATATGAAGTATTATTGAAAGGTAGTTTCAAAAAAATTTTTTTTATTTTTTTATGCCGAACGTAGGGGTCGCGCTTTTACATTTTTCTATATAACTTCTGCATTTATAAACGGATTTTAAAGTGTGATACATCGATGTTTTTGTCCGATTTTTTTGTCTTTGAAGTCATTGAGCTCAAACATGATTCATGATTTTATGCGAGCTTTAATTTTCGATTATTAGAGTGGTACATTAGGGTAGTAGCAACTGAGAAATGATGGGTAAGTACCAGAAGGGGGTGCTTGAGCTCAATGACTTCAAAGACAAAAAAATCGGCCTCGTCGAGACAAAAACATCGATGTATCACACTTTAAAATCCGTTTATAAATACAAGTTATATAGAAAAATGTAAAAGCGCGACCCCTACGTTCGGCATAAAAAAAATAAAATTTTTTTTTTTGAAACTACCTTTCAATAATACTTCATATTCGAAGGTGTACGGCGAACTTTTTTTTTGAGGTACGCCCTAATGTACATGCCGAATTTCATGATTCTAGCTAAACTTTTATTGACTTCTTGGTGCTTTCAAGCTACGAGAGGTATGTACGACACAAATTTCTAGTGTATATAAAAATAATAAAAATACTTAAATAGTCTAAATAAATAAAATATACTTAAAATAAATAAAATACTTAAATAGTCTAAATATTAGGGGGATTACTGAAGTACTTGTTATGGAAAAAAATAAAATTTAAAAAGGATTTAGAGGAAAGAGATTTAAGTCCAATGAGGTGAAATGAAAATCGTTTATTTATTGAACTCCCTCGTACGTCCGGAAGTGGTGTATATAAGAAAAACAAAAGTTTTAACGGATGACTAATGCTTGAGTTGCCACCACTATGGTACAAAAAATTCCCGGAAATGCCTCTTGCACTCTTCACAGTGTTATCATGTACTGCAACTAGTACTGCATACCCATAACTATCTATTACAAATATTTTCATTATAGAGCGTAAATTTGTTATCTCAACCCTGGCGCGCACTGATAACTAAAGCTGCAGTATGCTCCGGTGCAATGGGCTGCAGATGCGAGTAGCAATTCCCTGAACTGTCACAGCAATCTTTTATGATGCCGCGAGTGTCGTCGATGTCGTTGCCGACTTTGGATGGCTGGTGGTAGGTGGTGGGTCGTTATATTTCGTTTTTTGACCTATTTAGGCTATGACAAACAAAAAACAAAACGCTACTACAATATGACTTGTTTATGTTGTTTTCTTTTTTTGGATTTATTATGTTTTATGGATGTGTGTTTTTATAATGTAAGCGAGAAAGGAAGTTGTATAAATATGCGACTTACCGAGACACTTTACAAAGTAAATGTGGAAAAGTTGGAAGTCGAAATTTGACAATTTCAATTTCAGTAAGTGATATTGAGAAACATAAATTTTGTTTACAACTCTTTGATATGTATTGAAAGATTTTTATTTTGGGCAACTAAAATGTCATAACATGTTCTTTCTCATGTCCTAAAATACATCCAAGACTTAATTTTGATAAAAAAAATCTAATAAATAAAAATATAAGTCCGAAATACAAAATTTGATAAAATTTTGGTCCACATTTGTATCAAATATCACAGGTATTCAGTATCATTTTCAAACCATTTATTCTTTAACAGAAAATCATTCACTATTTAACTTAACCTGATCCATGCTATGTAGGGTATGCTAGACAGCACACCAACACTTTTTTAAACTGTTCGTTTCTCTATTAACACCCCTTCCTGACTTTATGAAAATATTTGCTGAAGTGCATATTTCCAGCTGGCTCTGATTGCGAAGGGTTGGGAGCTAAACAGAAAACAAAAACGTTTTCCCCAAAGCTTAGATATGCATTTGTGTGCGCGTATGTGTATCGGTGTTGATGATGACGATGTTGGTTTGGTGGGCGTTGGAGTGTATCTGTCCCGGAATGAGTGCCTGTACAAAGGCAAATGGAAAAAATTTTTATGTGCATTTTTTGACACAACTATTAGCTGGATTTTGCTTTTTTCTTGTTTTTGCCACTTTGTGTAACCGTCCTCCCTCACTGGGGTGTGTTCGCTGTGTATGTTGACATGAGAAATTGATTTTAGTGATTTAACGAGTTGCCGGATGGGAACAAATGAACAAATTCCAACTTTTTCTACATTTTATGGTACTAGTATTCGGTACATACCTACATATGTATACAGTTATGAGGAGAGGGTGGGTGCATCAGGAATTCATATACACCATATATCCTTTTTAATCTTTCTTTTTCTGGTTTTCTTTTGATTCCTGGCTGCCGAAGCGCAAAATTTTAATTTGAAACAAATTATTAAAATAACATTTGGGGGTGTATTTTTTTCTTACCGCAGATACGTTTTACTTTCCTGGAATTTAGACATATTCAGAGCGGAGGAATTTTGTTTGGTGGCAGCCGCACTTGCAGTGACAGTAAAAGTACTTTGACGCAAAGCATTGCTCTGAGATGTTTCTTTTTGGAAATCAAGACGTAAGAAAACGCATAAAAA
>OX377620.1:70687296-70962247 GCA_947397865.1 Polietes domitor
TTTCTCCAAATTGGCCACAGCATTTTATATTTTTCTTCCGCTCTATATCCCACATTTTTGTATACGTACATATAGTACCCATACCCATATTGTTCCCATACAACGGATTACCCCAAATTCAACTGTAATCGGGTAGAGTGTGGAAGGTATAATATAGTCGACCCCGTCCGACTTTACTTGTTTTATTAAGCCAAAGTTTTATAGTTGGCCAAAATTGGTATTCTTGTCGGTTTTGTGATTTTTTATTAACGATATCATAAAGTCGTCACATTTTAACGATATTGGTATTATCTGAAAGGGTTTCATCACTTCTTTCCGAATATGTATAACCTTTTGGTTCAACGACTCCAAAAAATAAATTAATTTTTCTGATTTTTGTTCGTATTTTAGCTTAGTTTATTCCCTATAAAATATCAAAAATTCAGAGTTGGATGACCATAGGTTCAGGATATTGAAATTGTTTGAATTGTCAAATTTTCCATTTGAGTATGACAAAGATTACGGTATTCAAACATACAATTTGGGGAAAAATAAATGTAGGAGAAAAGGGATAATGGGTTATGATAGCCTTATATACTTTAGGTTGTGTCGCTGTCCATACAATTGGAAAAACAATTTACAGTCACCCCACGAAAAAAAGTTTTGATTGTTTAATGATGATTAGCAAAATATTTCGTTCCTAGATCAAGCAGTCTGTGATGTTTTTCACCTCTTAAAAAATGTTTCCAAGAAATATGAGCTTTTATCACCACTTTATTTGCCATCTCTTCACAAAAAGCCCCGCGAACACCAACTTTAGACAACTACTAAACAAATTTCATCAAAATGGATTTACCCTAATTGATAGCATAAAATTTAATTGAAATGTATTTTATATATTTGAACGACAATAAATAAGTCTTCTGATAGTAAGTCGGCTGCATATTTCAAGATTTACTCAAACTTTCTTCGACTCCAACTCTGATTTCATCAAAATTCCCAGACTTCGATTCTTAGACTCCGAATCCGACTCCACAGCCATGTTTTCGACAAAATTTATTTTTATTGGCTAAAAATTAATGTAATTAAATCAAGTCAAAATGGCGTTAAGTTCGGTCGGGCCGGACATTATACACCCTCCCCCGTGGATTGCATTCCACAGAGGCTAAATATATATTAATATTTTGGTTATAGGGGGAATGCGCATACCCAATATCAGATAAGTTCAAGCAGATAGATTGAATAATGCTTACATTTTCTAAAATATTAGGGGTTAATATGGGTATTATAAGTACATGTGAGGGAAAAAATATTCCCTTGAACCGATTTCGCCCAGTATAAATCCCAACCGATCTACGAATATAAGACGCATTTATGGAAAATTTGGACGTCCTAGATCCTATCTCAGGTCGATATTTCAAGGTGTTACAAACGGAATGACAAAGTTTGTATACCCACATCCTTGAGTTGGAGGGTATACAAAGAAAATTGATTGAAATATGTTTATTTTGATATCCTCCACTATGACTGATAGAAACACGAAATTCGGTGTGTGCTACTAACACTGTATGATGTGTAGAACAGTCAATAAATCTACATTTTTATTAAATTTAATATTCAACAGTTTTTAATACGTCATCTAGCTTCACGTGTATATGGCCTTGTTAAAGACCAAAAATATCTGTCCCTCCACCCTAGGATGGGGGTATATTCACTTTGTCATTCCGTGTGTAACACCCTAAAATATTCATCGAGACTCCATAAAGTATATATATATTCTGGGTCGTGTTAAAATTCTAAGACGATCGATGTCCGTCTGTCGGTTAAAAACACCATAGCCGCCGAACGAAATGAGCTAGGAGGTTCAAATTTTCTCTAAATGTGTCTTATGGTTGCAGGTCGGACATCACGGACTGAAATTACACCTAACATTTAGATTATATAAACATTTTTTTTAATTGGGCGAATGGAGATAAAAATGGTACCACCCAAACGGCTGCAGCGGTGTGTACACTTCTCTGGCTACTTAGACGCGAAAAATAAAGAGATCTTTCGATATTCGTACCATCCGCATCTAAATGGGATTAAATTTGGGAACAATAAAACGGCTGTAGAACTTTTCCTATCAAAATGGTTCAGACATTTATGCTGTAGCTGAAATCAAGAAATTGCAAATTGGGAAAAATCGGGCTTGAGGGAAATTGTTTCTACCAAATAATATTTAAGACATATTTTTGTAGATTGCTGCCTAATATTCACTTTTTGATTACAATTGAAGTTTTATATTTATATATATTAGAGGACTATTAATATTATAATAATGAAAAACCACAATTATCCTTTCCACTTATATGTAATGTCGACAGCGTCTAATCTGTTGATAATACTGTTGAATGTACTCCGTACTCAGCCCGGCCGAACTTAACGACTTTTTTCATGATTTTCTAATCTTTTATTTTTGTTAGCATATAAAGATAACATATAAACATATAGAAACCAAATGTAAGTATGGGCTAAAGTATGCAAAAGATTCAAGAAATATTTTTTTTGGAAAATATATCGGAAATTCTCAATTTTTCAATTTCAAATATCCTTAAAATTTAATATCCATAAACTGATTAGACAGTATTATCACCCTCCTTGGATGTTTCTTAAGTTAATAACAGCACTACATCCCTAAGGAAAATACTTCAAATTTTCTTAAAACTTTTATATTTTTATTTCTAGACTCACAATTGCCTGGATGAATAGTTTAGTACATGTTCCAATGTACATTTACTATTATTTGGCCGCACGGAACACACAAGGAAACCATGTTTGACAGTATTACAAATATTGTAATTAACTAAATAATAAAATTTACCATAATTGTCATTGCTACATTAGAACCTTTGATGAATAACTGGTGCGGCCTGTCATAATTTTTTGTTGTGGACTACGTTTTTGCAAAACCTAGGTATGGTAGGTACCTATGCTCTGGTTACACTTCTACAGGAAGACCTACATGGTAAAGAAAAGAAAACATGACAAAGGAAATAAAAAGACCGAAAACAAATAGTAAAGGGTGGTTAAATTTTAAGGACCAATGTTGATTTTTAATAAGACACAAATTATTTAGGAAATTATTGTCATTTCTCTTTATTATGATAATATTGGTATGGTTCAATTATGTATGGAACAAAAATCGGCCAAATGGCCGCCGCGACGTCAACGGCACACCTCCATCCGATGGTCCAAAATTTCGATGACGCTGAGGCATAATTGAGGTGCTATGCTGTTAATATGCCGAATTATCTGTTCCTTTAGCTCTTGAATTGTTGCTGGCTTATCGACGTACACCTTTTCTGTCAAATAACTCCATAGAAAGAAGTCCAACGGAGTCAAATCACATGATCTTGGCGGCCACGTGAGATAACACGGCCATTGAATTTGTCGCGCAAAAGAGCAATTGTTTCGTTAGCTGCGTGGCAAGGCACCACACCACCCTGTTGAATCCACATATCGTCCACATCCATATTTTCCAGTTCGGGCCATAAAAACTTCGTTATCATCTCACGATAGAGAAGACCATTCACAGTAACTGCCTGACCGGCCTCATTTTGGAAAAAAATACGGCACGATGATGCCACCGGCCCATAAACCGCACCAAACAGTCACTCTTTGTTGGTGCATTGGTTTTTCGAAAATCACTCTTGTATTATCATTCGCTCAAATGCAGCAATTCTGCTTATTGACGAATCCACTGAGGTGAAAATGTGTGATTAAATTGACCGAAAAAATCACGAAGTGCACGATATGTATTTTGATTTGAACGCCAATTTTCATAGTAAGCCTGAATAACTTTTCACTTTCTTTCCATGATTCAAATAGAGTTAGTCTGAAATTGAGAAATGTCAAATGAAATGCAGAAAAAAACTTCACGTTTAGGTGTGGTTCACATTCAACATCGCCCTTACAATTTAACCACCCTTTATTACTGCCCACACACATGGGGAAAGTACACGAACTGTTTCATTGTGAAGAAAAAATACTTAATTAATTAAATGTATTATTAGTTGAAGTATTTTATAACAAAGTAAACATAACACATACATTAGGGCGCTTTAATAGAAAAATCGTACATATATGACAGTGAAGAGTTTATTTACGGCAGTTTGATGTGAAATTGTTGGAAATATAATGCCATAATTGTGGAATACTTTCTGCAACAATACGAGAAGAGATGGAAACTTAAATAAAGACATAAAGACCAGAGATAAATATGTCGTCCTGGAAGTTTTGGGAGAAAAACGACTTTATAAAAGGAAGTTGATAGTGTATTGTGGTTACAGTTTTCAGTTCTAGTGAAAGAAAATAATAACTGACAGAAGATTGTGCAAATAAAAATATTTTCTTTTCAAAACTAGCTGTGGTGTAGAAAATATATAAATAGTTCCGACTCAAAAATAAAGAAAATTAATAAGTCCAAAGAAACGCCAGAAAGGACCAAAAAGGGTCAAGTTGTCCGAGGCTCCATCTGTGTAAAATTGATCGCCATTTGCAGTCTGAAAATAACACCACCTGTTGGCAAAGTCTTTCAAGCTTAATATAAAGCTCATTACCATTATCGAAAAAATACACTGATCCGTTAAAGTCTGCAACAATTACAGTTGAACAAAGTCGAAAATTCCGAATTGATGTTAAACTGTCTCACTGAATTTTGAATTTTATATATATATATATATATATATATATATATAAACAAATCTGTGTTTGTTCTTTATAGCTGCCTAAATCACTGTACCGATCTTCTTGAAAGATTTACATTTTTTTTTTTATTATTTTTTTTTTATATTTTCAGTGGGCGTGGCACCTCACACACAAATTGGGAATTTATTAATTTTTTATAAATTAGCATATTCGGAGAACTGTTGCAGCTAGAGTCTTGAATTTTTGTGAAAGTTCACGAATTATTAGTCTGCACAGAAAAATGGGCGTGGCACCTCACATATGAAATTAAAGTCTATTATCGAATATTGTCAGTTCTATGGCACCTAGAGTGCTGAAATAGATGGCCGGAAAGTGGTCGTGACCCTTCCCACACGAAATTAAAACCTGTTTTTGAGTATATTCGACACGGAGATTCCTATATATATCCTACTTAGACAATATACAAATGGGCGGGATTTGAAAGAAAGAGCATTTTAGATTTGAATTTTGTAAAATTACACGTTTTGTTTCGATTTTCATAGCACAATAGTAAAGAAAGGTTACAAAAAAGAAATATTCATTCGTGAAAACCGATTTAAGTCAAGAAAACGGAAATTATTTTATTATATTTTTTTAGTTTTTGTGTTGTTTGGTTAGTGAACAATTTGATTTATTTTCTATGTGTTTTGAATGTAGTACATTCGAATTTCAGATATTTCATCCTTTATTCGCCATATACTAACGTTATGTTCTTCAATATTCTCTATGGAACATATCCACTTCTTTAGTATTCCATGGAAGTATCACAAGAAAAAACAATGTGAAACCTGATTTTAATTTTACCAGCTATAAATAAATAAAACAAAATATCAATATCAATTTGGGTATTGAAATAAAAAAATATTTCTGTATTAAATTTGTATTTTAGCTCTTGGTAATTCTCTGCCATTATTAAACAATGTCAGCAAATATCAGCTATAAGAGAATGAATATTCTTGACATTGTTGCAATAGGCGCACATGTTTGATAAAATTAATTTTTGTGAGACATATGTGCACAAAGTATGAAATTTGTCCTAAAATGAATTTTAAGTTTTGACTTATTTCTGGAATTTATGTTGACTTTTGGTGTATTCAGAGTCCTATAGTAAAATTGTTTGGCAAATATTTTTGTAGAACATTTTAAACATTACACAAAAAGATCCCTATGCTACCGAAGTAGAGGGTCAAAATGTTCGTAGTAGTATTTTAAATAGTATTGCTGAACACATCATATATTTGAAATGTAAAGATCTCAAATATTACTATTATAAGAATGTGCAAAAGAGGATAATAATAAAGAGAATATTTACCCCTCATTTAAAATGACCATCACACGTAAACTTTCTAAACGCCTATGGATCCTCAATGTAGTGATATTTTTGACCCCTTTTGTGAAGAAGGGTAAAAACACCACAGCACGTTATTATTAGGATACGTTTGAGGTATTTGTATAGTATTTTATAATTTTATACCCTCCACCACAGGATGGGGTCTTTCCGTATTTGAAATATAGACCCGAGTGTATATATTCTTGATCGGGCTGAAGTGCAGTTTATGGGGCGAACCTCCAAAGTAAAAAAATATATACTATCTTGTTAAGATTGATCCAAAAAACACGAAAATGAAGTCTAAAATAGGCGCATAGTCCCTTATTAAGGGCCTCTGGGGGACTACTAGGTCCATAATAAGACATTTTTGCATATATGGGAAGTACTCATATTTAAAAAAAAAACTAATTGCAGACCTAATTTCATGTTAGGTCTGCAATTTCGATGAAAATGTGTACGTAGGTTCAGTTTGAGGTAATAAGCAAGATTTAAAAAAAAAGGGTTTAAATTCAAAATCATGAATGTTATGTCTTTTTTAAAAATGTCAATACATTTTTTAAAGATCTCATATATTTGGTTGTAGTTAAGATAATCGGAAATTTCAAAACTGAAAAGGCTTCCTCATTTTTTTAATTCAAAAACAAAAAATATTTTTTTATTTAAAAAACATATATCCGATTTTTTTAATATTTTTTTATGATAAATTATTTTGTTCTCTATATACACTATAAGTTTCAAGATGGCAACGATTCAACTTTCTGAGTTACATATCAAATAGTACACAAAAGATGAGAAGGGTACAAATTTGTGAGACGTGTCCATGTGTTTTTAATAGTGGATATTTCAGTAGAGCGTGGTAAACAAAAAATATAAATTGTATAATTATGCAAAATTTTCATTTTCGCGGGAGATATGGCTAATATGATATTTGTGAATGTCTTTTATGTTTTGTAATTTTCTTATTACTTTACTTTTTCCGTTCTAGAAATCACATATTTTAACAGATTTTCTTCAAATTTGGCAAAACAAATTATATTACAACTAGAAACAGCTCTGGTAAAAATGGACCAGATAGGTTCAGATATGTATATAGCTCCCTCACAAATGTCTCCCCCGATTAGATTATTTCCGCTCTATAAACCACATAATTTAACTGATGTGCTTAAAATTTGGCAAACCAGTTCATATTTCAACTACAAACATCCCTGGCGAAAGTGGTCAAATCGGTTCAGATTTATATATAGCTTCCATGTAAATGACTCCCCCGATCTAATTCTTTCCGCTCTAGAAACCACATATTTAACAGATTTGCATCAAATTTGGGAAAGCGTCTTATATTTCAGAAAACCTACGCTTAAAATGTGTCAGATCGGTTCAGATTTATATATAGCTCTCATTCAAAGTTTGTGTTCAATTTTTTTTACAAATACAGATAGAAGTATGCAATTTGTAGTATATATATATATATATACCCGGATCAAATGTAACGATCTTTTTATACCCTACACCAAAGGGTACATTGACTAGGTGTAGGGTATCATATAGTCGGCCACGCCCGACTTTAACCTTCCTTACTTGTTTAGACTTAATGTTCGTGTTTATGGGGTCATTTTAGGGGGCGTGACATTTTTTGAGGTGCGCCCCATAAACAGCATTTTTGCCAGATGGTACCTATGAAACGACAACAGTTAGAAACACGAAATTCGATGCGTACATTCCAATAATTGAGTGGATACATAATTATAATACAAAACATAATTTTTAATTCGTAATATTAAGGGGTAAAATGGGAATAGAGGGATAAAAATGGTAACAACCAAACGGCTGCACCTAAAATAATGAAATTCGGTGTATACATTTCCCTGACTACGACGAAAAATAAATAGAATTTTCTAAATTCGTGCTTTCAATGGATACAATGGAATCAGAGGGATAAAAAATGGTTCCAACTAAACGGCTGCAGCTATAATGATGAAATTCGGTGTGTACTTTTTCGTACTTTTTACTTTTACGGTAAAAATTGGTTGAATCATGAAGTCGGGTAATCTTGCACTGTGCACGTGAGAGATAATGAAGTTTCAAAATTTGTACATTTGGAATTAAAATAGGATGGATGTAGTACCCACTATATACAAATATTTATGTCATTTAAGCTTTTTTGAAAATTGCTGTCTTGTATTTACTTTTCAAATTGATTTAAAATATTATATATACAGTATTAACTTATTTATATATACAGTATAAGCCTTGTCTTATAAGCGTAGTTTGATATAATAAAGACATTATATTTATTTATAAAATTACTTTTCAATATTTTAGTTTTTTCGTTTGTATTTTTATTTTTGGTCTGTAATCAATATTTGATTTGAACTGGGATATTGTCCTGGCTCAAGACCAAGAGGCCGGGTCTGCTATTCTATTGAATATAGATGCAAAATGGTCTTGAGCCATGACAATATCCCAGTTCAAATCATTTTTCAATATTTTTTATTTGCTTGTTTGACTGCACTTGTACGAAAATCGGCAGCCTCTGTGGACGGTGTAAAATAACAAAAAAATAATTTCGGATAGTACATTCCTCTGACTGCGTAGACAGAAAATATAAGGTTTCTTCCCAATTCGTACTTTCAGGGATACAATGGGTACATGTGGATAAAAATAGTACCAACTAAACGACTTACTAGAATGATGAAATTCGGTGTGTATATCCCTATTATTTCGTAGACACGTAAAACAAGGAAAAAGGGGAATAAAAATGGTATTAATCAAGTGGCCGCAGTTAGAATCATGGAATTCGGTGTATACATTCCTCAGACTGCATAGACACGCAAAATAAAAAGATTTTTCTAAATTCGTACTTTTAACATCAACGACAAAAATTGGTTGAATCGTTAAGTTAGATTATTTTGCACTATGCACGCGATAATTAAAATAAAATGGAAATACACCCAACTGTAGCACCCACTATCCACCAATATTTATGGTTTTATTTTTTGAATTGACTTGTAGTAATTTTTCTATATATATCGTGTAAATGTATTGGTAGCCTTGCCTTTTAGCGTGGTTTGAAATAATAAAAATATTATATTTATTTATAAAATTATTTTTTCAATATTTGTATTTGTTTTGGTTTGGTTATATTAAAAACATTTATATTTTCCTGTAATAGTATTGCACTTCTACGAAAATCGACTTCCTCTGTGGAATGCAATACATGATGGAGGGTATATAAAGTTCGGTCCGGCCGAACTTAACGCCATTCTTAAATGTTTTTGGTTTTACTTGTTTTTTTACAATTAAATTACATATGGGCATTTCCATGATGTCGAACTTGACCATCGTACACATTTAGTGTGACCAAAAAGTCAAAATATAACGGTTTTTCATTTTGACCATATGCTTAACTTATAGCTCTTAATTAACTGTATAATTGGTGCTAATGTGGATTTTGGGTAATTTTTCGTTTTCAAGATAATCTAAAAAAAAAACAAGGCATTCGCACGTGACCAAAACAGAAGTCGTTTTCAATTCAAACACCGATTTCAGCGAAATCTGTGGCAATATTTAGAACGTTGTGTACCGATGTCTCTTAAAAATGGCTTTGGTTTTATCCGAAAATTATTAATACTTTTTTTGTAATTTAATTTTAAGCCCGGTCGAACGTGACATGTCGCACGTGACATTTGTTTCCATCATGGTATTTATGTTGTTTCAGTTGCAATTTTTACGGAATTATAGATAATATATATTTTTTGTAATCCACAGAAGTATTCAATGAATTCATTCTCAAATAATAACAGCAAAAAAGAAAATTTTGTTTTTCAATTTATTATTTTGAAATTTTAGCTGATCTTCTTTCAACTTTCTCACCGCTGTTTTCAGCTCTCTTTACTTTTTTCGCCTCCGTTTTTGCTAATAGATAAATTACAAAAGTTTTTTTTTCCAAAAATAAATTATTGAATTAAATTTTTTTTTTTAATTTTTAATTTTCACTCTTAAGATGTCGCATGTGACCAACTTTAATGAAGTACCAAGGTCACAAATTTTCTCATTTTCCAGTAATGTTTATTTTTATTTAAATTGTATAAAAATCTCTGTTTGGACTCAAAATTTTATGATCTTTCTGCAGGTACTTTGGACACAGTAGCAACAAATGTTGTTTTTCCATGTCGAACGTGATATCGAAATATGTGATAATGCAAAGCAAAAAGATGCAGTTAATAGCAGTCGTATAACTTCGTATCCTTTCTTTTCTGACTCTTTGTACTCCCTGAAAGATTTTAGACAGCAAAAGTCAAAGTGAAATGTCTCTATTTAAGAACTTTTATCGAAACGAAATATGCAAGAGAAATATTCAGAGGAGTAAAGTTGCACTCGCGCGACTTTGCATTCAAATATCTCAAGATAGGATATGAATTAAAGTAAAATTTGTTTGCATAAGTTACACGAACTTTTAATTTTTTGGTCTTGGTGGACCTTTCTGCAGAAATTCCCATATGTAATCTACACTTGAGTTATTTATCTACTCATGAGGGTTATTTTATATAGCTTTTGCCAAATCGTTTTTTTCTTTTTGAACTGGTATAATGTCCTGGCTCAAGACCATTTTGCTTCTATATTTAATAGAATGAAAATTTATTTACAAATAGCATGGTGACATTTGTTACCTGGCTACAGACTACCACTATCATGATTTCCACCCCGTCAAAGGTTTCGTTCAGGTGGCTTCGCAGCTACTTTTCAACAACGTACCCGGCCTCTTTAAGTAAACGATCCCCACAAACAAAATGGGAAGCACAACTCACTTGCCGAATATCCGTCTTTAAAAAGCGCACCAAGTAATAATTTTCGTGGAAAAAATTGACATCACTGATCGACTATTTTGATATGTATACATTGTCACCGAATTTATATATTATCAGTGCTACGCTATTCATAGTTGCCATTAAGTGTTTGACTTCGCTTGTGTTAATAGATCTGCTCGAATTTTACTGTATTTAGATATTGTCACGGAGTGTACGTAATTGCTTTTGATCAGTGCTACACTATTCACAGTTGTCATTCAGAGTTCGTCAGTGCTTGTGTTAACAGATAAAATGTTGATTATCCGAAGAATATTATCGGTTCTAAAATATCATTATGAATCGGCAGGATCTGGTAAATACTTACAATCGGAATAAAAACCTTATCCTGAATCGTTTAATATTAAATTCCATTTAGATGCACGCACTGCAGACTTGCCGCTAATAAAAAATCATGCTGGTATTTTTGTGCTAATCGGTTTCTACGTGCTTCTCGTTCGTGTACTGGGTCCAGCTTTCATGGCTAAACGGAAAGCGTATAATATCACAAGTATTATGCAGTGCTACAATGTTGTACAAATTCTATTAAATATTTACATATTTGTGGGGGTAAGTAAGTAGCTGAAAATGGAAAGTAAAAGGTAAAGGTCTCGCCATTTGCTTAAATGTTGCATTACAATCATCAAATGCGTACGCCACGGCTGAAGTAACACTCGATTGTGTAAAATGTTTATACACTCCACGAGAGTATTATGTCTGTGTGCATTTGTTTGTAACACCCAAAAGGAAGAGAGATAAACCCATTGTTAATTATACCGATCGACTTAGAATCACTTTTTGAATCGATTTAGCAATGTCCGTCTGTCTGTCTGTCTGTCTGTCCGTCCATCTATTCTTGTAATCACGATTCAGGTCGCAATTGTATCCAGAACCAAACGGAACTTTGCACAACGAAGTTTTTCGGGACAAGGACGAACGCTATTTAATTTGAAGAAAATTGGTTCAGATTTAGATATAGCCACCATACGAATTTCACTCCCGATTTGACTCTTTTCACTCTAGATACCACATATTACAACAGATTTTCTTAAAAATTGGCGAAACATCTTATATTTCAACTAGAAACACCTGCGATGAAAATGTGTTAGATCGGTTCAGATTTATATATAGCTCTCATACAAATTTTGCTCCCGATTTGACGATTTCCGCTCTAGAACCCACAAATTGTATCAGATTGACTTCAGATTTGCAAAACATCTTATATTTAAACTAGGAACACCTATATTGAAAATTGTTCAGATCGGTTCAGATTTATATATAGCTCCCATTCACATTTCGCTCTCGTTTTGACTTTATCTGGCCTAGAAACCACATATGTTTACAGATCTTCTTCTAATTTGGCAAAATATCCTATACTTCCATAAGAAACACCCATGGTGAATATAGGTCAGATCGGTTCAGATTTATATATAGCTCCCTCACAAATTTCAGTCCTGATTTCGATTTTTCGACTCAATAAACCACATATTTTAACAGATCTTTATCAAATTTGGCAAAATATCTTATGTTTCCATTAGAAACACGCATGGCGAAAATGGGTCAGATCGGTTCAGATTTATATATAGCTCCCATACAAATTTCGCTCCCAAATTTTTCCGCTCTAAAATCCACATTTTTTAACAGATTTTCTTCAAAATTGGCAAAACGCCTTATATTTTAACTGGAAACACCTGTGGTGAATATGTGTTAGAGCGGTTCAGATTTACATATATCTCCCATAGAAATTTCGCTCCCGGATTGACTTTTTCCACCCCAGAAACCGCGTATTTTCACCGAATTTCTTCAAAATGACCATAACACGTTTACCTGAACTGAAGAAACTTATTGTGAAAGTTAGTCACTTCATTCCATGTTTGGATATAGCCCCGATACAAATATTCCTCTCAATTTGACAAATTGGGTCAGGTCATATTAGCCTATGATTAAGAAACATACAAAAAGCCTTCCCGTTTTCACTATTTTACCGAATTGAATTGTGTTCGGATAGAAAGTGGAGTGTATCATATAGTCGGCCCCGCCCGACTTTAGCCTTTCCTTACTTGTTTTACTTTTTTCCAGTTGACTTCAAATTTCATTCTTCACCCGCAACACAGTTGGTCCTGCACGAACTTGGATAGGAGCGACCGCAGTCCAAAAACAATGAAACTTCGAATATACACTTACCTTTATTTCATAAATAAAATAATGGATCTCTTGGACACTGTGAGTGATCAAATATGATAATATTAAGTATTATGTTTTTAATGAGCTTTTTTTTCTATAGGTATTTTTCGTGCTACGTAAGAAGTTTAAACATATATCGTTTCTGCATGTGTACCACCACGGCGGTATGGTTTATGCTACCTTCGTGTTCATGAGCGTAGCTTTTGGTAAGAATTGTTATATCCACAAAATTCGATTACCTCAAAACCTTTTTCGACAAAACAATGCGGCTATTGTATACAACGGCAATCGGATAGACATATTTTATATATTGACTAGCTTTGTCATATCAGTATATTTTGAACCAGCATTTAATTTTTACCCTACTATATCTCACACGAATAGACAAAACCAGCATAACTTCTTCATAACTTGTTTTAATAGTCACTATAATGGTTTTCTCACGCCCCTTCTAGTACCTCCCACGCAAGTCATAATGTATAGGTAGAACAGGTACCCTCCACTTTCTACTATATTTCAATTCAGTTCAGGCAAATTTAAATCTGGAACGACATTTGTATTGGGCCTTTCGCAATTTTTGATCGATGTGACCCATTTTCCATATGGGCATCTCCCAAAAAAGGTCTACACTTATAGCTTTTAAATTTATTATACCTCCAGTATGGAGGTATACTAAATTTGTTATTCCGTTTGTAACACCTTGAAATATCCTATACCCTATAAAGTATATATATCCTTGATCGTCATAAAATACTAAGGCGATCATGTCCGTCCGTCCGCCCGTCTTTTGAAAGCACGCTAGCATCTAAACGAAAGGAGCTAGAACGTTCAAATTTTCCGTAAATGCTTCTCATAGCAGTAGATCGGTTGGGACTGAAACTGGGCGAAATCGGCCTAAAGGGAAAATATTTTCCCTCACAAGGACTAAAAATACCCGTAATAATACATAATATTTTAGCGTACTTAATCATGTTTTTTGAACATGTCTGCATATATTTGCTTGATATTTGGTATGCGCATTCCGCTAATAGCAAAAACGTGCACCATAAAGTAATTCTTATTTGTAGGGGTGAAATGGGACAAAAAAGGGATAAAAATGGTACATATTAAACGACAACAGCTAGAAACACGAATTTCGGTGTACATTCCTCTAATTGAGTAGATACATAAATTTTATATTATGTATCTACTCAATTTTTTCCAAATCCGTACTTTTAAGGGGTAAAATGGGAATAGAGGGATAAAAATGGTACCAACCAAACGGCTGCACATAAAATAATGAAATTTGGCGTATACATTCCTCTGATTGCATAGGCCAGTAAAATACACGGATTTTCCAAATTTCGTCCTTTTTGGGGTTAGAATGAAAAAAGGGGATAAAAATAGTACCAATCAAATGACCGCAGCTAGAGTCATGCAATTCGGAGTATACATTCCTCTGACTGCGTAGACACTGAAAATAATCATGTGGTATTAGCCTATAGCATTAGACAAACCTCTATAGTTGCATACTAAAGCAATACCGGGTTTACCCACAACTTATTTGAATGCTTAGTATCAGTTTAGAAATGTCCGTAGATTTCGTTTTTTCCTGACGCATGCTTCATGTTCTTCCTCCAACACAAAAATAGGCCCACCCTAATATAGAATCCTAAACATGTCCCTTCCGATTTATTTTTTTTTCGTTCTGGAACCATCATATTTTATTTAATTTAATTTTGCGGAATATGTTACATTTCACCAAAAACATATATGGGCATCTCCCAGTGGGCCGGACTGAAAAGCCGATCAACCTTCCAAATCGCTTAAAGAGTACTACATTTTAAACATATATCGCCACGATTTAGTACAAATTAGTACAAAATTATAAACTATTTTACATTGAAACGGAGGCTACAAAAAACCGATGTACTTATAGAAATATACAAAGTTCAGCGATTTTTGAGAACGTTGTTTTTCCATGTATACATGTAAATGAAGGTCAGAGGATATATTTTGTTCGTAGATTTATGAAATATGAGAATTATCTCATAGATTTTTTAAATTAGGTACAGCAGAAATACGGATGCGACAAAACGGAAGCTACAAATATTTCTACGCGTAGTAAAAAATGTAGTAATTTACTTTATAACACTTCAACTTTTAATAAAAATAAAAGAGAAAAAATTGAAATAATAACGGCGTTAAGTTTACTTTATATACCCTCCACCATGGACTGCATTCCACAGAGGTTGTCGGTTTTCGTAGAAGTGCAGTAATATTACAGGAATATATAAATTTTTTAATCTAGCCAAACCAAAACAAATACAAATATTGAAAAATTAATTTTATAAATAAATATAATATTCTAATCTTTTCAAACCATTATTTATTTAAAATCAACAAAAAATATTCTTATATTTATATTTTCAAAAAGCTTACCATAAATATTTGTAGATAGTGGGTGCTAAAAGTACATATTTTGAAAATCGATTATCTTTCACGTACGCACTGCAAGATAACCTAACTTCGCGATTATAACCATTTTAATCGTAGAAGTAAAAAAAGTATGAATTTGGAAAAATCTTTTTTTTTTGCGATCTATGCAGTCAGATGAATTTATACAACAAATTCCGTGATTCTAGCTGCGGACATTTGGCTGGCACCATTTTTATCCCATTCGCCCCATTTTTCATCTAAAGTAAATTTTTTTATTTCGCGTATTCACAGTCAGATGAATGTATATACCGAATTTATCCCTCTTTACCACTAGTATCCCTTAAAAATATGAATTTTGAAAAATCGTTCTATTTTACGTATCTACTACGTCCCTCTAGTACATTCCAAAATTCATGCTTCTAGCTGTAGTCGTATCATTGGTACCGTTTTTATCCCTTTTTGTCCTATTTCGCCCGCAAACACTTTTATTTACTTTTTGGTGATTTCAGCTACAAGAGTATGCTACGCAATAAATTTCAAGTGAATGTAAGCAAAAATTTTCAAAAAAATGCTTAAATTGTCCAAATATTTTGGGGTATTTTTAGTCCTTGTTAGGGAAAAAATCCCTCTGGACCGATTTCGCCCTTTTTCAATCCCAACCGACTGGCAACCATAAGACACATTTAAAGAAAGTTTGAACCTCCTATCTCATTTCATGCTAAATATTAAGGGCTTTACGGGTATTTTCAGTGAGGAAAAAAATTCCCTTTAGACCGATTTCTTCCAGTTGCAATCGCAACCGATATATGGAAAATTTGGAGCTCCTAGCTTTTTTCGTTTAGATGCTAGCGTACCTTCAACAGAGGGTCGGACGGACGGATTGACAAACGGATATGGCTAGATCGTGTTAGAATTTTATGACGATCAGAAAGTTGAAAAAAAAAAATATTTTTGATTTCCTGCAATTTTTTATATTTTGTAGTATACTTTGCGTTTTTTTCTGATTACTCGTTAAAAAGATATAGCTTTTTTAAAAATCGTTAAATAGTAGTTCTTTTTTCAGTGTTTTGCTCATATTCGTCATCAATGGTCCGAATTTGATATTCTTTTTTTTAATATTTTTGTTTTTGAAGTACTTTTAAGAACAAATATTGAAAAAAATATTCAGAATGTTTTTGTATAAAAATTTTGATTTTTTAAATGAAAACTTTTTTTTTAATTCTTTGTGCTCCTCGATTTTCTCGAAAATTTCTTTATTAAAACATCTATTTACTCTGTACATTTTACAATGTTTTTTAATTTTTTTCATGTTTCCAAATTTTCAAAAACTTAAAAAAGTCCTTCAAGAAATGAATTGAAATGTGGTAGAAAGTCGTCGCCGTCCGACTTTAGAAGTTCCTTTTCATGCTTTCGAGGCTGTACTAGAGAATTTTACTACCAAAAATTATAGTCCAAGTATTAAAAATGCCTTCGGCGAAAACATTATTTTTAATAAAATTAAACAACTTAACTTCGAGTTGAGGACACCAAAATAAACCAGAAAATAAATATATTCCTTCCATTTTCTTTACAGGTACACAATTTACTTTTCCTTTGTGGATTAATAGTTTTGTGCATGTTCTAATGTACATTTACTATTTTTTGGCTGCGCGGAACACGCAAATAAATCTGGAGGCGTGGAAACCTCGTATGACGCAAATACAAATTTTTCAGTTTGGGATTGTTGCCATTGCGATAGTAATACCATTAGTGAATAATTGGTGCGGCATGTCACTCTTTTGGCTATGGTTTATATTTTTGCAAAACATCTATCTGACTCTGCTTTTCCTACACTTCTATAGAAAGGCTTATATTGTAAAAAAGAGAAAATTACAAGGCAACACGTCGAAGAGCATGACCGAAACCAAGTAGTGAAAACATACCCATTTTCCAAGCTCTTTCTCTTAGCTCCCATATAAACATCTCTCATGTGTAAAGTAAAGATATTATAGTGACGGTTTAAACGTGTGAAAAATTGCCTAATGGCCAATAAATCACTAGTGGCTAATTTCGACTAGCGCATATGTTTAGATTTCGAATTGTGGGTAAGATTAAATCTGAATTTGATGGGCTAATTTGCAACTAATTTATCATATAGATAAAGATATCTGTACTTCGTACAGATAAGTAAACAAAAATTTAGAATCAGAAGAAAATTAAACAAAATCTAAACGAATAAAAATTACCTTCTACAGCTATTTATCTTCAGGTGTGTCAATTTACTGGTATAAAGGATATTTTTTAGATGATATTTAGTTGTATATGGACAAAAACTATAAATGTGATCAAAACCCCAAAATATCAGTCACAATTGTAATAGAAAACAAGTAAGGAAAGGCTAAAGTCGGACACTCCACTTTCTATTCGAATACAATTCAATTCGGTATAAAAGTGAAAGGGGAAGAATTTTTGCATGTTTCCTAATCATAGGCTAATATGACCTGGTTCAATTTGTCAAATCGAGAAGAATATTTGTATCGGGGCTATATCCAAACATGGACTAACTTCCACAATAAGTTCTTCCAATTCAAGTATAACGTGTTATGCTGAATTTGAAGAAATTCTGTGAAAATGAGCGGTTTCTGGGACGGATAAAGACAATCCGGGAGCGAAGGCTATATCTAAATCTGAACCGATTTTCTTCAAATTAAATAGATCGTCCTTGTCCCAAAAACTTCGTTGTGCAAAGTTTCATTTGGTTCTGGCTACAATTGCGACCTATATCGTGATTACAAGAATATATTGACAGACAGACAGACGGACAGATAGACGGACATTACTAAATCGATTCAAAAAGTGATTCTAAGTCGGTCGGTATAATTAACAATGGGCCAATCTCCCTTCCTTCTGGGTGTTACAAACAAATGCACAAAGACATAATACTCTCGTGGAGTGTAAACAATTAATAAAATTGATTAAAATAGTGATTGAATCAATTACAATTTTAATTAGTTTTTCTTTGAAAATCTTAAAATTATTTACGGCGATATTATGTCATTAGTAAAACAGGTACAGAAAGTCTAAAGTCGCTCTTTCCGGATACATGTCACAATTATTGTCCAATCCTAACCAAAATTGACACAATCAATTTTTTAGGGTTTATTTACTTTGAAACAAACCTGTTCAGATTTTTTTCGATGTATTTCTTACAGTGGAATTTTACGTAGAATATTTTTCCATTCACATCATTTCCCTAAAATTCTGTTTTACGGGACAGTTTATAACCAAAATTTAGGTAATTTTATTTATTTTTGTAAGTCATGGAAATAAAACCACTACGTGGTTTACCATGTCTCCCAGTTTTGCCCAAAGTCATGGACTTTTTTATGTGCCCCAAAAAATTTGGGGCCACGGTCATTTTTGCAAAAAAGTGATCATTTTCTCAGGCTTATATCTTGCAAACCGTTTGGAATTTTGATTTAATCTGAGGCAAAGTGGTAACTCTTATCATAAAGAATAAAAATTGTGAACATATAAACTCAAAACAAGTAAAAACGGCGTTAAGTTAGGCCAAGCCGAACTTTATATATCCTCGACCATGTATTGCATTCCACAAAGGCTGTCGATTTTAGTAGAAGTTCAGTAATATTGCAGCAAAATATATATTTTTAATATAGCCAAAACAAAAACAAATATTGAAAAAAAAAATAATTTTATAAATAAATATAATATTTTTATTATTTCAACCCACGCGTATAAGGCAAGGCTACCAATACGTGTACATATCGAAATAATACTTGAAGTCAATTCAAAAACTTAAAATTCGTATATTTATAAAAGCTTAAATGACATTGGTTGGTAGTATTTCCATTCTATTTTAATTCCAAAAGTACAAATTTTAAAAATTAATTATCTCACGTACATGGTGCGAAATAACCTAATTTCATGATTCAACCAATTTTTGCGGTAAAAGTGAAAAGTATGAATTTAGAAAAATCTTATTATTTTGCGTGCCTATGCAGTCAGAGGAATGTATACACCGAATTCCATGATTCTAGCTGCGGTCATTTATTTTACCGCCATTTTACCGCCTTAAGAGTACGACATTATATAATCTCTTTATTTTACACGTCTACGCAATTAGAGGAATGTACACACCGAATTTCATCATTCTAGCTGTAGTCGTTTAGTTGGTACCAATTTGTATCCCTCTGTACTCATTGTATCCCTTGAAAGTACGAATTTGAAAAAAAAAACCTTTTATTTTTCGTGTCTACGCAGTCAAATGAATGTATTTAATGACACTAGCTTGGTTGGTACTATTTTTATACCCTTTTTACATCTTTAATCAAAAAAGTACGAATTTCGATAAATCCGTTTATTTTACACCGAATTTCATTATTCTAGATGAAGCCGTTTGGGTGGTACCATTTCTCTCCTTCTATTCCCATGTTACCCTTTAAAAGTACGAAATTGGAAAAAATAACTTTTTATTATTATCTCCATTAGAGGAATGTATACGCCGAATTTCGTGTTTCTATCGGTTATTGTTTAATATGTAGCATATTTATCCCTTTTTGCCCAATTTCATCCCCTACTAATAAATATCACTGATGCCCGTTATTGTTATAGGGCGAATGCGCATATCCACAAATTAAAAAAATATGCTTAAATACTCTAAAATATTAGGGGTTATTATGGGTATTTTCAGTCCTCGTGAGGGAAAATTTTTTCCCATTGAACCGATTTCGACCAATATAAACCGATCTACGACTATAAGACGTATTTATGGAGAATTTGGATGCCCTATCTCCTTTCGTTTAGATGCTAGGGTGCTTTCAACAGACGGACGCACGGACATGGCTAGATCGTCTTAGAATTTTATGGCGATCAAGAATATATACACTTTATAGGGTATCAGGTCGATAATACAAGGGTTACAAACGGAATGGCAAATTTAGTATACCCCCATCCTGTAGGTGGAGGGTATAAAAACTTCATCTTCAAGGTCAAAATCGCAAATGTCGTCGAACAAACCTTATTGGCTGTACTGTGTGTAGGTGTGCCTATACTTGCTGTTGATTAACATATCACTTATACGCACTGTAGTCGGACCATTTACATAAACAGTCCAGCAAAATACTTTTCCTACCTATACGGAGTTAAGAAGCATCCCTAGGAAGTTCATATGTTCCACAATGTTGTTTACTAGGATCTTAGGTATATTTTTATAGTTTATTGTTTCCTTGAATTTCGAACGGCCTGCTACCTTTGGGCATGAACAGAGGAAAAAGGTTAAAAAAACGTTTTTTTGCGATTTTGAAGTTTTTTATTTTATATGTTCACAATTTTTGTTCTTTATGACAAGACCCACAGAGAGTAAATAAAAATTCAAAAGGCTTTGCAAGATATGAGCCTGAAAAAATGACACTGAGATATAATGCTCCATTTCACCAAAAGTGAAAAATTTGAGCCACTGTAAAAATAATGACAAGATGTACTGGAGGTTATAATAGGCGGTTTTCTTTAAGTCGGATAACAAGCCTCTATGATAAAAACGTCAATAAAAAGTTAATTTTCTACACAAAAAAAATATTTTTTCACATTGTCGCCATCTACATATTGTAGATATATTTTATCAAAACAAATTAAAAAATATTTTGTTTGACTATTTTGGACCAAAAATTTGACTTACTCTCGATTATTATCATGCAACATTATATTTTCAAAATCTGCTTTTATACACACATTGACAATTAAAAAAAATCTGTTTTTATTTTTTAATTAATTTTAACTTATCATTTAGGTTTTATGATTTATCCAGTCTTAAGGAAAATCAGCCCTAATATAGACTTCCCCGTCCGACTTAAACTTTTCTTACTAGTTTTAATTGAAAAAGTCGTTACACTTGAACCGAATGATAGACATACGTCTGGAACAAATGCAAAATTCAGGTAATAGGCGTTTTGAGTTTATAATTTCCTCATCCGGTTGCAAATTCAAAGGACTGCAAAGTTTCCAAAACATGTTACATACTTATTCGCATCCTCGGATACAGGTGTAAGTGTCAAATTAACATTAACAGATTTTCACCTCTTAATTTGGAAAGTATCATAAGTATTTCAAATATTTTTTGAACCATTCTTTCCTTTGAAAGTTTGTAGAACTTTTAAGGGGCAATACGTCAGCTAACTTCACATCGCCTATAGTTTCAAACGTATATCATCCGGTGTAAAACAAAACAGGGCCAATATTTTTCTAGCTTCCTAACATAAACGCAAATCGTTCAAATCTAAAGAAAGCTTTGCTAAATTTTAAAAAGTAAATTAAATAGTTTTCGCAAAAAATTGTGACATATGTATATGTATATGTGTATGTATTTTTCCCATAAAGAGTATAACTAAGGTGACCATCCATCCCGCTTATTGGTGCTCAATCCCGCTTAAATTTTTCATCCCGCATTATATCGCTTTTTTGATAAAAGTCACGCTCTTCCCGCTTTTTCGTTTTACAGTTTTTTTTGTAAAAAATGTAGATAGTTAATAGTAATTGAAACTAATTAACTTAAGAGAAAAAGAATGTAAAATTAAAATATGCAAGTCGTGCAATTTTTTATGTTCGACAAGTACATCACCACCTGAACAATGTTGAGCAGGACTTTGTGTATAATTTATATGGGAAAGGCAAGTAGTTTTCAGAGCGCAGAAAACTACAAACAAATACTTACAAATTGATAGGGAAATTGGATGTATTGTTTGCCTTCTAGAGAGAATAAAAGAGATTTGTAATAAAAAAATAAATAATATAAATTGTATACTTTATTTTTGAGTTGTGGTTGCTTTGGCTGACGTGAATAAAAGAGCCCGAGTTTAATTTTATTTTAATGGAGAAACCTCGGATTAAAATTCAATTATGATAGAACGGAGAGTATTTAAAATAAACAATAATGACAGATTTACAAATGTCAGGGCTAAATTTACAATTTTTATGTACAAAAATATAGTTAAACCTGTCACATGTTTTTTCAACTATGAATAAAATATATATCCGTAATTCTCTTGCCTAATTCAAGGCCTTTAAACAGCATTAGTAAGACAATTGTTTTTGTTTTAAATTTTCTTTCATTATTCCATAAAAAACAAGCGTAACAAAAACTTAGAGGTATTTAGAGAAATTAGTTGAATTTAGCTAAAATTAGATTTTGATTTCTAATATCTCTGTGCCTTAAATATCCAAAATAGATAAATATGGCCTACCAGATACGACTAAAAAGGTCCAGCAAAAACATTCAGCTGGTTAGTAAAGGAGAGATGCAGTATCTGTCGCTTGTTAATGAGCAGATTAAGCGCTGATTTTTGTGGGGGAAGTCTTGAATTAGAGCAATTACTAGGAAGCAATAATGAAATGGATTTGAACATGGGACTCTTTTCATGTTAGATCTGCCTAATGCCCCACAGCAAGTTATGCTATATGTTCGCCGTTTGCTGGCTAAAAGCGCGACAAGGATGTATCTGTGATTTTTTTTACATTTTGCTTCTTTTATTGCAACCGAAGCATGCAGTTCCCCGAATTTTGGTTCTCTGCAAGACTCTATTTCATCCGAGTCATGCAGCGTTTCAGCAGTGTTTACTTTATTGGACCTTCAGTAGCTCTACAGCGGATGCACTGCTTCAAAAATCTAGATAATTTTTTGCTGGAACCTATTACTTACTACTACTTTCGATTTTTGTGCAACTAGGAATGTCCTTCTCAGTTGAAATTAACATGCTATTCTTAAAAATGATCAATTTGGACAAAACTAATAAATGAAAAAGTACGAAAAACCACTTCATAAAAATGCTACATTAATGAGCATTCTGACAGGTCCATATTTTGAAACATTGAAATTCGTACACGACTTCTTATTTCCTAAATTTTTTCGAAGATGTTTAAAATTGAATGTGTGAAATTCATAAACTCGTGCCCATATGAAAAATTTAAAGAAAATCAAAATAAAATAAACAAAAATTCCAAACCAAGCTATTTGAGTATATAATACATTAAAATAACCGATTTTTTGTTTTTTTCACCATCCCACTTTTCTCCACAAAAACCCGCCAAATCCCGCTTTTTGAATTCATTTATCCAGCTTTTTGGCCAAATAGAGATGGTCACGTTAAGTATAACATATACGTATTAATATTTTTTTGGGTTCATTTTAATGTATTATATCTTGTTGTGAAGGTAATTTTAAATATTTGCTAAACTAGTGACATAAATAATATATTCTCGTACTCTCAAATATTTCCAAAACGTCAATCCAAAGTATTTTTTCCTGATTGCTTGAGAATATTTGCATTTATTGACCTTTGTTTGCTTTATTTGGTAGCTAAACGAAAATTGGTTTCGATTATTTACGTTCTGTAAGACGTTGCACTCAGAAGCTTTTGACGTACGACACTGTTTGTATTTGTGCAAAGTTCTCGTTTAATTAGCAAATCAGGAAATTCTGATGAACTTGGACGCAATTGACGTACTTGAATCTTTTCCCGAAGCAATGTCTGGCATGTCATTGGCATCCGTTGCTATGCCACCAAAGCTTCAATATGTGCGAGTTTGTTTGGTTCCAATTCGTTTTTTTATTTGGACTTTATTCCGTAAATTTTGATAGTGAATATTGTGGAGTCTCGAACCGCAATATGTTGGAGAAGTTATCAGAGAGAAAACTTTTTCTGTAATCTACGGTATTTTGCATTCTGATATGTTTAGGTTCCTTTTGGATTCTTATATTGAAAGAGAACTTTTTCTTGAAGAATATGGGCTTTTTTGTTCCGTTACTTACTTTCGTGACCTTTTCATTGTGCGTATTTTGTGTACAATTTGATGACAAGTCGTTATGGCCAATTATTCTATACATTTGTAGTCCAAGTCGAAGGAATCGAAGATAAGATAAGCAGTAAGTTTGAATAACGGGAGGAGAGAGGATTCAACCGCATACATTTTGGAAAGAATAATTGTCCAGCCATTGTGAGGATCGATTCAGTGCGGTAAGAGAATATTAATATTGTTTATTCGCTGTAGCTTGATTCGAATATTAGATATTAGGTTTTTGATTCGGACGGGATCCCTGCCCTACACCACATTTTATATTGAATGCACCAATAGGTCTCCAAACGCATGATTTGGTGAATGCAGGCACAACAATGCATTTTGACCTTTTGAAAATGAAACCGTTTGAGAAAACTAACCAAAAATTTGGCCTACTAAGTAATGGAGAGCAGTTGTATATACACGATAACCTACTGCAACAACAATTACCCTGATTGCACGAGTTGCATATAAAATCTCAAGATGAACTGGTAACTCCACACACAACGAGTTATACGTTTTCAAAGCATAATCATATCATGTTGGAATCAAGAACCTCCACCTAGAGGCCTGAGAACCACGAGGTTGTTAAATGGTGAGTCAAATATTTTTGTTTCTTTTATTTTTATAAGCTCTATGGACACATACAATACACATAAGTAATTATCAGTGGTACAAATTCGCTAAAATTCTATACTAATTTATAAATATCTTTTTAGTTTAAATCAATTTTATTATTTAGTTTTACTTACAACTTAAAATTATGATATTTGCAGTGGAAGCTTATAATATATATTTTTAATTTTCACATTAATTTTTATACACTCCACGAGAGTATGATGTATTTGTGCATTTGTTTGTAACACCCAAAAGGAAGCGACATAGACCCATTATAAATTATACCGATCGAATTAGAATCACTTTTTGAATCGATTAATCAATGTCCATCTGCCCTTCTGTCCGTCCATCTATTCTTGTAATCAATGTTCAGGTCGCAATTGTAGACAGAACCAAACGAAACTTTGTACAACGAAGTTTTTCGGAATAAGGACGAACGCTATTTAATTTGAAGAAAATCGGTTCAGATTTAGATATGTCCCCCATACGAATTTCACTCCCTATTTGGCTCTTTTCACTCTAGATACCACATATTTCAACAGATTTTCTTCAAAATTAGCAAAACATCTTATATTTCAACTAGAAACACCCATGGTGAAAATAGGTCAGATCGGATCAGATTTAGAAATGGCCGCGAATGTCGCTACCGATTTGACTTTTTCCGCTCTATAAAGCACATATTGAGCCCGATTTTATTTAAATTTGGCACAATATCTTATAATCCAACTAGAAACACCCATGCCGAAAGTGGGTAAGGTCGGTTAAGATTTAGATATAACCCCCATACAAATGATGCTCCAAATGACCTTTTCCGTTCTAAAAACTACATATTGTACCCGATTTTCTTTAAATTTGGCACAACATCTTATAATCCAACTAGAAACACCCATGCAGAAAGTGGGTAAGCTCGGTTCAGATCTAGATATAACCCCATACAAATGTCGCTCCCGATTTGACTTTTTCCGCTCTAAAAACCACATATTGAACCCGATTTTCTTCAAATTTGGCTTAACCCCTTATAATCTAACTAGAAACGCCTTTGTTGAATGTGGGTTCAGATTTAGATATACTTTTATTTATATATATACAAATGTTGCTCCCATATATTTAAACAATTTTGGCCAAACTTTGCATATTATATTTCACCTATAAACATACACGTGGGTCACATCGTTCCATGTTTCAATATACTCCCATACAGATGTCCTTTCCGATTTATCATTTTTATCAAACACGTGCATTTATAGGATACAAGAATCCTTTCCGATTTCACTTTGTTACCGAATTGAATTGTAATAGGATAGAAAGTGGAGTGTATCATAGAGTCGGCTCCGCCCGACTTTAGCATTTCCTTACTTGTTAAACCCTCCACCATGGGATTGAGGTTCACTACGTTTGTCATTCCGTTTGAAACACCTTGAAAATTCGACCTGAGACCATATTAAGTATGTACATATATTATTGATATTAAAGTTCTGAGACGTGCTAGCCATGTCCATCCGTTCGTCTATTGAAAGCAAGCTAGCATCTAAACGAAATGAGCTAGGACTTCCAAGTTTTCCCAGAATACATCTAATAGTTGCAGATCGGTTGGTATTGGCGGTCCAGAAGGAAATTCTTTTCCCTAACAAGAAAAGGAAACCCTTAATATTTCTTATATTTATTTGATATTTGGTATGCATATTCCCCTTTATAGCGTAAAGGGATAAAATTGGTACCGCCCAAATGGCTAAAGCAAGAAAATCGAAATTCAATATGTACATTAGGATGGGTCACGAAAATATATTGCTGCGGTCAATCTCCAAAAATTAAGATTGGATTGTTTAATGATGATTTGCAAAGTATTTCATCCCTAGCTCAAGATGTCTGTGAGCTAAACGCTCCTGAAAACACCTCTAAAAATCATGTTTCCACCTGTAATTTTTTTGTGTTGCATTTCTGTCCAATTTTTTTTCTGAATTTGTGGACACTTTGCTCTTTAAATATAAATTTTTATTCTTGTCTTGTAATAACACATTGGTCGTATTCTTAGACGTTTAGTTTGATATTTTGCGGGTTTTCAAAATGACAGCTAAAAACTCATATTTCTTGTGAACATTTTACAAAAGATGTTATGAAAAATAATTAGAAGGAATCAATACCTTTCGAATTATGCCTAAGTGATGAATATGGCACGAAAAATTACGTCACTGACTACATGTTTGTAAAATAATTCAATACAGGAGATGGTTATTCAGAGCCAAAATTTTTAAACTCTTTTCGCAAAAATAAGCGCTGTGGCGTCAATTTCCTTCCGATTTTCGAAAGGTATTGACTGCAGCATACCACAAAATACGGAAAATGTATTAATTGTCAATATGAAAATACACAACAAACTACTATAAACGTCCAATATTTCGAATAATAAGTTACTCTAAGACAAGAATCAAAATTTATATTTAAAGTACTTCCAATGGTCTATTAATTCTAAAAAATGGCAAAAATGCAACGTAAAAAATTACACTGGAAAACATATTTTTGAGGTTGTTTTCAGGAGCGTTTAGCTCGCAGACGGCTTGATATAGGAACGAAATATTTTGCACATCATCGTTAAGCAAACCAAACTTTATTTTTGTGGGGTGACTGGAAATTGTTTTTTTTTCATTTGTATGGCCCGCGACCCAGCCTAATGTACATTTGTATGACTGTATAAACGAACACGATCAAGGAAATTGACGAAATTTGTACTATCATGGGGAAACGGCGAGAAAGAGTACCAATCAAACCGCTTCATTTATTCGTGAAGTGAACAGGCACTAATCTGCCGGTAATACTGTAAAATGCAATCCATGGTAGAGGGTATATAAGATTCGTCCTTTTCTATAAGGAACTGCCTTATATATTTTTCTTTTAAGTGGACGTTCCCGTAACACTCTCCAAGGGATCATGACCTGGGGCCAAAAGGTAGCCAATTCCCGAGGAGATAGTGCCAAATGGTTAAAATACCTACAAGAACTATGCTTACATGTGTCTATACCTCAAGTAGTTTAACATATATTTAAATATTATTATTTATATTTTATTTTTTAACGATACAATCCCCTAGTATGCCGATTTCCAAATAATTTATGTTCTTACTTCAATCACTTTTTTACTTGTTATACCCTACACCACTTCGTGGACTAGGGTATTATAAGTTAGTTTTCCGCCAAATGTTGGTAACACCAAAAAAAATCGATCTAGACCAGGGATGAAAAATGGCTATTGTGAAATGGTACTGAATCTCTATTGAAAAAGTACTTTTTACATCAAATGGTACTAAATTTTTGTTTTTATTCATTTCATACGAAAACAAAACTAGAAATTAAGCCATATGAGTCATTCCATGTCAAGCGGTACAATTTTTCACCTCGGTAGCTGCTATTGTTTTGAAACTTTGTGTATGTTTTCTACTCATAAAAATATTTTATACGTATTTTCGGAAAAAAATTTTTAGGAGTTGTAACCAATTTAGCCGTGCCAAAATTACAAATTTTTCAAAAGGTATTTCCATTCAATCGCCTGTAACTCATGAAAAACTTGACCGATTTTAATGCGATATACCTTATTTTGAAGGAAATTACAATTGCTTTTAAATATTGATGTGGTTCGTTATAACCGGGTTAGATTTTTTAAAGAATTTACAATTTTAATTCTTATATTTTGATTTTCGAAATGATTACATTAATCCATTTTTTGAAAATCAAATAGAATAGAAAATCAATAGAATAGGATTTGAAAAAAAAAACATTTATTTTTCGTGTCTACACAGTCAGAGGAATGTATGTATATACCGAATTTCATGACTCCAGCTGCGGTCATGTGGTTGGTACTATTTTGATCCTTTTTTTCATTTTTACCCCAAAAAGTACGAATTTCGAAAAATCCGTTTTTACGTTTTACTACGCAATCAGAGGAATATATACACCGAATTGCATTATTCTAGGTGCAGCAGTTTGTTTTGTACCAGTTTTATCCCTGTATTCGCATTTTATCCCTTAAAAGTTCGAATTTGGAAAAAATACTTTTATATTATGTATCTACTCATTTAGAGGAATGTACACACCGTACATTTCGTAATTCTAGCTGTTGTCGTTTGATATGTACCCTTTTTATCCCAATTTTGCCCAATTTAACTTTATGGTGCACGTTTTTGTTATATGGGGAATGCACATACCCAATATAAAGTAAGTACAAGCAGGAATATTGAAATACTATAAAATATTATGGTTATTTTTAGTCCTTGTGAGGGAAAATTTTTCCTTCTGGACCGATTTCGCCCATTTACAATTCCAACCGATCTACGACTATAAGACGCATTTATGGCAATTTTGGACGTCCTAGCTGCTGTTGTTTAGATGCTAGCGTGCTATCAACAGACAGACGGACATGGCTAGATCGTCTTAGAATTTTGTGAAATATTTCAAGGTGTTAAAATGGAATGACAAAGTTAGTATACCCCCATTCTGGAGGTGGAGGGTGTAAAAATACAAATTTCGAAAAATGAAATTATATAGCGGATCAGCATAGTCAAAAAAATTAACGAATTTCACGATTCTAAATGTTACAATTTGATTGTTACAAATTTCGACAAAATTGGTGAAATTTGTATTCCTTTTTGTCCCGATCCTCTCATAGAAATATAATTTTTGAAAAATTAATTTACGTTATGCATCTACGAAGTCAGAGGAATGTACACAGTGAATTTCATGATTCTGAGTAGGTAGGTACCATTTTTATTCCTTTTGTCTCGCGTCCTCCTTGAAAGAACAAATTTCAAATTAACTTATGTTGGCCACAAAAATGTGTACGTCAAATTTCACTATTTTAGTTGGTACGGATTTTATCCCTTTTTGTGAATTTTGGAAAATCGCTTAATTTTGCGTTTCTATTGGTACTATTCTTTCTCGTCCCTTTTCACCCTCAAAAAATATAAATTTTGAATAATATTTTTTATTCGCATTTGTGCTATAAGAGCATCATGTCCGTACCAAATTTCAATATTCTATGCACAACCTGTGGGTCAGCGTGGTGGTACAATTTCTGTCCCTTTTAACCCTATCTCACCTATACACAGTAAGAGAAATGTACATATCAATTTTCGTGACTCCAGCTCTAGTCGTTTGATCTAGACATTGAGTCAGTCAGACAGTCACTCACTCAATCACGCAAATTTTTTTTCACACCGTAAAAACGTCACCTATACACACACGACAGAAATCAATTTCTACACTCAGAAAAGTAGAATACCTAAATTTGAGTAAAATCCATACTAAAATTTAGTTTAAACATTTTACTCCACATTAGTAAAAATTTCCTTAAAAGTAGGAAAATTAACTATGTATGAGTATTTATTTATTATGAATTACAATACAAATTAAATTTATATTATAATTTTGGTCCAGGGATTGAGCCGTGGTGACTAAGACCATTGTAGCTAGTAGTTGTAGCGACAGACCAGAGCCTCTGGTGGGAATCGAACCCACAACCCCCACGCTGATAGCCGAACACGCTACCAACTCGACTACTTATGATCTTATGATCTAATAAAAAATTCTTACAATTGAGTAAATTCATACTTGTGTGAAAGAATATTTCCAAGGGTTTAAGTAAGAAAAAGAAGACATTTTTTGTATGGAAAAAAATCCATTTAGGAAATTGTAACTAAAAAATGTTTTTATTTCATAGAATTAAGTTAGTGTGTTTACTGAAATTTATGCCGAGTTCTTTATACATTTAAGTATTAATGAACTTCTAAAAAATCACTCGAAATTTTTTACATAATTATTGAATATTAATCTAGAAGCAATTTTCGATCGGTTGCAGACAATTATTTCTTAAATACTTCAAGTATTATTCTAAACAGCCACTGCAAAGGCGCCTATCTTGCCTTCCCAGCAATCATATAGTATTAGCTTATCTCTTTATGGAAGAGATATCATGAAACTTTTGAGAAATATTTTATGATGTCATTTTTTTTATTATACTTTTTCCCTGTATCATGTAAAATTTTCCTAAGTTAAAGTAAAAAAAATACTTGTTTGGAGGAAAAAATCAATGAATTTGGCCTCAGTTTAAGTAAATATTTACTTGATTTGAGTAAAAAATTTACTTACTTTTAAGAAATTTTCAGCAAAATGAGTAAACATTTACTTAGTTTTAGGAAAAATTTACTTAGATTAGGAAAATTGGATCAAAATTTTACTTAGATTTATTAGAAATGTACTAGGTTTGAGGAAAAACTTACTGGAAGTTTCATCAATTTGATAAATACATATTTACTTGGTTTGAGGAAAATTGAACTAGAAACAAGTTCAAAGCATTTACTACTTTCAAATAAAATGTTTGAACTAGATATGAGGAAATATTGCTTTAGCGCTATACGAAGTTCAATTTAGTTAATTTTAACTCATTATAGGGTTCACTTTTTTCTGAGTGTGAGTTGTGTTCCCTTTTTGGATTATATAAAGGGCGTTTCAATTAGATGCAGCGCTATTAAAAGTATATAAAGCTGGGTTACGAAAAAAGTGAAATTTTCACAACACAGGCATAAAATCTGACAAGTTTAATAATGGCTTTGGCTAAATATTTCATTCTTGAGCTAAACGCTCATGAAAACATCCATAAACATCACAACATGACCTTTGTACGACATTTTAGCATGTCAAAATTTATCTCACAGTTAAACTAACATACAGGGGTTGCCCTATTCCACAGAGTTCTATAGACTAAAGTCATCAATATTTTTCACGATTTTGAAGAATTGTGGAAGGAGGCTTTATACATCAAAATTGTTCTTTAGTATTATATGTTATTTATCAGGAAAATAGTGTTGCTAAATTTTAGTAAAATCCATTAATCCAGTTTAGCTAAAATTTTAGTTTTATTGAAATTTAAATTTATTATTTTATTACGAACTGCCGAGTGCGCCCCCTTCGAAGATATGGATTTTTTGTTATATACAAATTTTGTAAACTACACTAGTATAAAACGTGTCTTTCACGCATAAATTCCATTTAATAAAGGCACCTAGTTTGTCTACAAATATAATTGTGTTTGTGTTTTATTGTCGATGGCTAGACACATCATGACCCATAAAACCATTCTTTTGTTACTGTAACAACGTGCACACACATGCTTTTCATTCGAATAATGTATTTTTCGATTTCGTTCACTGTTCGTTAAACTGACATGTCTATAAAGGGTGATTCAAAGTGCATACACGAGTTGAATTTCCTTAATTCCACGTTGAGGAATCGGAAGAAAACATTATTTTTATTTTTTGTATAAATATCAGCAAATTTGGTTTATTTATTTAATTGAAGAAAATCTATGGTGTGGAAGTTAGCCTTATTGTAGAAGTAAGAGAATGTCAAATAAAAAGTACCCTCCACCTAATGATGGGGCATATTCACTTTGTCATTATGTTTGTAACACCTTAAAATATTCATCGGAGACTCCATAAAGTTATATATATTCTAGGTCGTGGTAAAATTCAGAGACGATCTAGCCATGCCCGTCTGTCTGTTGAAAGCACGATAGGCGCCAAACGAAATGAGCTAAATGTGTCTTATGGTTGCAGAAGAATATTTAAGCATTTTTTATACACTCCACGAAAGTATTATGTGTTTGTGCATTTGTTTGTAACACCCAAAAGGAAGCGAGATAGACCCATTCTTAATTATACCGATCGACTTAGAATCACTTTTTGAATCGATTTACCAATGTCCGTCTGTCCATCTATTGTTGTAATCAAATTTCATGTCGCAATTATAGTCCGATCATAACTAAAATTGACACAAGTAAGTTTTGTGGATCAAAGACGAACGCTATTAAATTTGAGGAATATCATATTGAACCCGATATTCTTTAAATTTGGCAAAACATCTTATAATCCAACTATAAACACCTATGCAGAAAGTGGGTAAGATCGGTTCAGAATTATATATAACCCCCATACAAATGTCGCTTCCGATTTGACAATTTCCGCTCTAGAACCACGTATTGAACCCGATTTTATTTAAATTTGGCACAACATCTTATAATCCCACTAGAAACACCTATGCAGAAAGTGGGCAATATCGGTTCAGATTTAGATATAGCCCCCATTTGCCTTTTGCCTCCCTACAAAACACATATTATACCCGATTTTCTTTAAATCTGGCACAACATTTTATAATCTAACTAGAAACACCTGTGGCTAAAGTGGGTAAGATCAGTTCATATTTAGATATAGCCCCAATACAAATTTCGCTCCCGATTTGACTTTTTCATACTATACATATTATATTTCACCTATTTCGTTCCATGTTTCAATATACCCCCATACAAATATCATTTCCGATTTAACATTTTTTGTCAAACACATCCATTTACAGGATACAAAAATCCTTACCGTTTTGACTTTATTACCGAATTGAATTGTATTCGGATAGAAAGTGGAGTGTATCATATAGTCGGCCCCGCCCCACTACAGCTAAGTTAATGAAATTCGGTGTGTACACTTAACGAACTTTACACCTTCTTACTTGTTTTGCCACGATATGTACTGCGAAAAGAATCAGAACTTCTATATTTATCCATAGATTTTCAAGCTTTCTTCAATTAGGTTTTGTTTTCTTTGTTAAATGAGTTTTTCTCAATTTTTGTGCTAAATCGCTGTGAAAGTGAGCAACATTTGTGGACATCATAATAACTTTTAAACGAACATATCGAATTTATATTTCAAAAATGAGAGTACAAATATTATAGGAAACTTCTTTTATACATATATTATTTAACAGTTGTATACATTTTTTATGACATATGGTCGTATTCTAGCGATCTACCTGAGCAATTCTTAATTCTTTTGCGTTTGAAATAAATAATCATTTCAAAATCTATAATATATGAGGTACGATTTTTTCCATGTCAAGCGGTACGATTTTATTCTTCTCATAAAAATATTATATACGCATTTTTGGAAAACAAATTGCAAATTCTTTTTATCGAGTTATGATCAACTTAACAGTGAACAAAATACACCAGAAAAAATATTTTTCCATAAATTATTTTTTCTTGATTTTTTCATTTTTTTATACCTTGTGTTTATGAACTAATGAGAATGAATAATGAGAATTATCATTCTGATGATTTTTCACTGAAGTTCTGGTTTATTTTGCAAAAAATTGTAAAAAATAGAACACATCATTTCAGAAGTTGCAGGCGATTGAATAAACACACCGTTTTGAAAAAGTAGTATTTTTACTGTTAAATGGTGAAAAAAAATTCAACTTTTTCCAACAAAACGTATACAATATGTATATGTACATACAAAAATTTTCAAAACGACCGCAGCGATAGATGTTTAATATAATTTTTACACACAATTGTTCAAATTTTTGCGAAAGAAACGTCGACAATTTTAGTAGAAAATCCCAAATTTTCCCCACTTTCGGAATTTGGATATTTTGAAGGAAGAACACTTATCAGTCAATATTTTCGCAGACATCCAAAATTTTCGTTATGTTATCTCAATATTTGTAGATTTTACGCAATGTTCCATATGAATTTGTTTTTTCTAAAAAATACTTTTTATGCAATTTTTAGAAAAACATCACTTCTTTTTTGCGTTAAAAAACTAGAATTGTCCCTCAGTAAATATTTTTCACAAAATATGTTTTGATATAAATGACGTTATTAAATTATTATAGTATACTAATTTAATTTATGTATACGTTTATTACACATAAAAAAGTTACGAAGTTCACCATTTTATACTTTCCACCTCCAGGATGGGGGTATACAAACTTTGTCATTCCGTTTGTAACACCTTGAAATATCGACCTGAGACCCTATAAAGTATATATACATATAGTATATATAGATCTAGCCATGCCCGCCGGGCTGTTGAAAGCATACTAGCATCTAAACGAAACGACCTAGGACGTCCAAATATTCCATAAATGCGTCTTATAGTCGTAGATCAGTTGGAAATGCAACTGGGCGGTGCAAAGGGAAAAATCTTTCCCTCACAATGACTGAAAATACCCATTTAATGTTTTTCAATATGTCAGCTAGTACTTACTTGATATTGGGTAAACGCATTACAATATAACAAAAAGGCGCACCATAAAGTGCTTCTTATTCGTAGAGGTGAAATGGGGCAAAAAGAGATAAAATGGTACATATCGAACGACAACAGCTAGAAACATTATCGAAAATTGGTGTGTACATTCCTCTAATTGAGTAGATACATAATATAAATGTATTTTTTCCAAATTCGTACTTTTAAGGCGTAAAATGGTAAGAGAGGGAAAAAATGGTACCAACCAAAAGGCTCACATAAAATAATGAAAATCGGTGTATACATTCCTTTGGTTGTATAGAGACGTAAAATAATGGGATTTTTCGAAATTCGTACTTCTTCGGGTTAAAGTAGAAAGAGAGGATATCAATTGTAACAACCAAATGACCGCAGCTATGGAATTCGGAGAATACATTCCTCAATGTGTAGACACGAAGAATAAAAATGTTTTTCCAAATTCGTACTTTCAAGGGAAAAAATGGTACCAACTAAACGGCTACAGCTAGAATAATGAAATTCGTTGTGTACATACCTCTAATTGTGTAAACACATAAAATAAAGAAAGTCCTACTTTTAAGGTGTAAAATGGGAAAAGGCGATAAAAATGGTACCAACCAAATGGTCACAGCTATAATCGTGAAATTCGGTGTACACATTCGTCTGACTGCGTAGATAAGCAAAATAAACAATATTTTTCCGAATTAGTATTTCTTAATTTTTTGTATCACGAAGTTAGGTTATCTTAAACTGTCTACGTTACAGGTAAGGGATTTTTAATATTTATACTTTTGGAATTAACATAGGATGGAAATACAACCATCTGTAGTGTTTACACTTTTTTGAAGATTGTTGTCTTATATTTTTCGAAGATTGTTAGGGTATATAAATTTCGGCCCGGGCGAACTTAACGCCGTTTTTACTTGTTATAAGTTAAAATTTAACCTAAAACATTTAGGACCAGAAAACAAGCACCTCCTTTATTGGTAACAAAAAAATGTTATTCTGGGTGACATAAGTACATCTAGTATACATTTACGATTTTGAATTAATTATGATTTTTATACAATTTATCGCAAGCTAATTTTATTGTTTAAAACAGGATTATTATGATTATTTTTGAAATTTTTTGTTTGATTTTCATATTAAAAACCTCCCACTAATGTCTAATAGGATTGAGATCGAATGCTGGAACCGGCCAAACAAGAAATTGACTCATATTGCCAAGTAACAAGGTCTTAGAAACTTAACAACTATATTTAGGATCGTTATCCTGTTACAACGTTCATTGAAAGAAAACAAATATACCAACCTCCCTAATACTCCACACCACGTATGCTTTGAAAAGTAAGGAAATCATGTCTGCTCTAAACAAACTTTTTCAAAATATATTTTTTGTTCTTCAAAAATCGCCGAAAAAATCAGACAAAATACAAGTAAGGAAAGGCTATAGTCGGACGGGACCAACTACATGATAGCCCCCACGTTCTACCTCATTACAATTCAATTCGGTAAAAAAGTGAAGCCGGACTTTGGTATGGGGCCTAATCATGTGACCCACTCTAATCATATATATTTCAAAGCCAAGAATACCGCGTTCTCCCAAAATAGTTAAAAGAATTCTGTAAATGTATGTGTTTGACCAAAATTTTAAATCCGAAAGGACATTTGTATGGGGGTATATTAAAACCTGCAACGACGTGACGCGCTTTCACCATTTTTGTTTATAGGTGAAATATTATATGAAAAGTTTGGCCAAAATCGGTAAAACATTTGAGAGCAATATTTGTATGGGGGCTATATTTAAAGCTAAACCAATCTTACCCGATTTCACTATAGGTGCTGTTAGTTGGAATATAAGATATTGTGATGAATTTGAAGCAAATCCGTTACAATATGTTTCTTGAGTGGAAAAAGTCAAATCGGGAGCGAAATTTTTATGGGAGCTATATCTAAATATGAACCAATCTGACTCACAGATGACATGTGATGTTGAAATGTAAGTCGCAGTGCCTAATTGGAATAATATAAGGTAAAATATACGGTCTCTACAGCGCAAAAGATTAAAAAGAGAACGAAATTTGTATGGGGGCTATATCTAAATCTGTAAATATCGACCTGAGACCCTATAAAGTATATATATTCTTGATCGTGATAAAATTCTAAGATGATCAAGCCATCTCCGTCTGTTGAAAGCACGCTAGCATCTAAACGAAAAGAGCTAGGACGTCCAAATTTGACTTAAATGTGTGTGTGTTGTAGATCGGTTGGGATTGAAATCAGCCCAAAGGAACAAATTTTTCCCTCACAAGGACTACAAATACCCATAATAACCCTAATATTTTAGAGTATTTAAGCATATTTTTTTCAATATGTCTGCTTGTACTTACTTGATGTCGGGTATGCGTATTCCCCCTATAACAAAACCGTGCACCAGAAACTGATTTTTATTCGCATGGGATGAAATGGTGCAAAAAGGAATACAAATGGTACATTTCAAACGACAACAGCTAGAAACACGAAATTTGGTGCTAATTGAATAGATACATAATATAAAAGTATTTTTTTCCAAATTCGTACTGTTAAGTGGTAATCTGGGAATAGAGGGATAAAAATGGTACCAACCAAACGGCTGCACCTAGAATAATGAAATTCTGATTGCGCAGACTCGAAAAATAAACGAATTTTTCGAAATTCGTACTTTTTGGGGTTAAAATGGAAAAAGGGGATAAACATAGTACCAACCAAATGATCGCAGCTAGAGTCATGAAATTCGGTGTATACATTCCTCTGACTGCGTAGTCACGAAAATAAAATGTTTTTCCAAATTCGTACTTTCAAGGGATACAATGGGTACAATGATGAAATTCGGTGTGTCCATCCCTCTAATTGCGCTGATACGCAAAATAATAAAATTTTAGAAAGTTGTACTTTTAAGGGGGTAAAATAGGAAAAAGGAGATAAAAATGGTACCAACCAAATGGTCACAGCTATAATCATGGAATTTGGTGTATACATTCCTCTGACTGCATAGACAAGCAAAATAAAAAGATTTTTCCAAATTCGTACTTTTGACTTTTACGGCAAAAATTAGTTGAATCATGAAGTTAAGTTATTTGCACAATGTACGTGAGATAATGGATTTTTAAAATTTGTACTTTTGGAATTGAAATAGAATGGAAATAGGACCAACTGTAGCACCCACTATCTATCAATATTTATGGTATTTAAGCTTTTTTGAAAATATAAATATAAGGATATTTATTTTTTGAATTGACTTGAAGTATGTATTATTTCGATATATAGTTCAAACGTATTGGTAGTCTTGCCTTAGAAGCGTTGTTTGAAATAATAAAAATATTATATTTATTTCTAAAATTATTTTTTTCAATATTTGTAATTGTTTTGGTTTGGCTATATTAAAAAATATATTTTCCTGTAATATTACTGCACTTAGACGAAAATCGACAGTCACTGTGGAATGAAATCCATGGTGAAGGGTATATTAAGTTCGGTCCGGCCGAAATTAACACCCTTTTTACTTGTTTTTTCCTTATCTCGACAACTTTTTTATTATGAAACTTGAATTTTTATTAAAAGTTGAAGTGATATAATGAAAATTACTATTTTTTTACAACGAGTGGAAATATTTGTACCGTTCGTTTTGCCGCGTCCGTATTTCTGCTGTACCTAATTAAAAAAATTTAAGAGATAATTCTCATATTTCATAAATCTACGAACAAAATATATCCTCTGACCTTCATTTACATGTATATATGGAAAAACAAAGTTCTCAAAAAATTGCTGAACTTTGTATATTGGCTAACTAGATTCAAAAAGTGATTCTAAGTCGACTTAACAATGGGTCTATCACGATTCCTTTTGGATGTTACAAACAAATACACAAAGACATAATACCCTAGTATAGGGTATACAAATATAAGAATCCTCCACACCACCTAGACATCAAAAATATAGCAAATCATCTCTGCTCTGAATAAAGTTTGTCAAGATATATATTCTCTTACGGGATTAATTCAATGCAATTCGTACACATAGAAATCTTTGTTTACTGTTCAATAAATCCGTGTTGAGGTACCCGACATGCTGTTCGGTGCAACAACTATATACCCAAATTTGAAATTTCGAATAAAAAACATGTGTGATCAATTATTTATATACCCCCTAACAAATTCCTTGGTTATTTAGTAGGTTGATCTTTGTTTATATTGAGGGTTCTTAGCGATAAGAAATACTGTATTGTATCTGAAATACAAATATTGTATCTGTGGTCGATGTTCTCCTACATCAACAATAGGGCTTTTGAGGCATCGCTCCGAATTTAGCACATGCAACTCTTTCGGGCGAATAAACAAATATGACGACCTAGTATGAATATGAAAAATACAAGAAACCCTATTGTATATGTTAATGGACAAAAAATGTAAACACAGCACTCTACTAAGGCGAACGGTAAAAAGTTCCTCGTGCACTGACGCAAGTACTTTTATACATTAGACCGACTCAGTTTGTGTGGAGCCCAGAAAAGTCAAAAAGTTGACCCCCCCGCCCCGAAAGTGAGGTTTGGTCTGTTTTCTAATTTATGCCTAAAATAATCGTTTTCAAACTGCGTCTAAATATAGGGCTTGTACTCAATATTGAAATCGTTACCCCAAATTTATGCCAGAATAAAAATTGCATAACACAGCATTTTTGAAACATATCAATGTTGATATTGAGAGGGTTAACCTTAGCGTTTTTTCTTTCGTGAGCCGCTCTAATACACATAAATATTTATACATTTCTCAATAATATTTCAATGGCATGAAGTGGTCGTAAGACTTAATAAAAAATTGTACGTGAAAATAAATAAGGCAAACTAATATTAATATAATTTAGTTTTATATTAACATTAGCGACGTAACATACTTTAGTGTACTGCAGCGTATTCTCGGAAGCCTAAGAAATGCTGAAAACGATTTACAGTGGTGTGAAGAATCATCTCCTGACAGCAGCAGGAGGAGGTAAATGCATATCCTTCAACACGCATGTTTGCTACCAAAAAGTGATACTAAATAATGAACTCCGAAATTGATGAAACGATTGTCATGAAACGTACGACGTTTTTCGCGAGATGAGTACCGGTGTTTATGAGCTGGAGCAAAATAAGTTTTGGCAATCAATCGCTGCATCGCTTTCGGAGACACATATATTTATGAACTGTATTTTTGGTAGGAAACACAGCCCAAACATAATGTTTCTCAATGAATTGGATTTTTTACTTAGATCCTCGCACAAGTGATTTACCCATCTCGAACAGCTATCCAGCAGTCCTTCTGATAATAGGGCTATATGTATTATTTGTCAAAAAGATCGGTCCTGCCTTCATGGCCAATAGGAAACCATACAATATACGCTGGTTAATCATATTGTATAATTCGGCGCAAGTTGTATTCAATGCGATTATGTTTGTAATGGTAAGTGTGTGTGTGTGAGGTGATGTATGTATAAATATAAATTATGAATAGACCAAAATATCGTAAAAATAAAGATTTTCTCTCGATTTTTTTCACAAATTAGATGTTTATGTTAGTTAAAAAAAAAACTGTGTAGAACTGCAGGTGGGGCTCACTCGCCGCAAAGCGAGGGAAGTTGCATATCTTCTGACGTATTTTCTTGTGGACTAAAAAAATATATATTTAACTAATGTCTTTGTGCATTTGTTTGTAACACCCAAAAGGAAGGGAGATTGTTAATTATACCGATCGACTTTGAATCACTTTTTGAATCGACTTAGCAATGTTCGTCCGTCTGTCTGTACATCTATTCTTGTAATCACGATATAGGTCGCAATTGTAGCCAGAACCAAATGAAACTTGCACAACGAATAACGAATGCTATTTAAATTGAAGAAAATCGGTTCAGATTTATATGTATATAGCTCCCATACAAATTTCGCTCCCGATTTGGCTTTTTCCTCTTTAGAAACCACATATTTTAACAGATCTTCTTCAAATCTCTCAAAATTACTTATATTTCAACTAGAAACACCTGTGGTAAAAATGTGTTAGATCGGTTCAGATGTATATATAGCTTTCATTCCATTAGAAAGCACACATTTCAACAGATCTTCTTCAAATTTGACAAAATATCCTATATTTCCACTAGAAACACACATTGTGAACATTGGTCAGATCGGCTCAGATTTACATACAAATACAAACAATCCCATACAAATTTCGCACCTGGTTAGACTTTTTTCGCCCCAGAAACCACGTATTTTCACCGAATTTCTTCAAAGTGAGCATAACACGTTATACCTGAACTGAAAGAACTTATTAGGCCTATTCGATTGGGCTTACTAGCTTGCGATTAAGAGTCTTGATAAGGTGTCATCATTCTTGCCCATTGGTTTATCTTGAATGTATTAACAAAATAAAACTGGCAGCAACGCTAAAATAGTAAGCTACTTTTTTGTTAAGCAAGTAAATTCCATACAAAAATTAAGCTAGTAAGCCCAATCGAACAGGCCTATTGTGAAAGTTAGTCACTTCATTCCATGTTTGGATATAGCCCCGATACAAATATTCTTCTCGATTTGATAAATTGAACCAGGTCATATTAGCCTATGATTAGGAAACATACAAAAATTCTTCCCGTTTTCACTTTTTTACCGAATTGAATTATATTCGTATAGAAAGTGGAATGTATCATATAGTCGGACCCGACTTTAGCCATTCCTTACTTGTTTTAATTATATTTGCTCTAGAAGTAGCCCAATGTGCTTAATCAAATTCACGGGATCTCGGACGAAGAGCTCGCAAGATAGCATTTCCACAGGAAAATTATTTTTCACATATTTTTATAATAAATAAAAATTAAAAGGGCACATTAGTTTATAAAAAAATACTTATTTTAAATATTTTATTGTCGAGAGAAAATATTCTTTTTTTATAAGTCCATAAGAAAATACCTTTCAAAAGCATCTTCGAGCGCAAAATGCCTTAATTAAGTCAGAAGTTATGGAATTTACAAAATATAAACCTCTAGTGATCACCACCAAACTTCCCGCTCATTTTGCGCGGAAACAACGCAACAGGACCACCCTTCAGCACAATATACTCCACGATTATACTAATGATCGACATAATATTGAGCCTTTAGCGCGGAATTATCTGAAAACTGACACGAAACGTAACATATCTGTGTACTAGTTTTCCATTGTATTTATATTAGAGTTTATCATCCTTTAGCTCTTGAATTGTTGCTGGCTTGTACCGACGTACACCTTTTCTTTCAAATAACCCCAAAGAAAGAAGTCCAACGGTCTCAAATTACATGATCTTGGCGGCCACTTCACATCGTCACCACGTGAGATAACTCGGCCATTGAATTTGTCGAGCAAAAGAGCTATTGTTTCGTTAGCTGTGTGGCAAGTGGCACCGTCCTGTTGAAACCACATATCGTCCACATCCATATCTTCCAATGCGGGCCATAAAAAGTTCGTTATCATCTCACGATAGCGAAGACCATTCACAGTAACCGGCCTCTTTTTGGAAAAAATGATACCACCAGCCCAGAAACCACACCAAACAGTCACTCTCTGTGGGTGCATTGGTTGCCGCAATTCTGCTTTCAAATCTCCTACAGATCCGGTTTGCTCAAATTTTCGCACGATTTTATCGATTGTACGCACATTTGGACGATTAAATTGACCGAAAAAATCACGAAGTGCACAATATGCATTTTGATTTGAACGCCCATTTTCATAATAAGCCTGAATGACTTTAACATCGGCCGTTGCAATTTAACCACTCTTTATATATAAAATTGAATCAATAAGAGAACATTAGGCAGTAATCTTCAAAAATGTGCCCTAAATTTGATTAGGTAGAAACAATTTCCCTCAAACCCGATTTTCCCCATTTACAATTTCCCTCAAGCCCGATTTTCCCCATTTACAATTTCTTGATTCCAGCTACAGCCAAAATGTCAGTACCATTTTGATAGGAAAAGTTCTAATCAGAGTTACAAGCCGAACCATAATTTATCGGCAGCGGCTTTCGGCTGATTTGACGGCTCGTTCAGTCATTCGAATACCCCTATTTATTTGACAATATTGGGAAAATGGAAGGAACAATCTTCTTTTATTTTTAGGCAAGTAGTTCAATATTCGTTAATATTAGCCAATGTTCCAATAATTTAATAATGTTATTAGGGTATCCAATTATTCGGACGTTTGTGTTATTCGATTTTTCGTTTATTTGAAAACAAAAAATTTCCAATTAATCGAATAATGAAGTCCAGAGTTATTCGATTAACCGATAAATCGAACAATTGTCCAGTTAAATAAAATATAATTAATAAGAGTTATATAGACAAGGCACGGCAGTTTACGGGTAGTTCAACTATATATTGAACGTTTATTATGTATCTGATTTTATTTAAAAATTGTAACATCAAAATCGAAATTCATTAGAAGTTGACAAAAATCTTAATATCTTATCAAAATAAAGAACATTCCCTTAAATGAGCATAATATTAGAAGTTATCCATTTACTTTTTTTCGAATATGGATCATATGATTTATAACAGAATTGACTTTATTATCACGGTGTTAACCTCAATTTTTCTATGAATTTACTATTCTATGAAATTACTATTCTTTAAATTTTAAATAATATCGAAGCTATTGCTATTTTTAAATGAAGTCGGATAAATCGTTATTTTAATATCTGTGGAGCATACAAATCAAAAATCGAAAAAAATTGTGGTTTTATATTTGGTGTACCCAAATGGAGCAAACTGGCTATTCAAAATCAATTTATCATACAAAGCATACGACGATTTCATAAGTTTTTAAAGGCAAAGCTTATAATATCGATTAATCGATTATTTGGGACAATTTATTCGATTTATTCATTATTCGAAAATCATGATTTTTATTATTCGGACAAATATTTGACAAAAATTATTCGATTAATCAAATAAAATTTAATCGGTTGGACACCTTAATTGTTAACCCATACAATTATTTTTTGGGAGAAGGAATCCATTCCCAAAATGTGAGCTTTTCATGTGATGCATATTTGACCAGACGTTCTTGAATATCATAATCCTTCCAAAGAATGATAATACTCTACCTACTTTGACACACTAAAGAACTTAGACTTATACAAAATAATGAAAGAAAGATCAATATATTTCACAGCAGTATCATCAATATATTTTCACTAAGTTGACATTTATATTTTCTTTTGTAATTTTAAGTGGGTTGTCTATTTTGGTAGTAAGATTTGACTGAGTTAGAACTCCGTCAAATCTCGGCGGCGTGGTTGAAGTCGATATGAGTCGATGAAATCGGCGGCGTGCTTGAGTCGATTTGAGCCGATAAAATCGGCGGCGTGCTTGAGTCGATTTGAGCCGATGAAATCGGCGGCGGCGCGGCTCGTGCAGAAACATGCGGCGGCGGCGGCTTGTCGGCTTAAAATCTTGTATCTCTGGTTCTTATATTGAAGATCCAATATGTTACAGTGTGGAATATGCACACATAGTTTCATGATTTTAACTATTATATTATATATGGCCATATATTATATATATGGCCGATTTCGCCAACTTTCAATCCCAACCGATCTGAAATCATAAGACACATTTAGGAAACATTTGAACCTCCTAGCTTTTTTCGTTCGGAAGCTAGCGTGCTTTCAACAGACGGACAGATTGTCAGTTCTTCTCTGCCTAGATAGGCTTAGAATTTTACCACAACCCAGAAGTTACAAGCGGAATGACAAATCGAATATAAATACCCCATCCTTAGGTGGAGGATATAAAAACATCGAACTATAAACATATTAGGCCAATGTTACGTACCATTTTGCAAAATAATGACACACAAGTACAAAATAAATATTTACTTTCTTTGTGCTCAATACATAATGTTTTTCATAATTTCGAAGTCGATATATAAGGTTAAGTTTATCCTATTTTTTATTGTTTCTTAATGTATTGTTTAACAAAAAAGTAAAATATCTGTATTTCCCCCTTAGATTACCAAAAATTATGTATTCCATCCAAAGTATAACTGGGCGTGCATGGCTACCGACCACAAAGATTTCTGTAAAGAAACTATGGGACTACGCACTGTGGGCTACTTATTCTTCCTGAACAAAGTCGCAGATTGTTTGGATACAGTAAGTAAACACATGACAAATATTGTCATCGTTTTCATCATCTTATTAACAATTTTTTTCTTTAAGGTTTTCTTTGTGCTTACCAAAAAGTTCACACACATATCAGTTCTTCATGTTTATCATCATGCCACTATGATATGGGGTAGTTTCCTTTATGTCAATGTACTTTTCGGTAAGATATTAAACGGATTTTAATAGAATATATGTAGATATCAGCGGTATACTGAAGGAATCAATCAAATACTTAATAAGAGGAATACTTAATAATATTATTCGATAAATTTCAGAATTTTAGAAGTGTTTTTGGTTGCAAATAATTACACCAGAACCTATCCATTTTGAAAATTTGGTTTAGTCAGTTTTTCTCTGCAAAAAAAAAAATTGGAAACTTCAATAAACTTAACATTTAAAGTTTAGGTGCCGAACGAAATAAGGGTACAATTGGAAAAAAGGGATACAAATGGTACCGCTGAAGTTGAAATCATGAAATTCGGTGTATACATTCATCTGACTGTGAAGACGCGAAACATAAAGGAATTTTTCGAAATTTGTACTCTTATGCGGAAAATGGGGCAAAATGGGATAAAAATGGTACGAATGATTCGACAATAGCTAGAAAGATTAAATCTGGAGTGAACAGAACCCTAATTGTATAGACAGAAAAAATAGATGGATTTTTCAAAATTCGTACTTTTAAGGGATACAAGTGGAAAAGAGTGATAAAAATGGTAACAACCAAACCGGTGAAGAACAAAAAGGATTTTTGCAGACTCGAAACAAAAAGAATTTTTTCGAAATTTTTACAGTTAGGCGGAGAATGAAGATAAAATGGTACAAACCGAACGATTGCAGCTATAACCGCGTTGATGCGAAAAATAAAGAGATCCTTCGATCTTTATAATATAATTTATAAATTTGACACCAATCACGCGTCAAAGGCTAGGATCATGATATACGTAGACGCGGAAAATATTTTTTCTTAATTCGTACTTTTATGGTCAAAATGGAAATAACTGGTAGCAAGCAAACGTCTGTAGCTAATATCATGAAATTAGATGTGTATTATATTCTGAAATCTTCATAAAAAAATATTTAGGACACATATTTGAAGATTGCTGACTAATATTCACTTTTCGATTATATTTATATATAGTAGATGACTATTTTCCATATCGTAGTTCACTTCTATGTAATGTCAACAGCCTCTAATATGCCGGTAATACTGTGGAGGACTCTGCCATGACGAACTTAATGCCGTTTTACTAGTTTGTATAGGTTTTTCCAACAAGAGGTGTTAGTATTCAAAGAAAAATACCATTTTTTTAGATAAATAATCGGATGTTTATTTCATAATAAACAGGGAGGTATCCCGTTAATAATGAAAAACAACATCCGCCAAATGGCCACCACGACCATGCTTACAGGACCATATCCTTTTCATGAAATTTTCCATAACCAAATCGCAAAGTGGCTGCCCTATGTCCTCGATAGAATCCCGAATTCTGTCTTTGAGGTCTTGAATCGACGCTGGGCTGTTGGCGTATACCTTATCTTTCACGTGGCCCCAAAGGAAGAAGTCGCAAGGTGTGTGATCACCTCTTCCAGAGATAACACGGTCCGGAAACTTTTCCCGTAAAAGAGCAATGGTTTCGTTACTTGTGTGGCACGTAGCGCCGTCTTGTTGAAAGTAAACGTTGTCCAGATCAATACCATCCAAATCCGACCATAAAAAATCATTAATCATCTCCATTCACCGTAACTGTTGATTCAACCTCATTTTAGAAAAAGTAAGGTCCAATGACCCCGCCGGACCATAAACCGCACCAAACAGTCACACGATGAGTATGAAGAGGCTTCTCAACAATAACTGTTAGATTTTCCGAGCCCCAGATGCGACAATTTTGCTTGTTGACGTAGCCACCGAGGTGGAAAAGGGCCTCATCAACAAAGATGATTTTTCGATGGAATTCCAGATCATTTTCATTCATGTCAAGGACCCAATAATGCCTTGTTGAAGCGTGTATCGTTCCATTTTTAGAAATGGCGTAGTTTCTACTGGTCAAATGTCAAAGAATAAAAGCTTCAAACGTTACAGCTACGGAAATACCGGGTGATAACAATAACACGATGAGGATGAAGAGGCTTCTCAACAATAACTGTTGGGTTTTCCGAGCCCCAGATGCGATAATTTTGCTTGTTGACGTAGCCACCGAGGTGGAAATGGGCCTCATCAGTAAAGATGATTTTTCGATGGAATTCCGGATCATTTTCATTCATGTCAAGGACCCAATAATGCCTTGTTGAAGCGTGTATCGTTCCATTTTCAGTAATGGCGTAGTTTCTACTAGTCAAATGTCAAAGAATAAAAGCTTCAAAAGTGACAGCTACCGAAATAACACCTCTTGGTGGAAAAGCCTGTATAAGCGTTGTTTTCACCTTTAGGATGTTTGTTTTGTGGAAAGTAAAACCACATATATTCGTGTCAAAAAGCAATTTTTACCATTTTACCAACATCATAGTACCAGCAGATTAGAGGCTGTCGATTTTACGTGCAACACCATATTAGAACATTTTGTTCACTATTACAAACTAGTTGCTGTAGTTATTTAGTGTTAACCCCAAAAATTACGAATAATTAAATATATATATTTATTTTTACCATAATTTTTTGATTGGTTTCATATTTCCCATGTTTAAAAAAATATATATATATTTAATATATATATACATATATCTCCTATTTCCAGCATCACAATTCTCGATTATTGGCTGCATTAATAGTTTGGTCCATGTCCTGATGTACTTTTACTATCTGGTGGCCGCATTGAAGGTCAATATAAATCTAATTGCTTGGAAGCCGTGTCTGACACAGATCCAATTAGTGCAGTTCTTTTACTACGCCCTTAAAGTAGGTGCTTCCCTGATGGACAACTGGTGTGGACTATCCAGGGTATGGCTGTGGACGATATTCCTCCAAAATGTCTCAATGATCGTATTGTTTTCAAATTTCTATTACATAAATTATATAGTAAAGAAGCCAAAGGCAAAAGAGGAGCGAAGAAAAATAAATAAAATTACATAAAACAATGAGCAAATTAAAATACAAAAAAAAAAATGAAATGTTCGACGTGAAAATAATTGAACCGATTAGAGGTGTATTTACATATCTGGAATTAATTCAACTTACTTGATATGCACATATTATAACCCAATATAAGCTAGATACATTAAGGCGTCTTATGGAGGAAAAAAATTACTGAGGCTACCTACGTCCGAACACTGTGATTGCCGCTCGTGTTATGTAAAAAGGCCTTGTTACGTACAAGTTGGACCCCAAATCGTGTTTTAAGTCTAATAATTAATATGAGCATTAACATATTCGAATGGTTCGCTGCAATATTCTTTACGTAAATTTTTTTGTTTACCATAAATTTGCACAAAACTATGAAAAAACAGTACTACTATATATATATATGGAAGGAGTCGGCGCCACATTTATATTAGACTCTGAGAGTGGCTCATTTCACGTATTCGAAAACATTCGTAAATTTATAAGAAACTTTTTGTTCACTTTCCTTCAATCGAGACAAAAAATATTCAAAAAATGTGTAGCATACTCCGTGTAGGGATTGGGGACTGAGAATTCTCGGGAAAATATTAAAAAAATATTTTACTGAAACCCAGCAAGAGCAATACTAACTTTTTGTGAGTCAAAAATATACTAATACTAAAGGGTGATTTTTTAAGAGCTTGATAACTTTTTTTTTAAAAAAACGCATAAAATTTGCAAAATCTCATCGGTTCTTTATTTGAAACGTTAGATTGGTCCATGACATTTACTTTTTGAAGATAATTTCATTTAAATGTTGACCGCGGCTGCGTCTTAGGTGGTCCATCCGCTTAGTCCAATTTTGGCATTTCCACGTTTTTGAGTAACAGAGACCCAATTGGTGCGAACGGCGACGAATCGAAAATTGGTGGTCATCATTAACACTGGCCGATACAGCTGCGATATTTTCTTCAGTTCGCACTCTACGTAAGCGTGTTGGTGGTTTAATGTCCAACAATGTAAATTTGGTGCGAAATTTAGTCACAATAGCCCGAATAGCCGCTTCAGTGGGTCGATTAAACTGACCATAAAATGGAAGCGCGCAATGAACTTTCTTAACAGAGCACGCATTTTGATAATAAAATTCAATAATTTGCAAGCGTTGTTCGTTTGTAAGACGATTCATGATGAAATGTCAAAGCATACTGAGCATCTTTCTCTTTGACACCATGTCTGAAATCCCACGTGATCTGTCAAATACTAATGCATGAAAATCCTAACCTCAAAAAATCACTCTTTACTACGGGTGACATAGTGCCGTGCAATCTCGTTTAACTTTATATGTCTTGTTTTGCCAGAATAATCGACGGGTTTGAATATTATTTTGATGTCACTTGGACCTGTGATTTAAATGTTCAATTTTATGACGCATTCAATTCTGACGATTAGTCAAGAGTTGAATATTTGTAAAATGAAAAATAATTTGTAAAATATTTTGAAAAAAAGTAACTAAATTGGTATTTTAAACAATTTTCATTCCCGTTTTCTCGGGAAACGAAAAAAGTTCGGGAAACCCTAACTACAACTTGAATTTTACCATTATACAAGTACATAAATGGTCATAATGTAAACAGATAATAGTATGCAACAAAAATTTTGTGGACGTAATATTATTAGGTACCTTTAATACTTGAACTCTTATTTTGGGAAGAAGCCGTTAACCCCCGCTTATATGTTCAATTAAATATACTTATGAATTATGTTTGGGCCAGCAAAAATAATCAAAAAACAAGTAAAAACAGCGTTAAGTTCGGCCGGGCCGAACTTTCTATACCCTCCACCATGGAGGCTATCGCTTTCCGTAGAAAGGTAGTAACAGTACAGGAAAATATTGAAAATATAATTTTATAAAAAAATATAAAATTTTTATTATTTTTATTTTGTCGATTGTCTACAAATACGTTTATACTATATATATCGAAATAATACTTCAAATTAATACAAAAAGTGAATATAAGAGAGGAATCTTCAAAAAAGATTAAGTTCCATAAGTATTGGAATTAAATTCCATATTATACCCCTATCACCACTCGTTAAGGGGGCTCCCATACAAAAATTATTTTTTTTGTTTTATAAAACATGTTCCCAACGCTCTTACTTCTCCAAAGAGGCCACTAATGGAGTCGAAGTTATCACCGAACCCCAATATTTTTTCAACCCCCGCATTTTCTCCGAACATCCTTACCTCCTATCTTCATCCCTTCATTTTGTTTTAATTTTTTATATTTTTTAATGAAGGAAAGGCTCAAAACTGTCCCCTAGTCACCCCTTGAGGGAAGACATGTAAGACTGGCCCCATTAATTTTCTCTCCTCAACCTTTCACTAAACATACCTAGCCCCTATCACCACTCCTTAAGGGAAAAGTTGATAGGCTTCCTATAATGCTTAAGAGGTCTCCCACACTAAAGCATATTTTTTACAATTTGCTCCCACCCCTCTAGGTCCAATGCACCAAATGGAAAGTTTTTCAAAAAAAAAAACACATAAAATTCAGCAAAATGCATGAAATATTTATTTGAATCGATAGTACGGTCCATATAATTTAATGTTTGAAGATTATTTCATGCAAATGTTGACCTTGACTGCGCCTCAAATGGTCCATCCGCTTAGTCCAATTTTGGCATTTCCACGTTTTTGAGTAACAGAGGCCCAATTGCTGCGAACGGCGACGAATCGATAATTGCTGGTCATCATTAACACTGGCCGATACAGCTGCGATATTTTCTTCAGCGTGTTGGTGGTTTAATGTCCAACAATGTAAATGTGGTGCGAAATTTAGTCACAATAGACCGAATAGCCGCTTGAGTGGGTCGATTAAACTGGCCATAAAATGGAAGCGCGCGATGAACTTTCTTAACAGAGCACGCATTTTGAATATAAAATTCAATAATTTGCAAGTGTTGTTCGTTTGTAAGACGATTCATCGTTAAATTATAGACCAAACTGAAGAAGTTTGACAGTGAAAAAAAACACGAAACGTGCGTTAGCTGTTTAAACCAGAGTTGCCAAAAATATATTACCTAAAAAATCACCCTTTATTAATGCAACGGCTCTATCGACACCACCGCTAATGCACAGTATGCACTGCAGAATCTTTGAGGCTAAAGGGAGTGTTAATAAGTCAAAAAGCTATTTCAACAAACTTGATTCCTAGAAGCTGGACATTAATCCAGTTAGTGATCACCACCATTACCCTTCTCCCGTCTAGGGTCTACTGCGGGACAGTCTTGGCCCTTTCTTTCATCAAAAAATATAAAAAAATAGACAAACGTATTGGGGCTGAAAAAATATTGGGTGTCAGTTGAGGAGAGAAAATTAATGGGTATCACTCTTACATGTCTTCCCTAAAGGGGTGACTAGGGGACAGTTTTGAGAATTTCCTTAATTAAAAATTAAAAAATGTGTGAGAAACACCTTAAGGGTTGAAGATAGGAGGTAAGTATGTTAAAATCGTAAAAATCTCAGTCTACGAATGTGGAAGATTTCCAAAAGATTTAAGCAAATGGAATTTTTTAAGCAATCTAACAGGATAAATACTTTGAAACATTAAAAATGAGTCTATTATTTCCTTTATTATACCCTACACCACTACGTGGAATAGGGTATTATAAGTTAGTTTCGCGCCAAATGTTTGTAACACCACGAAATAATCGAGCTAGACCCACCTTTAAGTATACGGATCGGCTTAGAACCACAAGCTGAATCGATTTACCGATGTCTGTCTGTCTGTCCGTCCGTCTGCTGTCCATCTAAGCTTGGTCGCACTCTACAGGTCGCAATTGCTGTCCGATTATCATGAACATTAGCAGAAGTTAATTTTTTTGGCCAAGGACGATCGGTATTGAATTTGGAGGAAATCGGTTCAGATTTAGATGTAGTCCCCATACAAATGTCGCTCCCGATTTGACATTTTCCGCTCTAGAAACCACATCTTGTACACGATTTTCTTTAAATTTGGCACAACATCTTATAATCCAACTAGAAACACCTATGCAGAAATTGGGTAAGATCGGTTCAGATTTAGCCCCCATACAAATGTCGCTCCCGATTTCACTTTTTCTGCTCTAGAAACCACATATTGTACCCGATTTTCTTTAAATTGGGTACAACATCTTATAATCCAACTAGAAACCCCTATGCAGAAATTGGGTAAGATCGGTTCAGATTTAGATATAGCCCCCATACAAATGTCGCTCCCTATTTCACTTTTTCCGCTTTAGAAACCACATATTGTACCCGATTTTCTTTAAAATTGGCACAACATTTTATAATCGAACTAAAAAAACTATGATGAAAGAGGGTAAGATCGGTTCAGATTTAGATATAGCCGCCATACAAATGTCGCTCCCGAATTAACATTTTCCGCTCTAGAAACCACATCTTGTACCCGATTTTCTTTAAATTGACACAACATTTTATAATCGAACTAGAAACACCTATGCTGAAAGTGGGTATGATCGGTTCAGATTTAGATATAGCCCCCATAAAAATGTCGCTCCCGATTTCACTTTTTCCGATTTAGAAACCACCCGATTTTCTTTAAAATTGGCACAACATCTAAAAATCCAACTAAAAAAACCTATGGATCTTGATCAATTTTTCTATATCATGTTATATTTACTTTACTCGGAATATCTGCTGGAAAATTGGAGTAGTTACTTTATTATTTACCATATTCATTAAATTTGACTAAAGATGAATTGATAGTAACTGTATAATTTATATGAACTACGTAAAATTGCTCCCATGGAATGCATGGGTTTAGTAATCAAAGCGATGTATGTATGCAGGGAGTGGTGTAGGGTATTATATTTTTCCTTTACTTGTTTTCATTTCCGAAGTGATTACATTAACGTTTTTTTTTAATTTTAAGGTAGCATTCTTTTATGTATTTTTAGCAATTGTGTGAGTTTGAAACCGATGAACTGATGGATTCTAGCTCGTGATTTTTGTGATCACACGTCACGACATTCAAATTAAGTAAAATGACGAGTTTCAATTGCGGAAAGACCAATCTGTACAATAATTTAAAAACAATTGCTGGAAATTGCCAATGGCAATGGCCGTAGACATTTCGACTTTCTGTATTATATTCACCGACGACTTTTCCAGATCACCGTACGAAAAAAAGAACTCATATATAAAGTGGCAGTTGACATGCGACAGAATTCATGTCGCATGTCTAAATTCTCATTGGCTTAATCTGAATTGAATATCCATGACAGGAATCATTAATAGATACAATGATTTCGGAAAAAAATATTTTCTCCCTTTCATTTTTGTTGAATGTACCTGTTCATGGACATTTTTTTCTGGTTAGCTAGTAAAATATGCTGAAACAAAACTGCAACGATGTTGATGTAATACCAGATTTTTTTAAAATTGAACATTAGGGTGTCACGGGTTATAAAATTACATCTGTCTTCTAAAAACTCTTGAAAAATATTCACAAAATAGTTTCATTTATAATTTTTTGCGCTAAAACTACATAGTACCAATAACTTTCTCACAACAAATTTTATGACTGGTTGAGTAAATATTACGTTGCAAAATATGCAAAACTTCAACGTCACAAGGATCAAGAAGAAGTTAGTCTAACATATATCTTGAAACGGGAAATATTGATTGATTGATTGAAAGAATTGAGTCTAAAATGTTAATATTCTGACAACAATAGATTTGCTTAAAATTACGCCAGCGCTTGAGCATTCTGGGCTTGTTTTTTATTAATATTTTTAAAAATTTAAAATTCTAAACCAAAAGGCCCCTCATAACTTATTAAAAGATAACTATATTCCTCTTAATAATACGGTAACTGTGCTACATTGATGAGAGTAGTGAGAGATTTACAAAAACAATTAAAATATTTGATATTTTATATTGAATGCATTTGAACCTGTTTCTAAAAATTCAAAACATTTCAGTAGATGCTAAAAAATATATTAAATAAAAACGAATACAAATATTTATAACAAGTCTATAATATTTATTTCGTAAAATTGGATGTAACTTTTTAGAAAGAAACATTTCGTATAATATAACCTTTTCACATTGACCAGCGCCCAGACCAAACGGCTGAAGCCAGGGTCATGACAGAGTAGTTCCCAAATATGATGTAGACGCCGACTAAATTTGTAATTTTAGTACGAAATTCGTTGTTTTAGGGGGGTAATATGGGGCAAAAAGTGCTAAACATCGAACCATCGTCCTGTCTAAATGGAAGTAGTTAAAAAACATGAAATTCGGTGTACAGACAAGCTACAAAAATGCATTTTCGAAATTTGTACTTTTAAGGGAGGAAAGAGACAAAAAGGGATAAACATGGTACCAATTTAAGTAATGCAGCTATACTCGATATTCACATTTTGCATTTACTTGCAACATAAATTAATATTTCGAAATTTGTACTTTTAATGGGTGCGCTGGACAAAAAGGGACAAAAGTTATACCAACTAAATTATACCAATTAAATAAGGCCCAAAACTGCCACGGAGTCGCACCTGGATTAAATGTAACATTTCCAATAATTTTTTCCGAACAAACTTACTTAGCCCTATCCCCACACCTTAATGGGGCTGACATACTAAAGCTACATTTTTATAAAATTTGCTCTCACCTATATAACTGCCCCAAGGACGCCTCACAGTGAGTGGTTCATAATCAAAATCCATTGGCCAAAACTCGATAACTTTTGTTCTAGTAGACATTTTTGAGATCTGTAAAAAATTAGACAAGGACCCAAGGATTATATAGAGATATTAACATTAAAAATCGGCAAATCGGATATACTTTAGAAATCGGCCCAAAGTTGACTACTTTTCGTATTTTTCGATTTTAAAGAAAATTAAAATTTTTATTTTTTGTGTTTACGTTTTTTCAACATATTTTTACGTATTTGTTCATAATACGAAGAAAAAATTTTAATTTTTTTTTTTGTATTACAGATTTTCACGTTTTTCAGATTTTGAAAATTGAAAAAACGTAATTTTTTTGACTTTGTCGAACTGTTTCTCACACATTTTAAGAGATTTTACACTACATTTTTTATTAGAAGTTGTGGTTTCTTACCTTTATTATGAATAAATATTTTAAAAAATATTCTTTTTGAACAAATGTTTGACATTGGAGCAACACAACTTTTTTCCTGCAAAAGCCTTTATTGGAAAGGTTAAATGGTTCCCCGTTTTTCGGGGTAACTTTTGCCCATCCGAAATTGCCCGCTTGCATTTAGTGCAAAAAGTCCGATTTTTTAGTTCCGAAACTCAATTTCCTCCTTTTCTCCCACTAACTTCTGAAATGTATGTACGCAGATAAAAAGATGAGTAAATTTCCTTTAAGGCCATGCTAACTTTTATAACAATCGGTGTTCAAAATAATCCTTGGGTCCTTGTCTAATTTTGTTTTTTACAGAACTCAAAAGTATCTACGAGAAAAAAAGTTATTGAATTTTGGCCGATGGATTTTGATTCTGAACCACTGTGCGCCCCTAGTGGAGTCAAATGACTAAACCCCAATATTTGTTCTGCCCCAATATTTTCGCAGAACACACTTACCCTCCAACTGCAACCCTTACGATGGCTCCCATACATTTGCCCATTTTTTCTATTTTTAATGAAAGAAAGGCCCAAAACTGCACCGCAGTAGAGGGGAGAAGTGTAAGACTGACCCCCATAATTTTCCCTCCTCAACATTTCCCCCAAACATACCTGCCTCTATCACAACTACTTACGGGAAAAGTTAACATACTTCCTATTATGCCGAATAGCGCTACCATACAAAAGCAAAATTTATATAAAATTTGCTCCCACCACGCTAGGGTAGTCCAATGTACCAAATGTTACGCCACAACACATTGTTATAGTCATCTATTAATGCAACACCTCTTTCGGCAGTGTCGTCGAAAATTAATGAGGTTCGAAAATGAAAATGATGACATCCTTATATTAAACGCGGACAAAGGGGGAAACAGTGGCAATTTACAAGGACGAATATCAATCAAAAATGAGAGTAATTTTGAGGGACATATGTACATTAGAGCGTACCAGGTTACAACTAAAAAAAAAAGTTCGCCGTACACCTTCGAATATGAAGTATTATTGAAAGGTAGTTTCAAAAATTTTTTTTATTTTTTTATACCGAACGTAGGGGTCGCGCTTTTACATTTTTCTATATAACTTCTGCATTTATAAACGGATTTTAAAGTGTGATACATCGATGTTTTTGTCTCGACGAGGCCACTTTTACATTTTTCTATATAACTTCTGCATTTATAAACGGATTTTAAAGTGTGATACATCGATGTTTTTGTCTCTGAAGTCATTGAGCTCAAGCACCCCCTTCTGGTACTTACCCATCATATCTCAGTTGCTACTACCCTAATGTACCACTCTAATATCAGAAAATTAAAGCTCGCGTAAAATCATGAATCATGCTTGAGCTCAATGACTTCAAAGACAAAAAATCGGCCTCGTCGAGACAAAAACATCGATGTATCACACTTTAAAATCCGTTTATAAATGCAGAAGTTATATAGAAAAATGTAAAAGCGCGATCCCTACGTTCGGCATAAAAAAATAAAAAAAAATTTTTTTGAAACTACCTTTCAATAATACTTCATATTCGAAGGTGTACGGCGAACTTTTTTTTTGAGTTACGCCCTAATGTACATACAGACGCTTAAAAAGAGATCCGACTTCGAGTCTACAAACAAAAAACAACAGATTGGTAGATAAACTATTTAATAAAAACTTGATAAACCTTATGGAAAAAAATATATTGACGAATAAAATTGCTACTGCCCCAAGAATATACGGACTCCCCAAAATTCACAAGGAAGGTACTTCTCTGAGACCAATCTGCTCCTCAATTAACTCACCTTCTTATGGACTATGCAGATATATTGTTGACGTACGCAAGAACTTTACGAAGGACTCTATATAATGTCAAAGACGCGAGCGAATTTATAAAGAAAATTAAAAACACATATACTGATGACGTCGAAATAATAATATCATTTTACGTTGTGTCCTTTTTCCCAAGTATACAAGTCAACCTCGCCATAAGGACAATTGAAGACAAATGGGACATAATAGAAGAATTCACCACGATACCAAAGGATTTATTTATAGAGATATTGAATTTCAGTATCAAAGACACAAGATATTTTAAGTACGACGACAAATTCTATGAGCAAAGAAAAGGAATGCCATTGGGCTCCCCTGCATCACCAATAATTGCGGACATAATTATGGAACAACACAGCAATTGAGAAAATGACCAGAAAACCTAGGTTCTTGACAAAATACGTTGACGATCTCTTCGCAATTTTGAAGAAAAATGATGTTGATGAGACGATCAAAATACTAAATGGATACAACAGACAGACATAAGTGATGAGGACTTCCACAAAAATAACATAGAAAAAATTGAAAATATTTTAAGAAGAAATGACTTTCCCATAAAATCAATAAGACAATTAATTAGAAATGTATGAAATCCCAAAAGCCACATAGAAAAACCAACAAAGCTGTACAAGAATATAACATATATACCCGGATTCTCGGAAAGATTCAAAAACTCATACTTATATGACAAAGAAAAATATGAATTAGCCCAAAAATCTCACAACACGGTCAACAATTTATTCAGCAAGACAAAATCAAAAATAAAATATATGATAGAACGGACGTAGTATATAAAATTAAGTGTAAAGGTGACAAGTCCAACTTATGCAATAAAGTATATGTTGGTACTACAAAGACAAAATTAAAAACCAGACTTTCTTCTCATAAATCGGACCTAAAAGCACTTGACAAACCATTAGAGCAAAAAACTGCACTTGCAGTCCACTGTGCACTAAGTGGACACACACCCAACTTTGACGACGTAGACATATTAACAGAAGAGAGTAACTACCATAGGAGATATACATTAGAAATACTCTACATTACGTTCCTACTGAAAAGAGACAGAAACAGACAAATGCGCACACATATACAGAAATATCATATACAAGAATAGGAAAGACGGATAGTAGTTGAGAAAGTGGAAGGATTGTTTTGTTTTTTAAAATGTAATTATATTAATTGTTTAAAAATTGTTTGTATTTTGATTGTTATTCTTATGTATATTTGTTTAGTGTAACGCCCCTGAGGATGATCGACGAAGTCGTTCGAAATATCGGGAACAAAATTGAAAAATAAAATAATAAACAAACAACATCTTGTTTTCAATTACTTGAGACCTTAAGCCGGACAATAATACAAACCGTTCAGTCTTACATTTAACCCCTCTGGGGGCGACACCGAGACACTTTTAGCGAATTTTGTGCATTTTTTCTCCTTTTCCCTCACTTTTAACCACGATGAGCGCCCACTTACACTCACCACACCCATTTTTTTGGCTGATGATTTTGTTTCCGAACCTCACCAAAGTAGTGGTGCTAGCATATAAACATCGAAAGGTCGTGCACTATCCCTCCCTTAGTGTCCAGGTATATCAAGAATTACAATAGAAATCCTGTCAATGTCTAACGAATTTTTCATTCCAAAATTTTATTAACAACAGAGAATAAATCAGACTTATTGTTTCTACCAAATGTAGTCCTGCAAAGCTGCGGGCACACCAAAGCTTTTTTTACTTTCGTTGTAGGGTTTTTATCATCTTCCGGTAGTGCATTAAGGCTCCGTTTTGAATATTCGTATGTGTTGCCCCACCAAGAAGCACGCAGCGCCAAAAAAGCGTCGTTGTGTCCTAAGTTTTACACAAACTAATGTCTTGATGAAGTCAATAAAATCTTGTTGCTATAATTTTAAAATTACTAATAATATGTTAACAACATGTAAAACATAAAGGGACATCACATCAATAGTTTCCCCCATCGGCCAAGTTGCAAACGTGGAAAAGTTCACTGAGATCAACAGCAATTCGCTACATGTTATTTGTTTAAATTTGTTTTATTGCTTGCGGCAATGAAATTCTAAGTAGTTTTTCTACCCTCCACTAGGTTATTATGTATTTGTGCATTTGTTTGTAATACGCAAAAGGAAACGTGATATACCCATCGTTTATTATACAGATCGACTTATAATCACTTTCTGAGCAGATTTAGCAATGTCCATTCGTTCGTCGCAATTATTATCAGATCCTAACAAAAAATGGACATAAGTAAGATTTGCGGGCACACCAAGGACGAACGCTATTTAATTTGAAGAAAATCCGTTCAGATTTAGATACAATCCCCCCACACAAATCTTACTATCGATTTGAAAATTTCTGCTCTAGAAATTACATTTTTTAGTCGATTTCCTTCAAAATGTAGTGCAAATTGGTCAGATCGGTTCAGATTTAGATATAGCTCCCATACAAATTTCGATCTCGATTTGACTTTTTTCGCTTCAAATTTGGCACAGTGCCTTATAATTCAGTTAGGAATATCTATGGCGAAAGTGAGTTAGATCGGTACCGATTTAAATGTAGCCTCTCAAAGAAGCTTCGTTCCCGATTTGATTTTTTCCGCTCTTTCAGTCACATCTTTTGAGCAATTTTCTTCAAATTTGTCGCAGCACCTTATATTTCAAGTAGAAATATCTATGTTAAAAGTGAATAAGATCGGTTCAGATTTAGATATAGCTGCCATACAAATTTCTCAACCGATTTGACCGATTCCGCTCTGGAAACCACATATTTTACTCGATTTCCTTCAAACTTGACCTTATAATTCAACTAGAAAATATATGGGATTTTTTATTCAGAAACGTGTGCTTTAAAATGACGCCGTAATATATACATACCATACTGTATACAATTAACATTAACAATCTATTACAAGTAAAAAGGCGTGAAAATCGGCTGGGCCGAATATCATATACCCTCCAACGCGGAAATCATTCCATAGTATTACCGGCAGATTAGAGGTGACTTCACGTCGAAGTGCCATAATGGGTAAATTATTACAATTTTTATACAAATTACCTCCGCAGTAGGAAACATTTTTTTCATATTCTTCTTTGAATAATGAATAATTCAAATAAATTGCCCCAAACAATCGATATTATAACTCAAGTATTATACATTGATCTAAGCACTTGAGTGAATTAAATCATACATTTGAACGAAATTGAAAATATACACTTGAAATATTACCAAATTCGACTGAAGATTTAATGCCTTATTTTTCGGTATTTCTATTAACTGAATCATACGATTAAAAAAACATTATTCATCACAAACGTGGTTTCAACATATTTTTAATTTCGAATTAAAAACTAAATTTTTATTCAAACAAATCATATAGTTCAGAATATAGATTTATAGCCAACATATTGCTTGAAATAAGTTTGCAGAAATTTCATTTCAAACTTCGTTAATGATACCTGTGCACATGTTCAAAACTGAGTCGCATTGAATTAATTTCACTTGCTTTCAATATAAAGCGTATTAATTGCATTTTATTGAGGTGGACAATAGTTCGAATAACTCTAAAGGTGATTATGCGATTCATTAAAAATTCATTGCACTGTGCTGCAGTCCGAAAACTCTGGAACGATACCGTCTTACTCGTAGGTATTGTCGAGTATTTACTTTACAATTTCCCAGAAGAAACAGTTTTGTGTATTGCTCTATCAACCGATTTCCAGTTTCTCATCGGATGTGAAAAGAAAAAAAAACTAGGAACTATCGAATAATATATATGAGTTATTCCATGTCAAGCGTTACGATTTTTTCAAAAATTCTCTCGTCTACTTAGTTAGAGGAATGTACACTCCGAATTTAGTTATTTTTATCCTTCCTTTCCCAATTTATCTATATATATATAAGACTTGCGTTGCGTGCCAAACGGCAGAAGCCATGGTCATGACATTTTCAGGGTAGTTCCAAAATATGACGTAGACGTCGCCTAAGACTTACGAAATTCGTATGAAATTCGTCGTGTTGCTTACGAAATTTGTACTTTTAAGGGAAGAAAGAGACAAAAAGGGATAAAAATGGTACCAATTTAAGAATTGGAGCTAGAATCGTGAAAATCGGTATTTACATTTCTCTGACAACGTAGACCTGCAATATAAATAGATTTTTCAAAATTTAAGTATTGCAGCTATAGTCGCGAAATTTGGTGTGTAAATTCCTTTGACAACGTAGAAGAGCAATCTAAATGAATTTTTTGAAATTTGTACTTATAAGGGACCAAGGGGATAAAAATGGTACCAACTAAAGTTTGCAGCTATAGTCGTGTAATTTGGTGTGTAAATTCCCCTGACAACGTAAAAACGCAAATTTAAATTGAATTTTCGAAATTTCTACTTATAAGGGGTGAGCGGGACAAAAAGGGATAACAATGGTACCAACTAAAATATTGCAGCTATAGTAGTGAAATTCGTTATCTAAATTCCTCTGACAACGTGCAAGCGCAAATCTAAATGGATTTTTTCGAAATTTATACCTATAAGGGGTGAGCGGGACAGAAAGGGATAAAAATGGTACCAACTAAAGTATTACAGCTATAGTCGTGAGATTTAGTGTGTAAATTCCTCTGACAACGTAGACTTGCAACATAAATGGATTTTTCGAAATTGGTACTTTTAAGGGGCGGGACAAAAAAGGGATAAAAGTGGTACCAACTAAAGTATTGCAGCTAGAATCTTGATATTTGATATGTAAATTCCTCCAACCATGTAGAAGTGCAGTAAAATAGGATTTTTCGAAATTTGTACATATAAAGGGTGCGCGGGACAAAAAGGGATAAAAATGTTACTAATTTTAGTATTGCAGTTATAGTCGTGAACTTTGGAGTGTAAATTCCTCTGGCAACACAGAAGCGCAATTTAATTATTTTTTTTTTTGCGAATTTTGTACATATTGGGTGTGAGCGGGACAAAAAGGGATAACAATAGTACAATAAGTACCAAAGTATTGCAGTGAAATTTAGAGTCTAAATTCCACTGACAACATAGAAGAGCATTCTAAATATATTTTTCAAAATCTGTACATATCGTGAAATATATCCACCAAAAGAAAATAAGTAAATACTATCCAGAAACATAGACGAATAAAACTAATAACTAGCTTTTTTCGCGTGCGAAGCAGCGGGTACTGCTAGTCCCTTATAACTACGAATTTCAAAGTCTAAGCAATAGGATATACTAACCGAATTTCATGTTTCTAGCTGTTTTCGTTTGATTGGTACAATTTTAATCCCTTTTGTGCCATTTTACCTCTTTGAAGTATGAATTTGGCAAGAATAACTGCGTGACCGAATTCACCCATTTTTAACCGATTTCACCCATTAGACAGATATGTGACAAATTTGTCTACAGATCGTCTATGAATTTTATCACGTCATTAAATATATCGTCACTGGATGTACAGAATGACGAAACACACATTTTCATAAGTTTTCAGTAGAAGCGAAAAACTTTCAATCCTGTTATTGTGTAATCATAAAAATATATAAAATAATATAAAAATATAAAAAAGCATAAATTTAATTGTAGGAATCAAAATATTACTACTTTATTTATTATATATATTTAAAAATTTTTCTTAAAAAATATTAATTTCTAGGCACAGAAGTCTTAAATTTGATCATAATGTGTATTTTAGTCAAATGTAGTATATTCAATACAAAAACAATTTAATTCTTTTGCTGTTACGCCTTTTTGTATTTAAGGTGAAGATATATACTTTATAAATATTTTAAGGTGTGGCAGACATAATGAACGAATATCTTAAGATGGAGGGTATAACAAGAAAATGTCACATACCTCAAACATGACCATAAATGTATTATGACCATTGGAAAGAGACTGCTCTGATTTTGTAATAACAATAAATTTAAAAAACGTGTGCTTTTCAGTCTTAACTTAATTAATTAAATATGCAATTTCCAGACTTCTTGTTAGCAAGTTTAATTTATTTTTTACATCCATTAGGGCATTATGTCTTCGTGCATTTATTTGTAACATCCTAAAGGAAGCGAGATAAAGGGTGATTTTTTAAGAGCTTGATAACTTTTTTTTTTTTAAAAACGCATAAAATTTGCAAAATCTCATCGGTTCTTTATTTGAAACGTTAGATTGGTCCATGACATTTACTTTTTGAAGATAATTTCATTTAAATGTTGACCGCGGCTGCGTCTTAGGTGGTCCATTCGGAAAGTCCAATTTTGGGCAACTTTTTCGAGCATTTCGGCCGGAATAGCCCGAATTTCTTCGGAAATGTTGTCTTCCAAAGCTGGAATAGTTGCTGGCTTATTTCTGTAGACTTTAGACTTGACGTAGCCCCACAAAAAATAGTCTAAAGGCGTCAAATCGCATGATCTTAGTGGCCAACTTACCGGTCCATTTCTTGAGATGAATTGTTCTCCGAAGTTTTCCCTCAAAATGGCCATAGAATCGCGAGCTGTGTGGCATGTAGCGCCATCTTGTTGAAACCACATGTCAACCAAGTTCAGTTCTTCCATTTTGGGCAAAAAAAAGTTGGATATCATCTCACGGTAGCGCTCACCATTCACAGTTACGTTACGATTCGCATCATCTTTGAAGAAGTACGGACCAATGATGCCACCAGCCCATAAACCGCACCAAACTGTGACTTTTTCTGGATGCATTGGTAGCTCTTGCAATGCTTCTGGCTGATATTCACTCCAAAATCGACAATTCTGCCTATTTACGTACCCATTGAGCCAAAATTGAGCTTCGTCGCTGAACACAATTTCTTTCTTTCTGAACTTTCTTAACAGAGCGCGCATTTTGATAATAAAATTCAATGATTTGCAAGCGTTGCTCGTTAGTAAGTCTATTCATGATGAAATGTCAAAGCATCTTTCTCTTTGACACCATGTCTGAAATCCCACGTGATCTGTCAAATACTAATGCATGAAAATCCTAACCTCAAAAAAATCACTCTTTATAACCATTGTTTATTACACCGATCGACTTAGAATCAGTGCCGACATGTCCTTCTGTCCATGTATTCTTGAAATCAAAGTAAAGGGTGATTTTTTAGCTATTATCTTTTTGCAACACTGGTTTAAACAGCTGACGCACGTTTCGTGTTTTGTGTCACTGTCAAACATCTTCAGTTTGGTCTATAATTTAACCATGAATCGTCTTACAAACGAACAACGCTTGCAAATATTGAATTTATTATTATCAAAATGCGTGTTCTGTTAAGAAAGTCCATCGCGCGCTTCCATTTTATGGTCAGTTTAATCGACCCACTGAAGAGGCTATTCGGGCTATTGTTACTAAATTTCGCACCAAATTTATATTGTTGGACATTAAATCACCAACACGCTTACGTATAGTGCGAACTGAATAAAATATCGCAGCTGTATCGGCCAGTGTTAATGATGACCATCAATTATCGATTCGTCGCCGTTCGCAGCAATTGGGCCTCTGTTACTCAAAAATGTGGAAATGCCAAAATTGGACTAAGCGGATGGGCCATTTGAGGCGCAGTCAAGGTCAATATTTGCATGAAATAATCTTCAAACATTAAATTATATAGACCGTAATATCGATTCAAATAAAGATTTCATGCATTTTTCTGAATTTTATGTGTTTTTTTTTTTTTTGAAAAACTTTCCTCAATAAATTTAGTCAAATGACTTCTGTAGGTCAAAGGAGGACGCATATGGGATCAGAATTGAATTCGAGGCATATCGGGTCAGATTTAGATATGGCCCCCATACAAACACAAATTCCCGATTTTACTTTTTTTCTTTTTACTTTTAAAAGGTTCAGAAGACCTTGCATATAACAAAGAATAATCTTTGCTAAAAGATTATGTTCCCTTCGACAAAAAATTAAAATTTTGATCCGCTGTAAAAAGATCCATTCAAAAAGTATTAATTGGTTGGACAGCGCTATTTCTATTACATATTTTTAATTTCGACTTTTATAATTGTTTTAGAACAAGTACCAGGAACACCTTCAGGAAACTTATGGCGCGTCTTACAGACACCATAGCTTTTGTTTATAAAATAAATAAAAAAGAATCAATATTTCTCAATTTTTGACAATTTTCTGTAGAACTAGAAGAAATACATATTTTATATAATAAATCCAACTTTGAATTAGCTGAGAACATAGACGACATATCACGACTGATATTAGAGTATTTGGGTAAAAAATAATATTATTCAATACGATTGAAGTATTAATTTCAAACAGGGTATAAAAACCAATTGCGTCAGCAGGATTTTATGTTTGTGTTGCATATAACTCTGCAGATTAAATTTTACGATTTTTTTTTTTCAAAAGAAAGGTGTAAAATATTCTTTTAAGAAGAATATTTCATGAAATTTGAGTCATGTAAATATTTTATTGTTTTTAATCATCAAATTTTATATTTATGCAATTTCTATATTACACAATCAAACAAAGGTTTCGGATAGTACATGGAATGCTTCACGAATAAATATGAAATAGTTTGAGTTTAAAATAAATAAACTATATTTAAAACTTATAATTTAAAACTTATATTTAAAACTTATACAATATATAACAACCCAATGTATTTTTAATAGTTCTTAATGTAGTAGTTTTTTCGAAGTGGAAGTTCGAATTAATCTTTCAATGTCGATATTATCATTGCCACTAGAAAAACATGTAGAGATAAATGCGACATGGTTGGTTGGTTGGAAGATTGTAATTCATGAGACTGCACTGTGGGCAGATGACCAGTTTTAGAGACAGCTACACCTTTGGAATACCGTACATGTAGTTATGGTGCTTACCAAAGTCTATAAAAATTTTGCGTTGCCACGCCCACTGACAGTGGTATGGTAGTAGTTTTTTTGGGCAAAATACCTTAGGAAACATGCTGCTTACAAAAGTTGTTTAGAAAAAAATAAAATTTCTCAACATACTGTCACACCCCCTTACAGTGGAAAGGAAGTAGTTTTTTGAGGCGAATTTGTGAGGAAGGAAACAATGTTGTTGATGTTCCCGACTAAAATGAAAGATTGGTTTGTTTTATGTGTTCTCCCAAAATATTTCGCTTTTATCACGATTCGTGAGCTGGACGCGCTCAAAAAAAACTCCATAAATCAGGTTATTCGTGAAAAGAATTCACGATGAGAATGGAATTGAGAAAAAAACCGCTAGAAATTAAAATCCGACCCGAGCCTTACTAACCCAGATTTATACTATTTTAGTGCAATTTTTGATGCATTTTTTATAAACACCGCAATAACTTTCACATTTTTGGTTCAATTTATGTTTTTAGGGGCTCGATGGAGAGGTATTGATAACCAACTGCAATTTGTAGAATTTTCTAACCCATTAAGAGCCGCAAATTTTTTTCATACTGTTAATTCTCAATGGGTTAAATATGAAGTAAAAACTGAAATATGGGATTATTTGTATCGAAAACATACTCTGTCTTATATAAAGCTAATTTTTGGAAAGAAATTCAACCATTTAAAATTGTCCCCTTTAAAAAATAAAACATGAATAATCTACAGAAACTTTTTAAAAAGGAAAAATGGAAATGGTTGTTAATGTTAAATTAACATAGATAGACGCATGAAATTTAAAGTATATTTAGCAGATGTTCTTCTCTTTCATTTGATACACATATCGCCATTGTATGACACGCAAAAGTAGAAAACTAAATTATTGAAACGTTTACATCCTTTTGAAATTAAAAGTCCTGCAAAAAAGACAAACGACCACGAAATAAAAAACTGAGTATGAGTTTTCCTATTAGTGACCTATAGCTTCACTTCTATATAATCTCGTTCTTAGGAGGGAAATCATGTCGAACGGTTTTATTGTTACATCTTATGTGAAATTTTCCTCCCAATTTATTCATTGATAAGCCAAAATTTCAGATGTTTTTTCAAAAATTAGCATTTGCAGTCTTACAATGTTTATACGATGCAAATAATCACATATTTCAGTTTTACATCACATTTAACCCACTGAGAACCAACAGTAAGAAAAAATTGTCGACACTTAAGGGTTAGGAAGCTCAACCTCTTCAACGACACAACAAAAATACAAATCGAACTAAAAACATGGAAGTTATTGCGGTTTTTATAAAAAAATGCAACAAAAATTGCACAAAAATGTTAAAATTCGACCCTCTATTCTGGGTTAAAATGCAAGTTTTTGATATGGTTTAGTAAGGCTCGGACCAGATTTTAATTTCTTGCAGGTTTAATCGGATGTTTATTTCATAATAAAGGGGAAGGTATGCCGTTAATAATGAAAAACAACATCAGCCAAATGGCCACCATGACCAAGCTTACAGGACCATATCCTTTTCATGAAATTTTCCATAACCAAATCACAAAGTGGCTGCCCTATGTCCTAGTTATCTACACGGATTATATCCTTGAGATCTTGAATCGACGCTGGGCTGTTGGTGTAGATCTTATTTTTCACGTGGTCCCAAAGGAAGAAGCCGCAAGGTGTTAAATCACAAGATTTCGGTGGCCTTTTCGAGAGATAACATGGTCCGGAAACGTTTCCCGTAAAAGAGCAATGGTTTCGTTGCTTGTGTGGCACGTAGCGCCGTCTTGTTGAAAGTAAACGTTGTCCAGATCAATACTATCCAACTCCGTCCATAAAAAATCATTAATCATCTCTCGATAGCGCAATCCATTCACCGTAACTGTTGATCCAACGTCATTTTCGAAAAAGTAAGGTGCAATGACACCGCCGGAGCATGAACCGCACCAAACAGTCACGCGATGAGGATGGAGAGGTTTCTCAACAATAACTCTTGAGTTTTCCAAGCCCCAGATGCGACAATTTTTCTTTTTGACGTAGCCACCAAGGCGAAAATGGGCCTCATCAGTCAAGATGATTTTTCGATGGAATTCCGGATCATTTTCATTCATGAATTTTAATAATTTCAATGCGTTGTTGAAGCGTGTATAGTTCCATTTTTAGTAATGGCGTAGTTTCTACTTGTCAAATGTCAAAGAATAGAAGCTTCAAAAGTGACAGCTACCAAAATACCGGGTGATTCAAAATAACACTTCTTATTGGAAAACCCTGTACAACTACTTCGAAAAATCCTGATACCATAAATAGATTTTGTTCACACACATTTAGGTATTTGAGGTTATAAACAAAATGTCTGCTTTTTGTATGTTCTTAAAACAGACGGAAACTTAAAAAAAGCTAAACATATTCTGGAAAAAAAGCTAGAAAACCAGCAAGAGCTAAATGTCATTTTCCCGCTAGATATGTTCAAAAACAGATAAATCAAGCGGGAAATCGCTAAATTGGCAACCCTGTTGACTATATAGATTGTTGCAGAAGGATAGGTTTTATGAAATTTTTATTTTTACGTGTAATAAGGCGCAAGAGTTGATTCGTTATTAATTTTCTCTGAGTTAAAGCCCTTCAGATTTGCCTTTAGATTTTACTAATGATTAAGGTACTCTGCTATATAAAGAACCGCCTGTTAATATAGGGTGCATTAAATTTTAATATGCCCAGCATTAAACTTTCACCGATATTTTGAGCCATCTACAATTGGATTATATGTTTTGGATTGACCTACATAATTTGTCCGCAAATTCTTGGCATTGATAATTAATTAAAAAAAATAATCGCATGCCCACCAGAATGTCTACAATGGAAATTAATGTATATGCACTGCGTGCGTTGTAACTCATTATAATTGCATAGAAACTGCATTATCAATCATTCGAATAAAAAGCACAATGAGCATACCAAGAGTCTTTGGTGCTTCATTCATTTTTCACTACCAGCCGAGTATAATCGTGTTCCACACAACAGAATGCTTGTCGTAAAATTACTTTATAGCGGATTGAAGGAGCATCTTTCAATTGCTGGAGCTGGTGAGTGTCCTGCGCCTGGTTGTCTTAATGAAATGTCGATATAAGTTAAATACACACTTTTAGATCCACGCTCGAAACATCTTCCTTTAGTCAGCAGCTATACACAGATACTAGTGTTATTAGCGAGTTATGTTGTATTTGTCACCAAGATAGGACCAACGTTTATGGCTAAGCGGAAGGCGCACAATATAAAACAACTGATGAAACTATATAATATTGCACAAATTCTCCTGAACTCATATATTTTCTTAGGGGTAAGTACACAAAACGACTTTTTTCAGAGATCCACATCGATTGGTTGGCTAATTGAATAGAATTAAGAGCGTTATAAGTCTGATTTAAGTCATCTACAATTAGTGAGCCGCAATCAAATGTCAAACGTGACAATAAAAATTCAACGTGGTTGGTGTAACTCACAAACACTAGAATATTCAATTAGTTTTAGCGGTGATTGTACGAGCGCTTAGACCTTGGACACATGTCGTTTGTCGAATATATCTTTATTATACCCTCAGTCTACAGAGTAGGAGGGTATATATCATTTGGGACAGAAAAAAGTGTAACGCTTTGAAAGAGCGACTTAAGACTCCAAGAATATTTGGACCAAATCCGTTTCACAGCTTTTTAAGTTGTTTGAGCCATGTCCGTCCGTCCGTCTGGCTGGCGTACTCGAAGGCAGCTGAGAAGTCAATTTAATCTTTGCACATGTTAATATATTTCCCGAACTTAGTTTAAGTTTAGAAAGCGGGCGAAATTGCCACGCCACTTTTAGTACTTTCCACACAAATGTGTCTATGTCAAATTAAAACTAAATTAACTTCCACACGGATCTCCGGAATTAGCTGTATTTTCGTATTTACCAGTACTTCCCACACAAATTACCCTAAACTACATAAAAATAAAGCTGTTATAACTTCTATACGAATGATCAGGATATTGTGAAATTGGGCAATGCTTTTATAGAGGTTACATTCGCATGGAATATGGACGACATTGCCGCACCCCTTCCGGTAACACCCTCACATACTGGCAATAGTACCAATATAACACCATTACGGGTATTCAAAATCATTTGTAATTTGAAGTCTGAAAATGTTTTTACAGTCGCTTTAAACATAAAAAATATTTACGCTTTAGATACGCCCCTTCTTGTACCTCCCACACAATTGTCTCTATCCTAGGTAAAATTAAATGCTTTATAACTTCTTTGTCGGAGCCTGAAATAAATTATTAACTCACATTTGATCATGTTTGCACAATTATTAACAAATGTGGAAGCTGGGTCCAATTGACAAATACCCACAAACATACTCCGGCGCTAAGCAATATTTAAGTCCTTCCGTACACATATTCTCTGAGAGGGAGGTTATATAAGTCGGTTTAGCCGACAGACATTTTCCTATTTGTTAAGGAATTTCGAATTTATCTTTCCTTGTCAATTTATAATTGTCACTAGAAATGCATGTAGAGATACATGCAACAACCGACATGATTCATGGTTCAGTGTCCTATTGTACAAATAAAATAAACTCCGGCATATTAAAGGTCAGAATACTAGTATTGAACTCTTTATTTTACTGGTCACAAAGAACCACTTCTTCTTCTTTATTTGCATATTCGTTTTTCGAACTATATATATAATCATAGCGGCCGGTGATTTTATTATACACTCCACGAGAGTATTATATATTTGTGCATTTGTTTGTAACACCCAAAAGAAAGCGATTTAGACCCATTGTTCACAATACCGACCGACTTAGAATTACTTTTTGAATCGATTTAGAAATGTCCGTCTGCCTGTCTGATTGTCTGTCCATCTATTCTTGTAATCAAAGTATAGGTTGCAATTGTAGTTAGAGCCAAATGTTACTGTGCAGAACGAAGGTTTTCGGGATAAGGACGAATGCTATTTAATTTGGAGGCAATCGGTTCAGAATTACTATTTTAACAGATTTTCTTCAAAATTGACAAAACATCTTAAATTTTATCTGGAAACATCTGTGATGAAAATGTGTAAGATCGGTTCAGATTTGTACGTATTTCCCATACAAATTTTGCTCCCAATTTCAGTTTTTCCGCTCTAGCAGCTTCATATGCTTCGAATGCTTCGAATGCTATTTAATTTGGAGGCAATCGGTTCAGAACTCACTATTTTAACAGATTTGCTTCAAAATTGGCAAAACATCTTAAATATTATCTGGAAACATCTGTGATGAAAATGTGTAAGATCGGTTCAGATTTATACATATTTCCCATACAAATTTTGCTCCCAATTTGAGTTTTTCCGCTCTAGCAGCTTCATATTATATCAGATTGTTTTCAAATTTGGCAAAACATCTAATATTTAAACTAGGAACACCTATGGTGAAAATATTGATCCCACTCAAATTTCACTCCCGATTCGACTGTTTCTGCTCTAGAAACTACAGATCTTCTTCAAATCTTGCAATTACCTTATATTTCAACTAGAAACATCCATGGTGAAATTTGGTCAAATCGGTTAAGATTTATATAGCTCCCATACAAATTTCACTCTCGGCTTGACTTTTTGCGCCCCAGAAACCGCGCATTTTCACAAAATTTCTTCAAATTCAGCATAACACGTTATACTTGAACTGGAAGAACTTATTTTGAAAGTTAGTCACTTCATTCCATGTTTGGATATAGCCCCGATACAAATATTATTCTCGATTTGACAAATTTGACCAGGCCATATTAGCCTGTGATTAGGAAACATACAAAAACTTGAATTGTATTCGGATAGAAAGTGGAGTGTTTCATATACTCGGCCCCGCCCGACTTTAAACTGTCCTTACTTGTTTTCAATATGTTAATGACTATCTTCAAAATATATAAAAACATATATTTTGGATTTCAATTTAAAATATAAGGTGTTGTGCCACATTTGAAGAAATGATTTTACCACTTTTAATTAGATATATGTCAGCTAGGTGATACAAATATTCTTCTTCTATTGAGGAATTAACAATATTGCTGTCTCAAAATATAAATTTAGGTTTTCGAAGCTACGGGAAAAGGAACTAAGAATTTAAACACGATAATTAATGCTTTTTTAACAATTAATATTACATTTGTCGAATGTGGAGTATCACCCTATTGCACTGACTTTCTCCAATAAAATTATAATCTTTAACAGGCCCCACTTCTACCTCATGGCCGTGCTCAGTCCGTGGGTGATCCTTTTCTGTTGGAAGTTGGCTCGAATACGATATAATTAAAACTACATAAAGATAGAAGATTGATAAAGTGATAGAGAGAGGAGATTATATTAATATGGTAGCCGAATATGTCAATGGATACGAGAAGACTATCTGATGTGTCTATAAATGCATTGTCTGTTTTAAAAAGCTTTCATATTTCAAGAAACCTCTTAACTTAAAATAAATGCATATATATATATATGTTTAATTATTTTTTGATGTCATATTTTTTTAATAAATTATGTAAACGTTTCAATTTCTGTGTTATGCGAAGTGAAATAATTTGTTTTAAAATAGTTTCGAAATTTAATTCGAAAAAAAGAAAATAATTTTTTTTGGAAAAAATAATTCCCTTTTCCCGGGAAATAAAAAGTTCGGTAAATCCCTATGTGGAACACACCAACAAATTTGACAGACGTTTCTCAATTTTTTTGCTCTCCATCGTTACATGAAATGCAAAAAGGTGTAACATAATTTTTAATAATAACTTAATAATACGAAAACCATTATGATCACAGCAACAACGAAAAATTGTATAATGTAATTACATTAAATCGCGTTCCATCATTGCTCTGAAAAGTGGGACTACACTGTTGAAAATAGTTTACTTCGTTGAAATTTCTGTTATTAAGACGCCATTTTTGACAATTTAAGATCAACATTTTGCGAGGACGTATTTATATAAATATGTATATTTTATATTTAGGGGTAATGTTCTATTTTCAATTAAAAAAATAAATTTTGGATTGGATTTTGATGTTCCTTTCTTTTGAATTTGAGATTACTAATCTGGGAAATACGTAAACATTTTATAAAACAAAACTGAAACAAAAAGATGACAGTTTTTCATCCTCGACAATGGACTGATATTTCCAAGACAATACCATAAACGCGAATACACTTATGATTAAATCGAAAATGTGCTTCCAATACTAATACTAAGTAATTTATATATAAATTTTGTATAATTTTTAATTTGGTATCTTTGGTATGGTTTTTCTCTAATATCAGATAAAGCGTATGAACCAAAATAGCATTGTGTCGACGAAATTTCTCTGCATAAGCTATCCCTTTAGACTTCCGGAAATTGCTGGAACTAATTTGGAATTTTAGAGAAATGTATATATGACAGCAAGTTACGCCTTCCGACAGCAACTCACTAGACATATAAATGCTAATATTAATTAATCAATACTAATCATTTTAATGCAAATTTATTTCTCTGTATATGCAATATATGTATATGCGGAATATTTTAAATTCTTCGTTGCTTATATACAAAATGACATGTCATTATTTGTTTTCGTCTTCCCAATTACAATTTTTAATTATCATTCATTATAGAAAATATTCCTAATGTATTCTGGCTGCTTTCACATAACTTAGTGTTATTCTAGGAATGTCAATGTCAGATATTAATAATGAATTTCAATTCTAATAGGTTCACGTTAATCGTACTTAAATAATGAACATGACAACAGAGGGCCCACTTAACAGCATGATAGCATGTCTATTATGGGTATTAGTTAGGGTATCCACTAATTTTTTCCAATAACTGCAGAAGAAATGAAAATTTTGCCTTGCGGGGAAGTAATCATAGAATGTATGTATGAAGTAATACAATGTATTTTATAGTAGTTTTCCAGTTAGTGATATTTTCTCCTTTTTACACGACTTTCAATATCCAAAGTATTTAGATGTTTTAATAATTTAATTTCGTACTTTGTTACTTATAATAGATAATCATAGAGGGTGGTGTAGAGTATCAATTGGCTTCGACGGACTGCATCTTTTCCTTGTTTTAATTATACATATATACTATACTTCCGCACACTTTGACCATCACGCGACTATATCACTCTTAAGATGATATTCGGAAAGCCATTCGAGGTCAAATTCCCTTCAGGAATGGAGTGGGAAAGTGGATCGAACATGATACTAAGGTATACATATTGCGGAGCTCGTTCCGGCGTCTTCTTAGAAAAAGCTAGCCTAGCATGTTCATTAATACTTCCTGACAACTGCAGCGTCTTTAGGGGCGGAAGTCTTCGAAATTAAGGAAACATGCAGTAGACTCTCCTCTTTATGCATAACGGGTCGTATAGGAATCTTTCTAGAGACTCAAGCTGCTTCTATGACCCTAAGATCTAAACGCATAACATCTGCATTGATGAGCTGTCTGTCTGACGACACTTTTCTGGGAACGAATTAGCGGACGAGTTGGCGAGAATGGGATCCACTTTGGGTACCCTCGCTACGGAGTCGGTATCAACGCCGGTAGGGTCTGTTAAAAGTGGTATCTTCACGCACTACCTAGACTGAGAAATAACATGCTGCAATTCAAAGGTGGCTGCGACAACGAAAACGAAAAGATACAGTCGAGTACATCTTATGCGACTGCCTCTGCTCTAATAAACCAAGGCACAGGGCCGTCCAAATTTTTTTGGGAATTCCCGGGAAATTTTTTTAAATTTACCGGGAATACGGGAAAATACTACGGCTGAACTTAACCCCACAAGCTATATTGTTAAACTTTAAATTGACGAAATAAAAAGAGAAAATCTTCTCAAAGAAGAATTTACTTTTCGTGGGATAAAATTAATTAATTGTCATCTGGAACCTTTCGAGAGTAGTATAATATAAATAGAAATATAACCTACGGAATATTAAAATGAACCTTTGTAAGAATTAATGACTGCATTATTTCATCGTTTTTATTTTTTATGAATTTATTTAATTAATATTAACATTTTTAATGATTCTATTATATATTTCCCCCTGTTTCTGTAAAATATTTTCCTCTCTAGATGAATGCATCTTCTAAATTAAAGACGTCATAACATTCTCAGCCATACGAGTTATTTGTTTCCCTAAACATTTTTAATTTGGATTTAAATGTCCAATAGTGTGACTTATTGTAACTGAAAAATAATTTCTAAATTATTTTGAAAAAAAAAAAACATTAGCTTTTAATATTTAATATGTCAGTATTTTAACCCATTAACGCCCAATATTAATTTCATTTATAAAATTTCTTTTCGATTATTTTCGTAATAAGTACAACAATGCATAAACAAATAATAAAAACAAGTAAGGAAAGGCTAAAGTCGGGCGGGCCGACTCTATAATACCCAACACCACTCCCTGCACATATACCTCGCTTTGATTAATAAACACAGGTGTCTCATGGGAGCAATTTTATGTAGTTCATATAAATTATACAGTATACTATAAATGCATCTTTAGTCATATCTATTAGCGATTTTTTCAGAACATTTTTTTTTTTCATATATACATGTTGATGAAGGTCAGAGGACATATTCTGTTCGTAGATTTCTGAAATATAAGAATAATCTCTTAGATTTTTAATTAGGTACAGCAGAAATACGGACTCGACAAAACGGACGCTACGAATATGTCCACTCGTAGTAAAAAAGTAGCAATGTTCGTTATAACACTTCAACTTTTAATAAAAATGAAAGAGAACAAGTTAATTTCAAGTTTCATTATAAAAAAAGTTGTCGAAATAAGGAAAAGTTGTGCTTCTCGTTCGTTTGTGAGAATCATCTCCTTATAGAGGCCGGGTTTGATGTTGAAAAGTTGCTGCGAAGCCACTTGAAAAGACTTTTGACATGGTCGAAATCATGATCGTGATAGTCTGCAGCCAAGTAATAATTGTCACCTTGCCATATGTAAATAAATTTGCATTCTATTAAATATATGTAGATGCAAAATGGCCTTGAGCCAGGACAATATTCCAGTTCAAATCAATTATTTTCTTTGTAACACTAAATAAAAGAGATTTATTTTTTAAAAAATGGCGTTGTTTTTAATAGTAATAGTAATAGTGTCAACTCGGAAGGTTAATATTTAAATATAGTTTTTGGAAAAATGACTTCATTTTTATTTTTCGACAGAAAAACTATATTTGAGCTGTCTGAAAATTTCATAGTGTGATCGACAGTAGTTTCTGAGATATGAAGACAAATTGGAAAATACTTTTATGTATTTTTTATTTTTTCTACATTTGCTTATCTGCGATATCTCAGAAATTATGATTTATTTGTTTATTCTCTAAAAACGAACAACTCTTCTGCATATATGACTAGTTTTTATACCCTCCACCTCCAGGATGGGGGTATATTCACTTTGTCATTCCGTTTGTAACACCTTAAAATATTCAGCGGAGACCCCATAAAGTATATATATTCTGGGTCGTGATAAAATTCTAAGACGATATAGCCATGTCCGTCTGTCTGTTGAAAGCAAGCTAGCTTCCGAACGAAATGAGCTAGGAGGTTCAAATTTTTCCTAAATGTGTCTTATGTCGGTTGGGATTAAAAGTGGGCGAAATCGGACCAGAGGGAAAAATTTTACCCTTACAAGGACTGAAAATACCCCTAATATTTAGAGTATTTCTGCCTGCTTTCTGTATATGTCTGCTTGTATTTACTTAATATTTGGAATGAACATTCCCCTTATAGCATAAAAGCACACCATAAAGTGATTCTTATTCGTAGGGGACGAAATAGGGCAAAAAAGGGATAAAAATGGTACATATTAAACTATAACAGCTAGAAACACGAAATTTGGTGTGTACATTCCTCTAATTGAGTAGATACATAATGTAAAAGTATTTTTTAACAAATTCGTACTTTTAAGGGATAAAATGGGAATAGAGGGATCAAAATGGTAACCAAACGGCTGCATCTGGAATAATGAAATTCGGTGTATACATTCCTCTGATTGCGTAGACACGTAAAATAAACGGATTTTTGGAAATTCGTACTTTTTGGGGTTAAAAGAAAAAGGGGATAAAAATAGTACTAACCAAATGACAATAGATAGAGTCGTGAAATTCAGAGTACATTCCTCTGACTGCGTAGACACGAAAAATAAAAGTATTTTCAAATTCATACTTTCAGAGGGATAATGGATACAGAGGGATAAAAATAGTACCAACTAAACGGCTACTGCTAGAATTATGAAAATCATTCCGTAGTACTCATAAGTGCGTAAAATTTGAAAAAAGAGTATACAAATGGTACCAACCAAATGACTGCAGCTAGAATCATGGAATTTGGTGTAGACATTCCTCTGACTGCATAGACACGCGGAATAAAAATATTTTTCCAAATTCTTACTTTTTACTTTTACGGCAAAAATGGTTAAATCATGAAGTTAGGTTATTTTGCACTATGTAGGTGAGATAATGGATTTTCAAAATTTTTACTTTTGTAATTAAAATAGAATGAAAATACAACCAACTGTAGCACCCACTATCTACCAATATTTGTGGTATTTAAGCTTTTTGAAAATATAAATATTTGTAAGAATATTTACTTTTTCGATATAGTGTAAACGTAGTGGTAGCCTTGCCTTATAAGCGTGGTTTGAAGCAATAAAAATATTATATTTATTTATAAAATCTGTGGAATGCAATCCAAGGTGGAGAGTATATAAAGTTCGGACCGGCCGAACTTAACGCCGTTTTTACTTGTTCCTCCTAACTAGTTTGTAGTGTTGCCACATCTAATAAAATTAAAAAAAAAATCTGCCAACTTAACCAAACAAACACACACATTTGAAATAAAATGGTATTTCATACAAAACTTATAGAAAATTGTAAATTTCGTGTTTTTTACCATGAAAATCCTCATTTGTGTCAATATTTCTTTCGATGCCTCTCTGAAATTAAATTTGAAATTTTTCAGCTAACATTGAAGACTACAAACTTGTCTACATGAACTCCCAAGGAAAGCAGTGACTTTTTGTACAAGAATAGAATATTTACACCGAGCCACCTAAATTCAGCTCACAAGTTTTTAAAACTTTTGACTATATTTGCTGCATATTGTTTAATATGATTTTTTTAATAAATTCCAGTTCATGAAACATTATGCCCAACATCCACGTTACAATTGGTTCTGTATGGGCATTGATAAGACTGATTCCAGCCCAGAGACGATAAATCTACTTCATGTCACCTATGTGTGTTACATGAGCAAAGTATTGGATGTTCTTGATACAGTAAGTATTTGAAGTACTGGCAACTGATATACATTTGCGTTAATTACACCTGTTTCTTTTGCAGATATTTTTCGTTATTCGCAAAAAGTTTAATCAAATCTCCTTTTTACATGTGTATCATCACACATCAATGATATGGGCCAGCTTTATCTATCACAATATATTTTTCGGTAATTATTCTATTCTACTACCCTTATCAATATTGTCAGAGCTATTAAAGAGCGCTAAAAATTATATAGTGAAACATTACAATAATGGATCATATTTAAATATTCCAGAAAACTGCAGATATATTATTCCACAAAGAATCTAACGAAATCAAAATCACCCATTGACATATACTTTGCCCCGAATATAAGATTTATATCGTATTTAAGCCGATTTTTGGAATATATATCTATCTCACATTCATTAGTTTGATACACTATTTTGGTACGGTGGTTTAGGATCAAATTCCATTCTATTGAGTTCTGTAAAAAATGATTTTTTTGCAAAGACTCAAGGATTATTGTAATACATAAACATTGAAAATCGGATATATTTTAGAAGTTATCCCAAAGTTAACTACTTTTCTCATTTTTCGATTTAAAAGAGAAGAAAACTGTTTATATCTTATTTTTAAGTTTTTTTTCTCATATTTCTAGGTATATGTTCCTAATGTACAGAAACAAATATTTTTCGTATTACAGATTTTCGTCATTTTCTGAATTTTAAACTTGACAAAAAAACGTATTTTCATTTTTCCAATTTGTCGAACTATTTCTCATACATTTTAAAAGCATTGGCATGCATTTTCTTACTAGAAATTGTGGATGCCTAGCTTTATTTGTTTGTAAGAAATATTTAAAAATATTGTTTTTGAAAAAGTTAATGACTTTGGACCACTAGGGTATTATGTCTTTGTGCATTTGTTTGTAACACCCAAAAGGAAACGAGTTAGACCCATCGTTTATTATACAGATCGACTTAGAATCATTTTCTGAGTCGATTTAGCAATGTCCGTCTGTCCATATATTGTTGTAATCAAATTACAGGTCGCAATTATAGTCCGATCTTAACAAAAATTGGCACAAGTAAGTTTTGTGGATAAAGGACGAACGTTATTTAATTTGAGGCAAATCGTTCAGATTTAAATATATCCCCCATACAAATGTCGCTCCCGATTTGACATTTCCGCTCTATAAACCACATATTGTACCCGATATTCTTCAAATTTGGCTCAACACTTTATAATCTAGCTAGAAACACCTATGCAGAAAGTGGGTAAGATCGGTTCAGATCTAGATATACATTTATTTATATATATACAAATGTTGTTCCCAAATGTTTAATTGATTTTAGCCAAACTTTACATATTATATTTCACCCATAAACATACAAGTGGGTCACAGCGTTCCATGTTTCAATATACCCCCATACAGATGTTCTTTCCGATTTAACATTTTTTGTCAAACACATACATTTACAGGATTCAAAAATCCTTCCCGATTTCACTTTTTTACCGAATTGAATTGTAATAGGATAGAAAGTGGAGTGTATAATATAGTCGGCTCCGCCCGACTTTAGTCTATCTTTATTTGTTTTGCTTTGAAAGCCTTTGACGAATATTTGCAAATGTTGAATGATTCCCAGTTTTTTCAGGACAACTTTTACCGGCACGAAATTGTACCCTTGTTATTGCCAAAAGTCAGATTTTTAGTTCCAAGACGCGAATTACTCATTTTTACTCACTATCGTTTGAAAATTAATTTTATCCTCAAACTAAATCGTATACAAATCGAAGTTCATTTAACGTTATTGCGCCAAAAAACTAATAATACCAGATTTGTGGAAAAATTGCACTACAATATTATTGTAATCAATGTACAGGTAGCAATTGTTGTCCGATCCTAACAAAAATTGGCACAAGTAAGTTTTGGTAGAACGGACGAAGTCTATTTAATTTGAAGCATATCGATTCAGATTCATATATAGCTACCATACATATTTTGCTCTCTGTTTTTTACTTGGTTTTCTTCTAATTTGGTATAGTATCTTATAATTCAACTAGAAACTAGTTGGTAGCGTGCTCGTCTATAAATTTACTTTGTATTGTAATTCATAATAAATAAATTCAACTAGAAACAAATCGTTTCCGATCTAGATATAGCTTCCATACAAATTTCGCTCTCGATTTTATTTTTTATTTTATACAAATTTGGCACAACATCTTATTATCAACTTGAAATATCTATAAAAGGTGATCAGATCGGTCCAGATTTATATATAGCCTCCACACAAATGTCTCTAGAAACCGTATATTTTACTCGATTTACTTCAAATTTGGCACAGCACCTTATATTTCAACTAGATACAAATACAAATTTCGCTCCCGGTTTGACTTTTTATACCCTCCACCTCCAGGAAGGGGGTATACTAACTTTGAAATTCCGTTTGTAACACATTGAAATATCGACGTGAGACCTTATAAAGTATATATATTCTTGATCGTCATAAAATTCTAAGACGATCTAGCCATGTCCGTCCGTCCGTCCATCTGTCCGTCAGTACTTTTACGGCAAAAATTGGCTGAATCATGAAGATAAGTTATTTTGCATTATGTACGTTAGATAATGGATTTTCAAAATCTGTATTTTTGGAATTAAAATAGAAACTGTAGCACCCACTATCTAACAATATTTATGGTATTTAAGCTGTTTTGAAAATATAAATATAAGAATTGAAAAAATATTGAATTGCTTGAACTTTTGTTTCGATATGTGTAATTGTACTTGTAGCCTTGTCTTATATTTATTTATAAAATTATTTTTTCAACATTTGTATTTGTTTTGGTTTGGCTATATTAAAAAAAAAAATACATTTTCCTGTAATATTACTGTACTTCTACGAAAATCGACAGCCTCTGTGGAATGCAATCCATGGTGGAGGGTATACAAAGTTCGGCCCGGCCTAACTTAACGCCGTTTTTACTTGTTCTTCTCTAGAAACCGTATAATTTAATAGATTTTTATCACATTTGACAAAACACATTAGATTTATATATATCTCCCATACAAATATCGTTCCAGATTTGACTTCTACCGCTGTAGAAACCACATATCACTTTTTCCCCGAATTTTTTATCCGCCCGACTTTAATCTTTCCTTACTTGTTTTTTCTGTAAATTATGAACAAAAGCGTATAATATACCAAAAGAAATATAGAAAAATTTACATTTCTTAAAAAATAAGAAAGATAGTCAACTTTGGGCTGATTATACGCGATTGTCCGATTTCCAATTTTAATATCAAAAAAATTGTCTGTGTATGTTATTTAATTAACTCTTGTTTTTTAATAATTTCAGGTTCAGTCTTTACCGAAATTGGTCACGTGAATTCATTCGTTCACATACTGATGTACACCTACTACCTGGTCTCTGGCCTTGAGAGCAACATCAATTTAGAAGCGTGGAAACCTCGTATCACACAAATACAAATTGTACAATTTTTCTATATTAGCATTAAATTCGGAGCCATTCTTCTTAAAAATGCCTGCACCAATGCTATACCAAATTTCTGGCTGTGGGTATTATTTACGCAGAATACATTTATGACAGCGATGTTTTGCTCTTTTTATTATAAAACGTATATTGTTAAACAGAGAAAATTAAAATGTGCCAAATAATTGTACTCCGCTTTTCTTATTCCCGTAGAGTGTAGTATATAGTTAGTTTGCTGTAAGGTTAGCCATACTTCGAAATATGAATATGATAAAAGATTAGCTTCTACATAGTCCAGTTGGAATTATTCTTCGTTTTGAAATCCATTATTTCTCTGAATTAACTGAAAACATTTCTCTGGAAAAAAACGTTTGTATAATTATTTATTCAATCAATTTACATTGTTTTATTTCAATATTTTGCATACATGCATTTCATGTACATTTTGACATTAATTTAACGTAGGAAATTCATTGATATTGAATAAATAATACAATGGCCTAACGAACAGTTAAATGGTGTTTTTTTTAAATGCAACATTTCATTTAGAATTACTTCCTAAAAATATGCTGTATTTTGAAAACCCATAAATATATTTTCTGATACGACCTGGCAAGTGAACGTTACATTCACAGGGCGACGATTATAAAATATTTATAGTATTTGTGCACTTGCCATTCAATAAAGAGAAGTACTGTGATGGCCCCAGATTTCTGCTCCTTTAAGAAATATATGAATAAAACCAGTAAGGAATTTTGCTAGCACAATGCTTGACAAATTGCATCCAGTGTCTTTCGTTCATCATTTAGTTTTCATTACAGAAATTGGTGAGTATCCCGTATGAGCATTTTGGTCAACAACATAGATGCAGTGAACAGATTTCCATCAGGATGATGGCACTGTTGGTCACCCCTAGACGTAGTCTAGAGGAGACAATTTATGAAAACACACAACAACTTTGTATTTTAATGTTTTATTCCAGCAAGTGTTGCTGCTTCGTACGAAGTACACAAACTACTACATTGACAGCCAGAAAAATGAACGATAGCGCCACCTGCACGTGGATGTTACCGTATTGTCATACGCACAACAGCTGACGTCGATCACGTGGTCGGCCTTTAACATTCCAGCATCAGCTGATGCCGATCATATGGTCGATTTTCAACATGCAGGTTAGACCCACTCATAAATATAGGATGGGCCATTTAAAATTTCCAATTTGAACTATCGATTACTTGGACTTTGAAATGGAAAAAATATTAATTTTTATTTTCAGGTTTATGTTTGACATTTGGAAAATGGGACATATACGCTCGAACAACATTGGGAAACATCAGAAACTTACTTCCAAAGTAGTGAGACTTTAATGCAAACTGTATGAAATTTACTTGGAAAACTTTTGAGAAGAGATCGCCCTTCGTGAAGCTCATTTTCATCTCGCTGGCTATGTCAATAAGCCAAATTGCCGCATATGGGGTTCAAAGAATCCACACGTGACCACACGTGAGAAGACAATGCATCCTCAACGAGTCACTATTTGGTGTGGATTTTGGACTGTACTGATTGGATGAGTTACTGCCGTTTCCATTATTAAATGACAAAGGTCAAGCTTTCCAATAAAACCAGAAATTTGAAAAAATAATCAGTACTTTTCTATAACCGATTCTAAATTAAAATGTTACATGGCCCACCCCATATTTCTCGCACAACAAGATTTTATTCACGTCATCTCTTTTTACTTTCCACTTTATTGGAAACCAAAATCCTCAAATTACAACATACATGTCTGAATAGTAAACTTACAAAAATCATATTAAATAAATTCGTGCAATCCATACCAAAGACAGTTCAACAAAAATTGTTGCGATTTGCAGAGATTATATTAATCAAATCCAAATTCTTTTTGATTCCTCAGAAATCTGTCATGAACAGATTTTATTTTCTTCAGCTAAAAGATGAAGCAAAAGAGAGTTGCGTCACTGACAGACTGACTTATCATTGACCAGCCTCCTGACCAAACGGCTGAAGTCAGGGCCATGAAATGTTCAGGGTAATTCCCAAAAATGACGTAGACGTCGGCTAAGAAAGGGTTTTACGTAATTCGTACTTTTAGGGGGTAAAATGGGACAAAAAGGGATAAACATCGAACCTTCGTCATGACTAAACGGCAGTAGCTAGAAACATGAAATTCGATGTGTTCCTAGCAATGAGCATGCAGATGAGCTACAAATAGCGATTTTTCGAAATTTGAACTTTTAAGGGAAGAAAGAGACAAAAAGGGATAAAAATAGTACCAATTTAAGAATTGCAGCTAGAATCGTGAAAATCTGTATTTACATTTCTCTGACAACGTAGACTTGCAATATAAATTGATTTTTCGAAATTTGTACTTATAAGGGGTGAGCGGGACAAAAAGGGATAAAAATGGTACAAACTAAAGTATTGTAGCTAGAATCGTGAAATTAGGTATGTAAATTCCACTGACCATGTCGAAGCGCATTAAAATTGGATTTTTCAAAATTTGCACTTTTAAGTGTAGCGAGGGACAAAAAGGGATAAAAATGGTACCAACTAAAGTATACCAGCGATAGTCGTGGAATTTGGTATGTAAATTCATCTCACCACATAGAAGCGCAATATAAATGCATTTTGTACTTTTAAGGGTTGCGCGGGACAAAAAGGGAGACAAATGGTACCAACTAAAGTATCGCAGCTAGAATCTTGAAATTTGATATGTAAGTTCTTATGACCATGTAGAAGTGCAGTAAAATTGGATTTTTCGAAATTTGTACTTATAAGAGGTGAGCGGGACAAAAAGGGAGACAAATGGTACCAACTCAAGTATCGCAGCTAGAATCTAGAAATTTGATATTTATGTTCTTCTGACCATGTAGAAGCGCAGTAAAATTGGATTTTTCGATATTTATACCTATAAAGTGTGAGCGAGACAAAAAGGGATAAAAATAGTACCAACTAAAATATTGCTGCTTTAGTCGTGAAATTTGGTGCGTAAATTGCTCTGACAACGTAGACTTGCAACATAAATGGATTGTTCGAAAATTGTACTTTTAAGGGGAGAGCGGGACCAAAAGGGATAAAAATGGTACAAACTAAAGTATTGCAGTTATAGTCGTGGAATTTGGTATGTAAATTCATCTCACCACATAGAAGCGCTATATAAATGATTTTGTACTTTTAAGGGTTGCGCGGGCCAAAAAGGGAGAGAAATGGTACCAACTCAAGTATCGCAGCCAGAATCTTGAAATTTGATATGTAAGTTCTTATGACCAGTAAAATTGGATTTTTCGAAATTTGTACTTATAAGAGGTGAGCGGAACAAAAAGGGATAAAAATGGTACCAACTAAAGTGTTGCAGCTAGAATCTTGAAATTTGATGTGTAAGTTCTTCTGACCATGTAGAAGCGCAGTAAAATTGGATTTTTCGAAATTTATACCTATAAAGTGTGAGCGAGACAAAAAGGGATAAAAATAGTACCAACTAAAATATTGCTGCTTTAGTCGTGAAATTTGGTGCGTAAATTGCTCTGACAACGTAGACTTGCAACATAAATGGATTGTTCGAAAATTGTACTTTTAAGGGGAGAGCGGGACCAAAAGGGATAAAAATGGTACAAACTTTAGGATTACAGCTATAATCATGAAATTTAGTATGTAGATTCCTCTGACCGTGTACAAGCGCCATCAAAATGGATTTTTTTCGAATAAAGGCTCTGCGGTTGTAATTTTTTGTTAACAACTGGGTAGAAAATGATAAAAATATATATACTACAATCACATCCCTTTGACTGTATATGAGTGTTATGTTTCCAATTTACTATTTTAGAAAAGAAAATCAAATAAATACTATCCTAAAACAGAGACGGATAAAACTAATAACAAATACCTCGCGTGCGAAGCAGCGGGTACTGCTAGTATTAATACATACATCTCGTTATACCCTCCACCATACGTTTGTAACACATTGAAATATCATTGTTGTTACATTTATTTTGACGAATAGTCAATTGGCAAAGAGATGTACGTAATGGGAACGTTCAAAATTTAGTATACGAATCTGAAACTTTCTTATTTTCCTGGGCAGACCAACTATTTTAGCATTTAAGAACTTTAAATACATCCACAGCTAAATTTAGTCGCGACATTGGCAAAAACTTTCAGGACATGCTTAAAAGGAATGTTCTTTGCAAAATTCAATCAGTAAAATCGAGATTTGGGCGCATGATATTTGGAGATTACTTGCCCCTGATAATTAGCTGTGGATGTTCAAAAAAGCTAAAATAGTTGAAAATTGCATCATAATAGAGGTTATTTTATTGCGATGTATCTCGGAAACCATGCATCGTATTGCGTATTCTCAGACAGTGCTTTACCTGAAAGTTATATTTATTTAGCATTGTTAATTTTCTACAGTATAAAACTATATTCGCGTGTCCGACCGATGCCTTTGCATTTACGAATATTCTTAAACTATTGTCTCATTTACTCATTAAAAAGAATATTCTGCTTATAGCTGCAAACACCGATTTAATTACTGATATGGCTAAACCTTCTAAGCCAAAAATGAAGCAACACTTTTTGCGTTGTTCTCTGTTAATGTATTTGGAAAATTTATTTAAATCATACTTTAGGGATGTAAGGTTTTATGGCATGCTAGCGCATGTACGTTAGGATGGTCCACGTAAATAAATTACAGCGGTCAACCCCAAAAATTAAGATTGGATTGCTGAATGATGATCTGCAAAATATTTCGTCACTGGGTCAAGCCATCTCCTGAAAACACCTCTAAAAATTACGTTTTTTACGTGTAATTTTTTTATGATGTATTTTGGTTCAATTTTTTCTGAATTAATGTACCCTTGGAAGCGGAGATGCAGGAGATGGATTTTCAGAGCCATAATGTTCAAACTTTTTTTTTTCAAAAATGAGTGCTGCGGCGTCAATATCCTTCCGATGTTCATCATTTAGGCATCATTCGAAATTATTGACTGCCGCTATTTATATTTTATAAAATACTAATACTAAATGGGAAAATTTTTTCACTTGTCACTATAAAAAAAACATAAAAAATTACTATAAAGGTCCAATAATTCGACCAATAAGTAATTCTAAGACAAGAATCAAAATTTATATTTAAAGTGCTTTCAAGCGTCTATTATGTCAGAAAAAATTGCCAAAAATGCAGCACATAAAAAATTACACGGGAAAAAGATGATTTTTGGATGTATTTTCAGGAGCGTTTAGCTTGATCTAGGAACGAAATATTTTGCAAATCATCATTAAACAATCCAAACTTTATTTTCGTGGGGTGACTGGAAATAATTTTTCCATTTGTATGGACCGCGACCCAGCCTAATGTACATATTTCGATTCTTGTTCGCACCCTATGATAACTGTATTAGTGCCACATTAAAGAGAAGAATATCTACTAAAAATATTTCGAGTATCATGTCTGTATTAGTTCATCATTAGCATATATTTCAAGTTCGTTCCTTAGTTTTTCTAGTTTATTCATATCGTTCTTTTTAAGAGACAAAATTTAAATGGTTTTTAATACTAAACTAATACAGATAGCAGCTTGAAAGCTTAAAGTATTTTTAGCCCATATTATCTACTTTGAGTTGGCAGCTATACAGGCGTCAAAGGGTGCGAATAAGTATTAAAAATAATTTTTGTGAAATTGTATCCTTTGGAACTTCGTAGTTCTTTTTAGGAGCAACAGTATGAAAAAATGAAAAACTATACACATACATGACAAGCAAATGTGTTTTGTAAAAAAATATGTGTCTTAAACTTTTCACTTTAACATCAATAAGAGACCAGATAGGCTAGCCCATATAACACATATGTTTCCCATATTTATATATCGTCCTTGCGCACATTAAAGGACAATTTTAAGATTATTTTCCCCTGTGGATAGTAAAACCAACACACCTGCCTCGAACTATTTTTTGCTATTCCAAAGCGATTTAAAGAGTCGATACGTCCTACTATAAAGTATGTATATATGTCGGATTCACTGCAAAACGGAAAAAAATTCTCCCACTTTAAAAGTTTATGTTAGAACAAAAAGCTGTGTATATGGGGCTCATTATAATAATCTCCTAATGGAGAAAAAAGTGGTCGGCTGCGACCAAGTTTGGGTTTTCTTTCTTTTTATGAAACATTTCTTAGAAAATATGAAATGCAATTCTTCATTTAATGAATTTTTGTCATACAAGTTCATTATTTTGCGTAATATCATTTATGAAGATTTTCATAAATTTTATAAATAAACTGCATTAATTTTATGAAAAAGTTTCATAAATATTAATAACTAGCTGAACCCCGCCCGCTTCGCCAGGCAAAAACACAAATGGTAAAATTAAAATCAGGTTTCATATTGATCTTATCATATTGATATTATCGTGGTCAGTAATATATACGTTCCAATTTTCAGCCTTCTAGCTAAATGACACTTTTGCCACGCCCCAACTACCCACCAAACGAAAATTCAAACTCCAGCATCATATTTATCTTTCTTGTGGTCAGTAACATATACGTTCCAATTTGCAGCCTTCTGGCTCAAAAAAACACTATTGCCACACACATAAAATGAAAATCCAAATTTCGACATCATATTTATCATTCTCGTGGTCAGTAATATTTATGTACCAATTTTACATCCGATGTCCTTCCTTGGGCCAACACGAATTCATCAAGCCCAAAATCGTGAAAATCAGACGATCCGTTATAAAGTTTTGCGTGTTCACACGGACGGCATTCTCTTTTATAAATATAGATTTATACTGAAGTTTCCAATAGAAACAAAACAGCAAAAAAGGTCTGACTTGTTGACTAACCCGTCGACACATACCATCATTGCGAGAATCTTTGCAATGAATATGTCTGTGACCTATATCAGGGTACACACTTATGTCAGAGTAGGGGTGGGATAGTGTTGTATGGAAATTTTAAGAGTTCGATTTGGATAAGTTGGAACCACCTATTTTGTGTGATGTTTGGGAAAAAATTAATGTGTCAAAAAATGGGGGTACAAGGGTCCTCATCAGCGGTAAAAATACATAAAAAGCACCAAAAATGCCTCGGAGTCATCGCCAGAGGGGTTAAATGTCAGAGCAACCCCCATTTATTTTCCCTCCCTAAAATTTTTTTTGGAACATACATATCCCCTATCTCCAATCGTTAGGGGTGCTCCCATACAAAAATTAATTTTATATAAAATTTGTTCCCACCGCTCTTACTGGCGCAATGAGGCTGCTAGTGCAGTTAAACATATTACCGACCCCCAATATTTTTTCAACCCCCACATTTTCTCTGAACATACTTACCTACTATAGTCAACCCTTAGGGTGGTCCCCATACGAATTTTTATTTTTTATAATTTTTGTTATGACAGTAAGGCCCAAAACTCTCCTGGAGTCGTCCCTAGCTGCGTTAAATGTAAGACCAACCTACACTAATTTATCCTCCCAAACATTTTTTCCGAACAAACTTACCTCCTATCCCCACTTCTTAATGGGGCTCCCATACAAATACTATTTTTTGTATCAAATTTGTTCTCACCACTCTAACTGCTCCAAGGAGGCCCGTAGTGGAGTCAAATGTGTGACCAACCTCCAATATTTTTTCAGCCCCAATATTTTCTCAGAACATACCTACCCTCTATCTTCAACTTTTAAGGAGGTCCCCACACATTTTCTTCATCTCTATGTATAAAAGAGTTGCGTTACTGACTGACTGACTTATTATTGACCAGCCCCCAGACCAAACGGCTGAAGCCAGGGTCATGAAATTTTCAGTGTAGTTCCCAAATATGACGTTGACGTCGACTAAGAAAGGGTTTTACGAAATTTGTACTTTTAGGGGGTAAAATGGCCCAAAAAGTGTTTATCGAACCTTCGTCCTGACTAAACGGCAGTAGCTATAAACATGAAATTCGGTGAGTTCCTTGCAATGACCATGCAGATGACCTACAAATCGAAATTTTTCGAAATTTGGACTTTTAAGGGACGAGTGGGACAAAAAGGGATAAAAATGGTACCAACTAAAGTATTACAGCTAGAATCGTGAAATTTGGTATGTAAATTCCTCTGACCATATAGAAACGAAGTAAAATTGGAATTTTCCAAATTTGTACTTTTAAGGGGCGAGCGGGACAAAAAGGGATAAAAATGGTACCAACTAAAGTATTACAGCTAGATTCGTGAAATTTGGTATGTAAATTCCTCTGACCATATAGAAACGCCGTAAAATTTGACTTTTCGAAATTTGTACTTTTAAGGGGTGCGCGGGACGAAAAAGGATAAAAATGGTGTATGTGAACATAAATTGATATTTCAAAATTTTTACTTAAAAGGGGGATACGGGACAACAAGGAATAAATGTGTTACCAAATAAAGTACATAATTTTAGGGGAAGCAAAAACACATGTTACCTATAGTGATTTTTCAAAATGTGTACTTTTTGGGAAAGAAGTGAAAAAAGTTATAAACTGGCTGGCTGAATCTAGAAACATGACATCGAGGATATAAATGGTTGTAATGTTTTGTTCAAAACTTTGTAGAAAATTATAAGAATTATTCATACGAAGTAGTTCAGCTAAAATAGTACATATCGACAAGCACATTCCTTTGACTGTGGTGAGTGCTAGCTAATAGGAGGTTTCCAAATTACTATTTTAGATTTGTCTATATCCACCAAAAGAAAATTAAATAAATACTATCCAAAAACAGAGACGGATAAAATTAACAAATAACTGGCTTTTTCGCGTGCGAAGAAGCGGTTACTGCTAGTTTCGTATAATTTTTTAAATGAAGGAAACGCTCAAAACTTCCCCCATTCATTTTCTCTTCCCACAATTTCCCCAAACATACCTGTCCCCTATCTCCACTCCACATTGGGGCTCCCATACAAAAACTGATTTTTTATAAAATTTGCTCCCACCACTCTAACAGCCCCAAAGAGGCCCCTAGTGATGTCAAATGTATAACTAACCCCCAATATTTTTCCAGCCCCAATATTATCTCAGAACGCACCTACCCTCCAACTGCAACCCTTAAGGTGGCCTCCATACATTTGCCTATTTTTTATATTTTTATATGAAAGAAAGGCCCAAAACTGCCCCGTAGTAGACCCTAAAGGGGGGAAGTGTAAGACTGAACCACACGCTTCGAATTATCAACAGATTTAATTGTTTTTTTTTTTATTATTATTAAGTCTATAGATACAAATATCCTTACAGACTAAAAACATATACATATATACACTTAGATACTACAAATTAAGTATTTAAATACAAGATAATTTTTCTTTTAATAGAGTTTTTGTTTTCTGATAATTCAATAATGTGATAGAATTTATTAAATTGAACAAACAGGCGGCGCAAAGGATCATTATCGGCATAGTTTGAACAGAAATAATTGTAGTGGATCAACTGAAAATATCTAGTTGGTCTTGTCGGAATATTTATCATCATTCTACTCAGAATAAGCTCGGAATGGATGTTGCCCTGGATAACATTCATAAGAAAAGTAATGTTCAACATAGTACGTCGACTTTTCAAAGAAGGCAATTTGATAAGGCCAAGCCTAAGTTCATATGAAGGCAGTGTACGGAAGTTCCATCCTCTCCCACGCAGACAAAATAAAAGGAATTGTTTCTGGACAGATTCCAAAAGATTACTATGAATAGTATAGGATGGGTCCCATATTACTGAACCATATTCAAGAATGCACCTAACCAAAGAGGTATATAAGTGTTTAGTGACAGAAGGATCGGAAAACTCCTTACTCCAACGTTTCATAAAGCCAAGAGCACCATAAGCTTTGTTTACTACCATAGAAATGTGAGACCTGAAGTTCAAACGTTGATCCAATAGAATTCCAAGATCCAAAAAGGAAACTACAGACCCGAGTTTATGATCACCAAAAAAATAATTAGTTTCTAAATTTCTAGCTCTAGAAAATGACACATGTTTGCATTTCAACATATTTAGTTCCATTAAATTAATTTTACACCACTCATGAAAACTATTAAGATCAGACTGCAGAAAACATTGTTCAGTGGGATATTTAAAGGATCGAAATATTTTTACATCATCAGCATACAATAGAATATTAGAATGACGAACTACCGAGGGAAGATCATTAATAAATATTATAAATAGAATCGGACCAAGATGACTTCCTTGAGGTACACCGGAAGATACAACTATATTTCGGGAGAGAGCTTTTCCAAATTTTACTCTTTGAATTCGACCATCTAAATAACATTTTAACCACGATAATAATGTTTTACTAAAGCCCATCATATCTATTTTCATTAGCAGAAGGTTGTGATTTACTTTATCAAAAGCCTTGCAAAAGTCTGTATAAATGGAATCAGTATGCATTCGGTTTCTAAAACCATCATTTATAACTGTAGTGAGTTCCAAAACATTCGTTATAGTTGATCGATATTTACGGAATCCATGTTGGCAGGGCGACAACAATGAGGAAACTTGGTGCGATAACATATCAGTCATAATTTTTTCTAATAGCTTCGGAATGGCACTTAATTTTGCAATGCCTCTGTAATTTGATACTTCAATTTTGCTACCAGATTTAAAAAGGGGGATTATATATGATTCCTTCCATAAAGGTGGTAAATATCCAAAACTTATTGATTTATTAAAGATTATTGAAAGAGGGTATGATAGAGTATCAGCACAGTATTTAAGTATGTTATTAGGGATCCCGTCTGGACCAGGATTAAATGTGATATTTAATGCCTTCAAATTTTCCAAAACCGTATATCTGCTTATAATTGAAACATTTATAGGTGAAGCTTCAACAATATTATAAGGATAAGGAATAGAACGATCAAATTTTTTATTTGAGTAGGTCGATGAGAAAAAGTCTGCAAATAAGTTGCTAATTGATAAATCATCATCTGCTAAAGTGGAACCAAATTTTAAAGAGTTAGGGAAACTACGTGATCGGCGTTTGGAATTTACAAACTTATAGAAAGATTTAGGGTTATTTCTCAATTGATTTTTCATGATTTAATTGTTGCCGATCCAAAAACCTTGGGATGATCGCGAAGACTACCAGCAAGCGCTAGAAATATTACATCTTGTCACAGGCGCTACCGAAAGAGCCGTTGTATTAATAAATGACAATGTGCTGTGCCGTAACTTTTGGTGCATTTGACTCCCCTAGAGTGGTGGGAACAAATTAAATACAAAAATGTTACATTTTCCTGTAATGGTGCTGCATTTCTAATATACAGATTATACTGTGGAATGCAATCCATAGTGGAGGGTATTTAAGGTTCGGCCCCTTCAAGCTTAGCACACTTTTTACTTGCGGAATATATTTTTCGAACTTAAAACGCCAAAATACAGCACAAAATATTATTCACAGTCCTTCGACAACATTTTTGTTACATAGTGTTCTTGCTTCCTATATTATTGTCAGTCAATTAATTTTCAATTCAAATCATACAACTTACTAGTGTGTTTACACCAAAAAGTCTATTGAAATACTTCGACACAGTGTTGTTTTGTCAGGCCTTTTAGCACTCAAAATGGTAATAGAAACATAACAAGTAAAAGGTCAGATAAGGTTAGCTGGGTCGAATCGTATATACCCTCCATCACGGAGTGTATTACACAGTATCACAGGCTGTTTAGAGGCTGCCGTCTTGATATAGAAGTGCAGTACGATACTAGAAAAATTGTGATATTTTCGTCAATTATATGGATAATATTTGAAGATTATTTCATGCAAATGTTGACCTTAACTGCGCCCCAAATTTGGCATTTCCACGTTTTTGAGTAACAGAGGCCCAATTGCTGCGAACGGCGACGAATCGATAATTGATGGTCATCATTAACACTGGCCGATACAGCTGCAATATTTTCTTCAGTTCGCACTGTACGTAAGCGTGTTGGTAGTTTAATGTCCAACAATGTAAATTTGGTGCGAAATTTAGTCACAATAGCCACAATAGCCGCTTCAGTGGGTCGATTAAACTGACCATAAAATGGAAGCGCGCGATGAACTTTCTTAACAGATCACGCATTCTGATAATAGAATTCAATAATTTGCAAGCGTTGTTCGTTTGTAAGACGATTCATGGTTAAATTATAGACCAAACTGAATATGTTTGATAGTGAAACAAAACACGAAACGTGCGTCAGCTGTTTAAACCAGTGTTGCCAAAAAGATAATAGCTAAAAAATCATCAAATGAATCTGTGTTTGTTTGTTCTTTACAGCAACCTAAACTACTGGACTGATCTTCTTGAAATTTTCACAGTATGTTTATGCCGAACCGGTGGTGAAAATAGGCTATATAAGTTTTTAGTATTTTCAGTGGGCGTGGCACCTCCCACACAAATTGGGGATTTATTCGTTTTTTTATAAATTGTTATATTCGGAGTAATCGTGCATTTTTGGATATTTTGTAAAACTACACGTTTTCTTAGCACAATAGTGAAGAAAGGTTACAAAAATGCCAGCTTAAGTCAAGAAACCCGAAATTCTTGCGAAGGAAGATTTATGTTTAGATAATGGAAAGGAGGAGAATCACACTCAACCAAAAATCAATTTGATTTTTGACATTTCTTCCTTTATCCACCGTAAACTAACGTTCTGTTCTTCAGTGTTCTCCATGGAACATATACATTTTTTTAGTATTTCCGATCACGAAAAAAATCAATATGAAAACTGATTTTAATTTTACCGTTTGGTTTTTCGCCTGGTGAAGCGAGCGAGGGTTCAGCTAGTAATCTATATATTTTCAGTCCTTGCCCACTTTCAGTCCCAACCTATCTACAATCATTACATACATTTACGGAAAGTTTGAACTTCATTCGTAAACGAGTGTCGGACATTGCTACATCGGCTTAGAATTTAACCACGACCACGATGAATATTCCAGGGTGTTGTAAACTGATTGACAAAATGAATATACACTCCATCATTAGGTGGAGGGATACAAATGGTAGCAACCAAACGGCTACAACTGGAATAATGATTCCCATTCCTATTACTGTATAAACGTGTAAAATCAAGGAAATTCATTTTTATTCAAATTATAATAATGAAACATAGAAATTTATGTAACAAAAATATTTATTAAAATAATATCATAGTTTTCCTACTATTGTACTGCACTTACACGTGAAGTCGAAAGGCCGGCAAAACTGTGTAACGCAAACCGTGAGTAGGGTATATAAGATTTGTTACTAGTTTGTAATAGTTCAGTTCAGTTCAGTTCGAGTATACACTTTTACATACAATGTGTATTAGTCATTTAATTCAATTTCAATAATACAAGTTATTAAGAAAACGCATATAAAATTGTATAATTCAAAAAATGCCCAGTGGATTGGATCATTGCACTTATGTCAGCTTACAATGCAGCATAAGAGAATTCGCTTAAAATCGGAACGACATTACTATTCAAAAATTCACACACAAAGAGCAAAGGACAAAGTGGGTTAGACGCTAACATTCTTCATTGGCGTTGAAAAACGGAATTTGATTGTAGCTATCCCGGCATTCAGAGTCGTTATCGTGGCTGCCCTAGTCTTATCACGGGACCCTTAAAATTTTCGTCGCTTTAACAATGTTAATTGCATTTGCTCTGTGAGCAAGCCAAAATCAAAATTTGTTTTTATGTGAACAGTATAAAAGCTGAGCCTTACCTAGTTACTACATAACGCTCCCGTGATTATTGTGAAAAAAAATGTTGTTACTTAAACTTATTTACAAAAAAAGTCTGCTGTTAAATGAGGTGTTTACAGCAGGTATGTGTAAATATCAAAAAAAGTTAACTCCTGAAACACTTTAATTTTGAATTTATAGAACGTATGTAAGAGTAAAAATAATCATGTTGAAAGGGCGTTAAGTTCGGCCGGACCCAATCGTATATACCCTCGGCCAAAGAGTGTAGATTGGAGGATGTCTTTTTCACACTTATTTTGTGAATATTGCGTGTTTGTATACTTCCATTAAACAATTTCTTCCGAATTCGGAAAACACTCTTCACAAGTTGCCGATTCTGCATTCTAAGCGGTTGACGCTTTGTCTTAGGAAATTCCTTAGCTTGTACAGATTTGTCGGATAAATCTCTGTTAGAATTCTGAACAAAATTATTAAATCTAACCAAACATCCGAAAATGATCCGACTTTTCAAAAAGGGATAAAAATGGTACCTCTTTAACTATTGCAGATATATTCGTGAAATTCGGTATGTACAGTTGTGCTTTTAATGGGTGACCGGACCAAAAAGGGATAAAAATGATACCAATTATAGCTAGTACCGTGAAATTTTGTATGTAAATTCCTCTGACAACGTAGAAACGCAATCTAAATGAAATTTTCGAAATTTGTACTTATAAAGGGTGAGCGGGACAATAAGTGATTAAAGTGGTACCGACTAAAGAATTGCAACTAGAATCGTGAGATTTGGTATGCATTTTTGTACTTTTAAGGGGCGCCTGAGACATAAGGGGATAAAAATGGTACTAATTAAAGTATTACAACTATAGTCGTGAAATTTGTGTAAATTCCTCTGACAACGTAGAAGCGAAATCTAAATGAATTTTTCGAAATTTTGTACTTATAAGGGGCGACCGGTACAAAAAGGGATAAAAGTGGTACCAACTAACGTATTACAGCTAGAATCGTGAGATTTGGTATGTAAATTCCGGTCACCACATAGATGCGCAATATAAATGTATTTTTGTACTTTTAAGAGGTGAGCGGCTTAGAAGGTTTCCAAATAACTATTTTATATTGATCTATACCCAACAAAAGAAAATCCAATAAATACTATCCAAAAACAGGGATGGATTACATATTTACATAGATTATGTTTCCCTTCCTAGATAAGGTTCGATATCGTAAAAAACCATTACAGAATTAAAACCTCAAGGCTTTTGTTCAAATGTAAGGTCACGCCCGTGACACTCTAGTTTGTGGTATATCACTGATTTTCTTCATAACTATTGCAGAATGTTTTTGTTGCAGATAGAAACATCGACGGTGGAATGAGGTCCATCGGTTCATGTTCTGATATAGCGTCCATACTTTACATTTCGCTCTAGAAACCGCAAATATTAAAGGAGTTTGGATACAATTAAATTATTATTTTGATACATAGTCGGGAACTATCATGCTATATACATTTTGGAAGGATCGTCCTATAAGTGAACACATTTATTTTTTCCTATTGTAATAATAAAACATCACAATTTATTTAATAAAAAGTAACGTTTTTCGGTTTTGCAAAACATAACTCCCTCCCTTAGTATCGTTTTACACAGTCTTGATCAAATAATTATAAAGAACGATCCTTTCTCGAAGTATTCGCGCTAATATAAGTAACAATTGTTTTACAAAACAATCTATTGAAATCATATACTGACATTACTTGCTACTACTGAAGGCTTTGATTTATTTACATTTACATTTTCGTACAGACAAACGCACTACAGTCTATCCGGGACTGGGAGAACCGTGGATTATGATATCTGCTATTGTTTTATACCTGCTGATAGTACTCAAATGGGGACCGCGTTTCATGGCGCAGCGCAAGCCGTATAAAGTTGATGGCCTAATGAAGATATTCAATGTCGTGCAGATCTTGCTAAATCTAGCCATGTTCTGCGAAGGCCTACGATATTCATACTGGAGGTCGGATTTTAGTTTCACTTGTGAAAGATATGATCCCAACGATAGGCGGCCGGAAACTATGAAATTAATCAGGCCTGTGCTGTTGTATTACTTTTCAAAATATCTGGATATGTTTGACACGGTAAATATTAAAAGTGATCATGACATGTCATAAAGATTAAAATCATATTTATATTTTTTATTTCAGATCTTCTTTTTGTTGCGAAAGAAATACAATCAAATCAGTTTCTTGCATGTGTATCATCATGCCATGATGATATTTGGGGTGTACCTTTATGGTTCATTCTTCTTTGGTAAGATGAGTTCCTGGGATAGATATGTAACGTTTATGGGATTTGCAATTCTGTAGTGTAGTTATTATGTTAGTACATCTTCTTCGACACAGCCACATACTTTAACAGATTTTTATTAATATATATTTCATCTTGAAACATACATTGTGAAAATGGATCCACGATATAGAACCCATGTAAAAATCCTCCCTGATTACACTTTTTTCCGCCGAATTGATTGTAATGTGGAAAGTGTAGGATGGGCCATTTAAAACTTTAAATTATAATTGGCTATAAAAAGTACTACAACTACTACTCGGAAGTAAGTTTTTAATATTTCCCAATTTTGTTCTGAAAATAAAAATTATTATATCTGATTATTAAAATAAAAATAAAAATAAAAATAAAATTAAAAATAAAAATAAAAATAAAAATAAAAATAAAAATAAAAATAAAAATAAAAATAAAAATAAAAATAAAAATAAAAATAAAAATAAAAATAAAAATAAAAATAAAAATAAAAATAAAAATAAAAATAAAAATAAAAATAAAAATAAAAATAAAAATAAAAATAAAAATAAAAATAAAAATAAAAATAAAAATAAAAATAAAAATAAAAATAAAAATAAAAATAAAAATAAAAATAAAAATAAAAATAAAAATAAAAATAAAAATAAAAATAAAAATAAAAATAAAAATAAAAATAAAAATAAAAATAAAAATAAAAATAAAAATAAAAATAAAAATAAAAATAAAAATAAAAATAAAAATAAAAATAAAAATAAAAATAAAAATAAAAATAAAAATAAAAATAAAAATAAAAATAAAAATAAAAATAAAAATAAAAATAAAAATAAAAATAAAAATAAAAATAAAAATAAAAATAAAAATAAAAATAAAAATAAAAATAAAAATAAAAATAAAAATAAAAATAAAAATAAAAATAAAAATAAAAATAAAAATAAAAATAAAAATAAAAATAAAAATAAAAATAAAAATAAAAATAAAAATAAAAATAAAAATAAAAATAAAAATAAAAATAAAAATAAAAATAAAAATAAAAATAAAAATAAAAATAAAAATAAAAATAAAAATAAAAATAAAAATAAAAATAAAAATAAAAATAAAAATAAAAATAAAAATAAAAATAAAAATAAAAATAAAAATAAAAATAAAAATAAAAATAAAAATAAAAATAAAAATAAAAATAAAAATAAAAATAAAAATAAAAATAAAAATAAAAATAAAAATAAAAATAAAAATAAAAATAAAAATAAAAATAAAAATAAAAATAAAAATAAAAATAAAAATAAAAATAAAAATAAAAATAAAAATAAAAATAAAAATAAAAATAAAAATAAAAATAAAAATAAAAATAAAAATAAAAATAAAAATAAAAATAAAAATAAAAATAAAAATAAAAATAAAAATAAAAATAAAAATAAAAATAAAAATAAAAATAAAAATAAAAATAAAAATAAAAATAAAAATAAAAATAAAAATAAAAATAAAAATAAAAATAAAAATAAAAATAAAAATAAAAATAAAAATAAAAATAAAAATAAAAATAAAAATAAAAATAAAAATAAAAATAAAAATAAAAATAAAAATAAAAATAAAAATAAAAATAAAAATAAAAATAAAAATAAAAATAGAAATAAAAATAAAAATGAATGTTATTCTATCTTTCAAATCAAAGTAAACCACTCTTCCAGATATGGCTAAATCGAATAATTTTGCGATTCTAAGTCGTTCTGTCATTACGTTCTTATATCCATTCGAAGTGATCCTTGACTTGATATATACACTTTCCCGTTTTACGAACAAGGCCACATCTGACTGATTTATCATTTTCATATTTATTTTATTCAATCGTACATTGTTTGTATCCTTTTTACGAACTCATCATCCTTTTCCTTTCCACCCTTCTTTCTCCAGCTTCTCATGTAACGGCCACCGGTGTGGTGAACTCGTTCATTCACGTCGTTATGTACACCTACTACCTGCTGGCAGCTATGAAACCAAAATATAACTGGCAACCGTGGAAAAAGGCGCTGACGTGTATGCAGCTCTTGCAGTTCGCCTATTTGGGCATCCACTATACTATGCCCTTGATTAACAATTGGTGTAAGGTGGAGCTACCCTTCATTGTTGCGTCGTTGATGCAAAATTTATTTATGATCGCACTGTTTTCGAATTTCTACTACAATGCGTATATTGTGAAAGATCGCAAACATAAAAATAATGCGAAGAGTACAATGTGATAAAGAATAATGTGATATATAATTATAACGAATTACACGGCAATAGCAGTACCATATTATGAAAATTATGATCTTTTTATAAAAAATAAATAAATGTAAAGACTTGACACTTGTAGGGAGAGTCTATCAAAATGTGCTTAAGTAATCTAACTATTAGGTGTTATTTGATATACTTACTGGGGAAAAAAACTTTATACATCTCGACCAATTTTACCCAATTATTTTCACAACCATCCACACAGTCAGAGAAGCCACTGATTATCCCTTTTTCAAAATCCCTTTTATCAAATTTTGATCCTAAAAAATTTGTTTTGTGCGTCTACGAAGTCAGGGGAACGTATATTCCGAATTTCATGATTCTATCTAAAGCGGCTTGGTTGGTACCATTTTTATCCCCCTTTGCCCCGATCCAACCCAAAATTAAAAAATATATCTTTATAATGCGCGTTTACACATTCAGAGTAGAGATGGGCGCGACTCACGTGAATTGCGTGAATAACGTGATTCACGCGTGAATCACGCGTGATCGTGAGCAAAATTTATTTTACTCACGTGAGCGTGCGTGAACGTGAGGAACGAAAAAATGTTCGTGCGTGAATGTGCGTGAGTCTTATTTCTGCGTGAGTCACGTGATTTTTGCGTGATTCGCACATATTTATTATTATTTTTCTCTCATTTTATTATTTATTTCGCCCGTCTTTACCCTCATATATTTTCATTGTTAGTTGAGTATTTTCAATTAGATTTACGTGTATACATAGGTTGTAACTATAATAAAGAGTGATTTTTTTGAGGTTAGGATTTTCATGCATTAGTATTTGACAGATCACGTGGGATTTCAGACATGGTGTCAAAGAGAAAGATGCTCAGTATGCTTTGACATTTCATCATGAATAGACTTACTAACGAGCAACGCTTGCAAATCATTGAATTTTATTACCAAAATCAGTGTTCGGTTCGAAATTTTTTATCGACAAATTTTGTTCAGCGATGAGGCTCATTTCTGGTTGAATGGCTACGTAAATAAACAAAATTGCCGCATTTGGAGTGAAGAGCAACCAGAAGCCGTTCAAGAACTGCCCATGCATCCCGAAAAATGCACTGTTTGGTGTGGTTTGTACGCTGGTGGAATCATTGGACCGTATTTTTTCAAAGATGCTGTTGGACGCAACGTTACGGTGAATGGCGATCGCTATCGTTCGATGCTAACAAACTTTTTGTTGCCAAAAATGGAAGAACTGAACTTGGTTGACATGTGGATTCAACAAGATGGCGCTACATGCCACACAGCTCGCGATTCTATGGCCATTTTGAGGGAAAACTTCGGAGAACAATTCATCTCAAGAAATGGACCGGTAAGTTGGCCACCAAGATCATGCGATTTGACGCCTTTAGACTATTTTTTGTGGGGCTACGTCAAGTCTAAAGTCTACAGAAATAAGCCAGCAACTATTCCAGCTTTGGAAGACAACATTTCCGAAGAAATTCGGGCTATTCCGGCCGAAATGCTCGAAAAAGTTGCCCAAAATTGGACTTTCCGAATGGACCACCTAAGACGCAGCCGCGGTCAACATTTAAATGAAATTATCTTCAAAAAGTAAATGTCATGGACCAATCTAACGTTTCAAATAAAGAACCGATGAGATTTTGCAAATTTTTTGCGTTTTTAAAAAAAAAAAAGTTATCAAGCTCTTAAAAAATCATCCTTTACATGCGCGCGAACAAAGTCAAATTAAATATTTTTTCGTGGAATGGGAACTTTAGGAATATTTATATATTTTTAAATATATATATACCCAGCAAAAAAATTGGAAGTACTTCCGCAGGAAGCACATTTTAATCTAATCTCAAAATCTAAATGCGCATTTTCCCGCTTTTGAGGAGTTCTTTTAAACAACTTCCAAAAAAGTTGATAATATGTTAATATACCGTAACATTTTAACGAATAATGAATGGGAATGCATTTTTAGTATGGGGGCACAGAGGTAAGGTGTCCGCTTTGCACCCAGAAGGTCTCGGGTTCGATGCGTGGGTCTGGAAAAAAACTTTTTTTGTTATTTTTTTATTACTTTTTTAAATAAACATAATTTTGTAAATTTTAACTATTTAAAATTTGTTGCTTTAAAAAATACAGATTTATTGCTTTATTAATGTACTTCAAATATTTAATTTTTTATTAATATTAATACTACATAATATTAGTAATATTAAGTAGTCTTAATTTATTTAATGCTAATTTAATTTAATATTAATTTGCGTTATATATGAATTCATTATAAATAAATATTTTGTTGAGTTTCCTATTGTCTGTTCTAACGAACACAATGATTTGCTTATGATTTTTTATTCAGCACTCACATCAGATGATAGCTGAGATGATTAGAGTGCCGGATAGCGGCGGATAGTGAAAAAGTGGTTCCATTGCAACTACTTTATAATAACTTTTAAGTCTTTCAAAATAAAGGACACACATCTTTGAGTGCTTTTTGCTGGGTATATACTTCTTAACCATAGTTAATTTACTATATTTTTAATTTCTTAAAAAAGAATAGAAAAATATTCTTTATGGAAATTATTTGCGTGATTTACGTGAATCACGTGATTCACGCGTGAATCACGCGTGATCGTGAGCAAAATTATTTTTACTCACGTGAGCGTGCGTGAACGTGAGTAGAGAAAAATTCTTCGTGCGTGAGCGTGCGTGATTCAATTTTTTTCCTTCGTGAGCGTGCGTGAACGTGAGTCAAAAATCACTCACGCGCCCATCTCTAATTCAGAGTAATGTATAAAAAAAATTTCATGATTAAAACTTAAGCCGTTGGTTGGTACCATTTTTATCCCTTAAACGTGCGAATTTTTAAATATTTTTATCCTCTCTCTACTGTCCCATTTAACCCCCTAAACGTATGCAATTTGCAAACATAGCTTTTTGGTTCGTATTCACGCTGCAAGGGAAATGTTCGTACAATAATTTAAGTTATTATTAGGCGGACATTTAAAAAAATGTTTAAATAAATAAAATATTAGGGTGTATTTTCATCCTTGATAAAGAAACATTTTTCCCTCTGGACGATTTCGCCCACTATCTTGCGAACTGAATGAATGAATCTATCTATGTATATAAAAGAGTTGCGTGATTGAGTGACTGACTGATACGCAAAATGAAGAAATTCCTTCTTTTCACGGGTAAACGGGAAAAGGTGGATAAAAAAGGTATCAACAACACGCCTGACGCTACAATCGTGAAATTCGGTGTGTATATTAGTCTTACAGTGGAGAAGAGTGATAACAAGGAATTTTCCGAATTTTTTTCTTTTAAGGGATTAAATGGGTTAAAAATAGTTCACCGCCCTGACCAAATTTAAATTTGGAAAGAATTTTGCAAAATACGCACTAGTACCACCGCCCTGACTAAGCGGCAAAATGAAGAAATTTTCGAAATCCGTACTGTTAGGGGGTGAATGGGGGTGAAGTTGGGTAAAAAGGTGATAACAATGGTACCAATCATGAAATTCGATTTGTACATCCCCACGCATAGAAACACAAAATTAAGGGATTATTTCAAAGATAATGAGGAAAAGAGGGATATGAATGGTACCAACAACACGGCTGAAGCTAGAATCGAGAAATTCGGTGTGTATATTCCTCTGACCTTTAAAGGATTCTTAAAAATTTATACTTTTAGTTTCAAAGCGATTAAAATGGTACCCACCAATGTATCGAATAAGGTATATACATACACAATTACTCTGACGTGCAATACAAATGTATTGTTTCAAAATGTGTACTTAAAAGATGGAAGAGGATCACAAAGTGACCAAAATCGTACATTGGGGAAATTCGGATATAGATGCTACCAAACAAAATTTTCAGCTAGAATATGAAAAGTCTATTAGAAATTCGTTGTGTACATTTCTCCAAGTACGTAGATGCGCAACATAAATTAATTTTTCGAAATTTGTACGCTTAAGGGCGGCACAAAAAGTGGTAAAAATGGCACCCATATATTAGCATAAATTAATTTTTAGAAATTTGAGACAAAAGGATAAAAATTATACCTACAAAAATATTTCACTAGAATCGTGAAGTTCTGTGCGAACATTATATTCAGTAGCCCCGTCAAAATAAAAATTAAAAATACATAACAAAATGTAAAATTGTTATATTTAATATAATATATAACAATATACAAAAATGTTACCTACGAAATTATTGCACTAGAATCGTGAAGTTCTGTGCATCGAAATAAAAATTTTAAAAAATATATAAAAAATGTTTTTTCTATTTATAAGTTCAGATTTCGTGTTATGCATCAATATATATGTAAAGTATTTAATTTTACAAAGGGCGTGGCAAAAGCATACATATTTTGTAGGTTTAAAGTGATTATAAAAATATTTTTAAATTCAAAATCCCGATCATCAGTATAGAAGCTATAAAAAAATTTAATTTTACGTATGTAATAGTGATTTGTGTGGGAGGTACAATAAGGGGCACTCAGAAAAAAAGTGAACCTTATAATGAGTTAAATTGAACTAAAATTTAGAAAAATTGAACTTCGTATAGCTTACTTACTTACTTAGCAGGCCTAAAAACAACCATTTCGGTCACAGGCCTGACATAGAATAGATTTCCATACGCTTCGATCTAATGCGCTGGTTCTCCAGCTTCTTACACCAAGTTTTGATAGGTCTTCTTCTACTTGGTCTTTCCACCGGAGCTTCGGTCGTCCTCTTCTACGTTGTCCATCGGGATTTGATTCGAAACATTTCTTTGCTGGAGCGATTTCATCCATACGAGTAACATGACCAAGCCAGCGTAGTCGTTGTAATTTGATTCGTCTGACTATGTCGATTTCTCCGTACAGCTCGTACAACTCATGATTCATTCGATGTCTATACATCCCGTCAACGCAGATAGGGCCATATATTTTTCGTAATATCTTTCTCTCAAACACTCCTAAAACAGCTTCGTCTGCTTGCGCAAGTACCCATGCTTCTGCGCCATATAATAGCACGGGCTGTATTAGCGTCTTATAGAGTGTAGTTTTCGTTTGTCGAGAGAGGGCTTTATTTCTAAATTGCTTACTCAGTCCATAGTAGCACCTGTTAGCAAGAATAGTTCTACGTTTTATCTCTAGACTGATGTTGTTAATTTTATTAATGGCGGTGCCGAGGTATATAAACTCACTCACTACCTCGAAGTCGTAGTCACCAACGTTCACAGAATGACCCAATCTTGTTGTTTCTCTGTTCGTTGATACCATTAACTTGGTTTTTTCTTGATTAACTGCCAAACCAACTTTCGCAGATTCCTTTTCGATACTTGTGAATGTTGCAGTTACCTCTCGCAAGGTACGACCTATTATATCGATGTCGTCCGCGTATGCTAGTAACATGTGTTTTCTGGTGTATATTGTGCCGGTTCTGTTTGCTGCAGCATCACGTAATATCTTCTCCAGCAGAATATTGAAGAGATCACAAGAAAGGCTGTCACCCTGTCTGAAGCCACGTTTGGTACTGAAGGGGTCGGAGAGAGTGTTCCCAATTTTTACTGATGATTTCGTTCCAGTTAGGGTCATCTTGCAGAGTCGAATTAATTTTGCTGGTATTCCAAACTCAGACATAGCTTCATACACCTTTCCTCGTATCGGGCTATCGAAAGCGGCTTTGTAATCAACAAAGAGGTGGTATGTGTCGATTTGCTTCTCCTGTGTTTTTTCCAAGATTTGGCGCAATGTGAAGATTTGGTCAGTGGTCGATTTCCCAGGTCTAAAACCGCATTGGTATGGGCCAATTATCTCACTGACTTTAGGTTTCAATCGTTCACATAATATACACGACAGAATTTTATATGCAATAGGCAGGAGGCTGATGCCTCTATAGTTGGCGCATATGGTTTTATCTCCTTTCTTATGTACAGGACATAACACACTCACGTACCAATCATCGGGCATGCGTTCTTCCAACCAAATGTTGCAAATGAGTTGATGCATGCTTCTCTCTAACTCATCGCCTCCTACTTTAAACAACTCAGCTGGTAAGCCGTCGGCGCCGGCGGCTTTGTTGTTCGTATAGCGCTAAAGCAATATTTCCTCATTTAAAGTTCAAACTTCTCTAAACTCGATTCTAGTTTAATTTTCCTCAAACCAAGCAAATATTTAATCAAAAAGAGTAAATACGTTGTTCATCAAACCAAGTACATTTTTACTAAACCTAAGTAAAAGTTTGCTGAGATTTTCCTAATATTAAGTAAATTTTTCCTCAAACCAAGTAAATATTTACTCAAACTAAGGAAAATTCCAGTAAGTTGTCTCCAAACCAAGTACATTTTTACTAAATACAAGTAAAATTGTGCTGAAATTTTCCTAAATATAACTAAATTATCCTAAATGAAGTAAATTTTTACTAAATTTAATTAATTTTTTATAATTTTTACTCAAACCAAGTATTTTTTTTTAAATTTAAGTAAAATGTTACTGAAATTTTCGTCAAATTTTACTGATATCTAGTACAAATTTGCAGACTTCTTCCTCAAAACCGGTATATTTATACACTCCACGAAAGTATTATGTCTTTGTGCATTTGTTTGTAACACCCAAAAGGAAACGAGATAGACCCATTGTTAATTATACCGATCGACTTAGAATCACTTTTTGAGTCGATTTAGCAATGTCCGCCTGTCTGTCTCTCTGTCTGTCTGTCCGTCCGTCCGTCCGTCCGTCCGTCCATCTATTCTTGTAATCACGATACGGGTCGCAATTGTAGCCAGAACCTAACGAAACTTTGCACAACGAAGTTTTTCGGGACAAGGACGAACGCTATTTAATTTGAAGAAAATCAGTTCAGATTTAGATATAGCCCCCATACGAATTTCACTCCCGATTTGACTCTTTTCACATATTACAACAGATTTTCTTTAAAATTGGCAAAACATCTTATATTTAAACTATGAACATCTATGGTGAAATTGGATAAGATCGGTTCAGATTTAGATATAGCCCCAATACAAATGTCGCTCCCGATTTGACATTTTCCGCTGTAGAAACGACATATTGTACCCCATTTTCTTTAAATTTGGCACAACAACTTATAATCCAACTAGAAACACCTATGCAGAAATTGGGTAAGATCGGTTCAGATTTAGATACATTTTCCGCTGTAGAAGCGACATATTGGACCCGATTTTCTTTAAATTTGGCACAACAACTTATAATCCAACTAGAAACACCTATGCAGAAATTGGGTAAGATCGGTTCAGATTTAGATATAGCCCCCAAACAAATGCGGCTCCCGATTTGACTTTTGCCGCTTTAGAAACCAGACATAGTGTACTCGATTTTCTTTAAATTTGGCACAACAGCTTCTAATCCAAGTAAAATACCGACGGTGAAAGTGGCTAAGATCGGTTCAGATTTAGATATAGCGCAAATACAAATGTTGCTCCCAAATGTTTAACCGATTTTGGCCAAACTATACATATTATATTACACCAAATACAAATCCATACAAATCCGCATACATTTTTTCTTAAACACATACATTTACAGGATACAAAAATCCTTCCCGTTTTCACTTTTTCACCGAATTAAATTGTATTCGGATTGAAAGTGGAGTGTATCATAGAGTCGGCCCCGCCCGACTTTAGCCTTTCCTTACTTGTTTTATTTTAACTGAGGAAAATTTTTTATTGATACAAGAAAAAAGTGAACTTAAAATAAGTTCATAAGTTTAACTAAAATAATTGAAACAAATGATTTTGCTTCAGAGTATGCAAAACTGCAAAAAAAAAAAAAAAAAAAAAAAAGGAAACATGAAATAATTCTCCAAAGTTTCATGGTACCTCTGCCATAAAGAGTGGAGGTTTTACTCCATGATTGGTGCAAGATAAGCGTCTTCGCAGTAGTTGTTTAGAATAATACTTGAAGTATTTATGAAATAAGACTCTGCAAACGAACGAAAATTGCTTCTCAAATTAATATTCATGAATTTTCTAAAAAAATTTCAAGTGAAGTTCATTAATACATAAATGTATGAAGAACTGGGTATAAACTTCAGTCAACACATTAACTTAATTTTAAGAAAAAAAACTCATTTTTTAGTTAAAATTTCCTGAATGGATTTATTCCATACAAAAAACTTCTTAATATTTTTCTTATTTAAAACTTTGGAACTTTTCCTCCACAAAAGTATGCATTTAATCAATTGTAAGATTTTTTATTAGATCGAATGAAATGTTTTTAAGTAAATAAACTATTTACTTAGGCTTTGAAATAAGGAAACTTTAATCATACTTAGTTAAATTTCCTATTTTTAAGGAAATTTTTACCAAACTGGAGTAAAATTGTTGAACTAATTTGGAGTATGAATTTTACTCAGATTTCGGAATGCTATTTTTCTGAGCGTGCATGGTAAAATCGTCCATATTTTGTACGCTCAAAGTAATTAATAAAAACTTTATCAAATGTCAAAATATAACTGGTTCCGAATACTTAACTAGGAATATGGTCTATATGTGTGAGGGTAGCAAAAATGGGTATATCAATTTTATCCATCTTACTGTCGTTCTTAATTGGCATTGACAATCGGAAATGTATTGTGCCTATCCCGATATTCAGCGTCGTTATCGTGGCTGCCTTAGTCTTACCACCTGACCCTTAAAATTTAGTTTGCTTTAAATAGAAATAGAAAATGTTAATTATAGGGTAGGTCATTTAAAATTTTAAATTATAATCGGCTATAAAAAATAAGTACTGATTATTTTTTCAAATTTTCTGGTTTTATTGGAATGGTTGAACTTTGTCATTTAATAACGGAACACAATATCATACATATGACTACCGCGACTGGCTCAGTACAGCCCAAAATCCACACCAAACAGTGACACGTTGTGGATGCATTGACTTCTCAATAGTCACGTTTTGGGTTCTCTGAACCCCATTTGCGGCAATTTTACTTATCGAGATGAAAATGAGTTTCGTGAAGACTGAACTAAAGGTTGATCTCTTCTCGAAAATTTTCCACATACATTTTTACAGTTTGCGTTAAAGACTCACTATTTTTGAAGTAAGTTTTTAGTATTTCCCAATTTTTTTCGAGCGTATAGCGTACCATTTTGCAAATCTCAAACATAAACCTGAAAATAAAAATTAATGTTATTCTACTTTTCAAAGTCAAAATAATCGGTAGCTCAATTGGACCACTCATATATGTAGTTAGTCGCGAAAAATGCTAAAATTGTTGTAAAAATTCAAAATTCGCTGTTGCATTCTCTATCTGGGTTTCTGTAAATACTGTGTCACAAACAATCACTGGTTAGTCAGCAATCATATACCAAAAAGAAATTGTATTGGCGGAACCAGAATGGGTTCTCCCTCTTGAAACGGATTTGGTCCAAACATATATAGAATCCTGTGACAAGCATTGAAGGCAATTGTCCCAAATGATATTAATTTAATGCAACTTCAATTTGGTTTTTGGTCTAAATACAACTACAGTTCATATGGAGTGAAGAAAACAATTCAAAATCAAAAGGCAAATTGGAATTGTATGACCTACTTCAAGGTAAGAGCAACAGAAAATGCAAATTTTAGAAATGTAAATGCAATCCGATAAATACATCTTAATGTACGCGTTAACTTATCTGTCAGGCGCTTAAATCGTGCTCGACTTTTAGGGTCGAGGCCGTGGCTGCCTTAAGCCTATCAGTGGTGCTGTAAAAGTAGCTCATTAACCCTTTACATGACTTTGTCGAATGTATTCGTCACTACAACAACGTAAAATTTGTTTTTAAACCTAAAAGGGTTAATTTACTTAGAATTATTAGAGTGATCAAAAACCGTTTCTTTTTTTAATTTTTAAAAACCGGTGAACCGTTTTTCCACTTTTGAAAACCCGGGTTTTGTGGAGAGAAAAGTTTGTAAATTTTACGATTATGATTTTTTTCTGTATTTTGAGACGTTCAATCATTTTTACACATCTGACATCTACTTAAGCTTGTGTGGGGACTAAATCAAAGCATGGGCCAATGTGATTCACATTTAACTTAGTCGTTTCTAGATTAAAGTATGTAGTAGTTTCAATTCAGGACAATAAATGCAGCCTGTAGTTTGATTTCAAGAATAGTTGGACAGACAGACGGACGGACATTTCTAAATCTCTTCAGAAAGCAATTCTAAGTCGATCAGTATCAGTATAAACGATATGTCAACCTGTTACTGTTTGGGTGTTACAAGCAAATACACAAATGCATAATGCACTGGTGCAGGGTATACAAAATGTTAATCAGATTTGCTTTGTGATCAATCATTTTAAATGAACAATATAAAAGCGGAGCCTTAAGGCATTACTTGACGCTCCCGTGAAAGCTAGAGGCCAACAAACCATAAAAGCGATTAAGGTTTTGGGACAACAGAAAAATGCTGCTACTCAAAATTATTTATAAAAAGAGTTTGCTAGTGAATGAGTTGTTTACAGCAGGTATGTGTAAATCTGGATAAAAATTTAATTTAGAATTTATAGAACATAGTGAGTGACAAAAAAACGGCAAGAAAATATCTACATTAAAATAAACAAGGAATGGCTAAAATAGAACAAAGCCACCTGTGTTTATGGTGAATATTGTTGCAAATTATTGCCGGAAACATCCGGTTTCGGTGGATCAATTTCATGGACAATATATCAAACAGCAGTCTTTTGTTCTCCAGTTTACATTGAGTTTAGCATTCGTAAAATAAAACGCGATGTGGAATATTTGAGACAAATTCTATAAAAATTATAGCTGCAAAAGCTATAATGAATCAACATGGGAGGGAGCAACAACACACTGGTCACAAATCCATTTTTTATGGCAATAAGTCGAATAATAAACATACAGTCTTGTAATTTTGCACATTTGCTAGACATATCATACGCAAAAAATAAAAATAAAATTGGGCCGATCGGACCACGCCTACTACCACCTCCCATATAAACTCAATATATAACCAACATAATTATCACTCTGTATTGGTACAGGGGTGGCGAAAAACAAAATTTTATGAAAGCTTAAACAGATAAAGAGTTGTTTATTTTGACGAAATGTGTTTTTCTAAACATTATTACAAAAGCAAATATAGCGTACAAATAGTACAAAAAGGTGAATGATGTTGTATACCACTTTAAAGGTACTTGCAATACCTTTTAAATAAATTATTGATGGGTCTCGTACACAAAACTAATTCAGAGATATAATCATATATATGTCTATGGCTAATCAAAAACTGTATTAAATTGAAATGACAATTTTTGGAGTTTGCCGAAAAATGCTGACGAGATATTAATTCCACCATAAACTACAAACTCAGACGAACACTTTCACATTTACACTTTGAGTCAAGTTGAGTCATACATATAACTTTTGGTCCACGGCATTTATAGATAAATTATTATTGATTTTAATTAATTTGTAAAACTGCTTTATATCAAGATTAATCCCAATTTTTTTGAACAGCAAAGTTTAAGTACCATTCAGGTTTGTGGTGTTGCCACCTAATTTTCTCCAGTATATTTTCTTGATTGCTTGGAGTGTTTGCCATAAAGAATATATATACACATTTACCACTTTTCAATTTTAATTTTTTTTTTTTTGAATTTCTGCCAAAAAATGGATTTGGGACCATAGTGTGATGGCCGATTATGACCAAAACGTTTGTAATTTGTGGTTCCAGTAAGAGAAATATCGACCTAGCAAGAAGACATGACGAAGAAGTGTGGAAGTACTTCTTTTTCGGCCGAATCATGTATGATTTTTACATAGGGTCATTTAGAGATTCCCGTTACTTCGTTCGAATGAGTGCTTAGATGCATTGCATGTTTGATGCTTCCATGACATTTTTCATAGCTGAAAGTTATTAGTTTTTGGTTACATTGTGGGAGTTCTTAAGAATCACTTCTCTGAATTAATGAAAATGCAGTGAAACAATTTTTTTAGAAATCCTTTTTGAAACAGAGTTTTTCATTTTTTTGTTACAAATGTCACCAATGGCACATTTATATTCTTAAAATGTACTCAATTTAAAGCAATCGTTCCCTCTTCATATACGAAACATGGTTCCATTAGTACAGTATTTTTATGACGCACCAACATTATCCAATATAGAACTCAAACTTGAAATTGAACAAATAAATATGTTTATCCTATCCATGAGATAGATAATTAAAATCGCTCAGACATACAACAATGAGTTATTTAACATACAGCGCAAGAGAATTATTTTTTTTTTTCGATATTTCATTGTTTCACATTCACATTGTTTCATGGTATGAGAAAAAAACTAAATATATGTAACATAATTCTATTGAAAGGGAAACTATTTAGAATGAATTATGATGGATCTATGATTCAGGAGCAATGGAAGTGGAATACATTTGGAAATAAATCAATTATATTGCTGGGCATAAGTGTTAAACTTTATATTTGGAAGTGATTTTAAAATACTTCTTTAGATGACAAATATATTTGCATTTGAGGAACTATTTAGAATTAATTAGCTTGGGTGCATTATATAGGAGTAATGATAATGTCATTCATGTTGAACTACTTCCAAGTTGTTTTTAGAAATAATTTAGAATGGGTGGTTTATAAAGAGAGAGGGGAGTTTATCTCAGCTGAATATTATCCGAAAAGATGAATTGTGCAACGTTTCAACGGAACCGACCAACAATTGTCACATGTACTTTCAATGCCAAAATACATGATCAGAGCCGAATTTTCAAAATGTAAATATTGTGAATGTTTGTACAACCATTTTGTAATTATCTATCCCGAAAATGAACCAGTTTAAGTAAATACCTTTTTTCGTAATTATAAATTTATTTAAATCGATCATCACAGACGTGAAATTTGGAACCATATCGGGAAAGCATATATAATAATAATTTTGTTTGTTCGGCTAATCTATTATTGTAGAAAAAAGTCTTCCACAGTAACCCTTAATCGGGTAGGCCTTTTTTTGCAAATCGCTTTATGTCGAACGTCTACGCCACAGTGTGCATGTGGACAAATCAGTGTCATGACCAAAGATGGAACATTTTTTTTGGTACCAATTTTTATCGCGTTTGGTTCGCTTTCACTCTTAAAAGCGGAAATTTGCATCATGTTTGTCATATAAAAAATTTGATTTTTGTTAGAAAATTTAGCCCCACACATCAGTTCCAAATCGAATAAATTCTGTAACTTTTGGACAGAAAAATCTTGACGAAGTTTTACATACTTAGAGCAGATGTGTTTTCCATATATATTATACAGATATTTTTGATAATGCTTGGAAATACCTTCCTAACTTATTACAAGGTCGAACTGCAAACTATACTTTGAATTGACTACACGCTTTTCTATATTAGTCATTCCTTATTAAACGGTACTATTTTTTACCTCGTTCACATAAAATTATTTTATTTATTTTGATTTTGCAAAAAATATCGTTATCATTTCAACAATCATTTCACCACAGTCGCTAAAAAATAGATCTAAGAACACTAATTTAAGATTTCAAAAAATTAATAATGTAATCATTTCGAAAATCAAAATAAAACAAATAAAATTGTGAAAACTTTAAAGAAGCTAAATCTTCAATAATATATTGAAAGTCCCTTCCAAAAATTGTGTTAAAAATTAAACCACTGTTTAATTTCGTAGTATATATAAAATATTTGTATGAGAATATTTAATACACAAACAATGTAAGTTATAGAGGTCAAAAATCGTACCGATTGACATACGGCTCATATACGATATCTAGTTTCATGTGTTTATGGCCTTGTAAATACTGCCCAGCACTTTTAAAATCTAACTGTTTTTTAATATTATACTAATAATATGCCTTTTTATTTAAGCTTAACTGATGAAGCTATAGGAACAAAATATAAGTATTTGGTTTCAACACGTATTTTTTGAGAAAAAAAATATATCGGAAATTCTCAAGGCATGAAAGACATCATTTTTAAAACACATTATTTACATGTCTCATTATTTACATGTTATCATGCTGAATTATTATTTTTTATTTATTTATTATGAATTACAATACAAAGTAAATTTATATTCTAATTTTCGGGTCCAGGGATTGAGCCGAGGTAACTAAGACCATTGTAGCTAGTTATTGCAGCGACAGACCAGAGCCTCTGGTGGGAATCGAACCCACAACCCCCACGCTGATACGCCGAGCACACTACCAGCTCGACTACCGGGGCGCTCTGAATTATTATTAAAAAACCATTGTTTCCATTTCTGGAGATTTTCTACTTTTATTTGATACCCATATTGACATATACTGATGGGTGAAACATTTGGATAAATTTGTATATCCTTAAAATGTCAAAGTCCTGTTAAAAAGAAAAAAGATCACACATCACGAATACACAGTTTTTCTACATATGATATATACATTAGGATGGGTCACGAAAATAAATTGCAGCGGTCACCCCCTAAAAATGAAGATAGGATTGTTTAATGCTGATCTACAAAATATTTAGACATCTGTGAGCTAAACGCTCCCGAAAACACTTCTAAAAATAATGTTTTTCCCGTGCATTTTTTATGTTGCATTTTTTGCTCAATTTTTTCCTGAATTAATAGACCCTTGAAGGGCTTTAAATACAAATTTTAATTCTTGTCTTAGAATAACTAATTGGTAGAATTATTGAGTGTTTTTATTGATTTTTATGGATTTTTAAAGTGTCAACTAAAAACTCATATTTCTTGGAAACATTATGTAAGAGGTGTAACGAAAAGTATATAAGATTAATCAATACCTCTCGATTGATGAATAAATGATGAATATAGGACGAAAAGTTACGTCACTGACTCCATTTTTGTGAAATAATTTAATAGAGGCGATGGTTTTTACAGCCAAAATGTTCAAACACTTTTTACAAAAATGAGCGCTGCGGCGTCAATTTCATGTTTATCATTTAGGTATCATTCGAAAGGTATTGACTGCAGCAATTTATTTTTTATAAAATACTACCACCAAATACGAAAAAGTTTTCAGCAGTCACTGTGAAAATGTACTAAAAATAAACGTCCAATAATTCGACTATTAAGTTACCCTAACACAAGAATAAAAAAATATATTTAAAGTGCTTTCAAGACAAAATGTAACACACAAAAATTATACCGAAAAAAAACATAATTTTTTTGGGTTATTTTCAGGAGCGTTTAGCTCACAGATGGCTTGATCTAGGAACGACATATTTAGCAAACCATCAATAAACAATCCAAACTTTATTTTCGGGATGACTGCAAGTTATTTTCCATTTGTATGGACGGCGACCCAGCCTAATATACATATGACCATATATAGGTATTGATCAAGTCCAAAAAGTACTGTAATGTAGTTCTCTGCTACCTTTATTGAGATATAATATAAGATTACACATTTTGGGAAAGAGGACTTCATGCAAATAAACACAAATGAATCAAGAAATGGATAACTACAATAATTCGCTTAGCCGGATGACTGGAATATGGCCAATTTTAATAAAAATTAATCTATTTATACAATTAATTACCACCTCTTTGGAAAGAATCATATATAATCCCAATGTTTAAATCTGGTAGCAAGATGGACGTATCGGATTATAGAGGCATTGCAAAACTTAGCGCTATTCCAAAGCTTTTGGAGAAAATTATAACTGACATGTTATCTCATCAAATTTCGTCATTGTTGCCCTGTTGTCAACACGGATTTCGTAAATCACGATCAACCATAACGAATATTTTGGAACTTACTACATTTGTAAGTGGTGGATTTGGAAACCGAATGCCAACGGGTACGTTTTACACAGATTTTAGTAAGGCTTTTAACAAAGTTAATCATAACATTATCCTGATATAATTAGATTTTATGGGCTTTAGTAACTCACTATTGTCTTGGTTAAAATGCAAATGGTAAAATTCGGAAACGCTATTTCAAGGGAAATTGTGGTTCCTTCCGGTGCACCACAAGGAAGCCATCTTGGCCCTGTTTTATTTGCACTATTTGTTATGTATGCTGATGATGTAAAAATATTTCGGTCCTTTAAAGATCCGTTGGAGCAATATTATCTGCAATCTGATCTTGATTGTTTTCATGAATGGTGTAAAGTAAATTTACTGGAACTAAATATTTCGAAATGTAAACATATAGCATTTTCTAGAGATAAAAATTTTAGAACCAATTATTTCATTGGTCATCACGAACTCGAGACTGTAGATACCTTTCTGGACCTCGGAATCTTATTAGAACAACGTCAGAACTTTCGACTTCACATTTCAATGAGAGTAAACAAAGCTTATAGTGCTCTTGGTTTTATGAAGCGCTGGAGTAAGGAGTTTTCTGACCCTTCAGTCACCAAACAATTATATACCTCATTTCTTCGCTGCATATTTGAGTATGGTTCTGTTATATGGGACCCATCTTATACTATTCATAGCAACATTATTGAATCTGTTCAGAAACAATTCCTCTTATTTTGTCTACGTGGACGTGGGTGGAACCCCCGCACACTGCCATCATATGGCTTAATCTCATTAAGTTACCATCGTTGAGAAGTCGTCGTACTATGATGAATATTACTTTCCTGATGAATGTTATCCATGGCAACATCGATTCAAATTTTATCATGAATAGAATGTTTATAAATATACCTCAAAGGCCTACTAGAAATTTTCAGTTAATTCACATTGATTACTTCCACACAAATTACGCTAATAATGATCCTTACCGCCGACTGTGTGTTCAAGTTAATAAATACTACCACATCATTGAATTATCGGAAAATAAAAGCTCTATTAAAAGAAAGATTATATTGTACTTAAATACCTAATTATTAAGTAGTTACTAAGTGTATTAGTTTTTTAGTCTGTAAGGATATTTGAATATAGACTTAATAAAAATAACAAAATCTCTCGATACCAAAAACAATGATTATAAAAGTAAAAAATGAATGTTTGACTTGAACTGGGATATTATCCTGGCTCAAGATATTTTTGCATCTATATTTTATAGAATGCACATTTATTACTTGTCTGCACACTACCACTATAATGATTTTCATCCTGAGGAAGGTTTCCTCAAGTGGCTTTGCAGCGGCTTTTCAACAACATTCCTGGCTTCTTTAAATAAATGATTCTCACAAACGAATGAGAAGAACAACTTTCTTTGTATCAAGTCATGGTGGATTCAACGTTACGGCATGTAAGATAAAAAAATTTAAATTTAACTAGGATTCGGACAATTGTGTGTGAGGTAATAGAAGGAGCGTGGCCAAAGCGTAAATATTTTTCCGGTTTAAAACGATTATCAATACATTTTCAAATCTCAAATTGCAACTGATTTTGACTACCCGTATGGATGTTATATCGGTTTTATTTTAACCAAGGCTTATGTCACTTTGTGGTGGAGGTACCAGAAGGGGTGTGGCAATATCGTCCATATTTAAAGTGTATAAAACGTCCAAAAAAGCATTGTCAAAAGTCAAATTTCAGAGTACTCCGACCATCCGTATATAAGTTATAGCAGTTTTAATGTTCGGTAGGTTGGAGTGATTTGTGTGTGAGGTACCATAAGGGACATGGCAAGACCCGCCATATCTTGCGCGCCTAAAGTGCTTATAAAAACTTTATCACATACCAAAATATAGCTGATTCTGAACATTCGTTTGGAAGTTACATTGGTTTTTATTTAACATGGGAGTATGGCCTATTTGTATGGGAGGTATCAGAAGGGTGATGACAATTTTTCCCATCTTCGAATTGTTTGAGGAAGATATTACCATTTACAAAGTACGAATTGATTCCTTAGCTCTTTTCGAGAGTTATCACGTAGACCAGCCAGACAGATGGGCGGACAAACATGGTTCAAACATAATAAAATGTTGTGAAACGGATTTGGTCCAAACATACTTAGGGTCTTACGTCACTCCTTCAAGTTGTTTCACTTTTTTCTGTCCCAAATGTTATATACCCTCCTACTCTGTAGAGTGAGGGCATAAAAATAGCACCAAGTAATAAAGCACACATGCCACCTTACAACCATCTCATTGAGTTGCATAAGTACGCCGTCCACACAAATGGAAAAACAAGTACCAGTCATCCCACAAAATAAAGTTTGGATTGTTTAATGACGATTTGCAAAATATTACGATAAGCCATCTTTGAGCTAAACGCTCCCGAAAATAACCCTAACAATTATGTTTTTCCGGTGTAATTTTTTTGTATTACAATGTTTTCTAAAATAATAGACTCTTGAAATCACTTTAAATATAAATGTTGATTCTTGTCTAAGAGTAACTTATTGGTCGAATTATTGGACGTTTATAGTATTTTTTTGGGAATTTTCACAGTGACAATTAATCACTTTTTCGTATTTTGTGGAAGTATTTTATAAAAAATAAATAGCTGCAGTCAATACCTTTCAAATAGAAATGAAATTGACGCCGCAGCGCTGATTTTTGTAAAAAGAGTTTGAACATTTTGGCTGTGAAAACCATCGCTTGCATTAAATTATTCCAAAAAATGGAGTCAATGACGTCATTTTTCGTCCATTATTCATCATTTAGGCATCAAATCGAAAGATATTTATTCCTTCTATTTACACCTCCTATAAAATATTTCCAAGAAATATGAGTTTTTAGCAGTCACGTTGAAAACCCGCAAAAAAACAATATAAACGTCCAATAATTCTACCAATGAGTTATTCTAAGCAAGAATACAAATTTTTATTTCAAGTGCTTATAAGGGTCTACTATTTAAGAAAAAAATTGGGCAACAATGCAACATAAAAAATACACAGGAAAAACATGATTTTTAGAGGTGTTTAGCTCACAGGTGTCTTGACCCAGTGACGAAATATTTTGCTGATCATCATTAAACAATCCAATCTTCATTTATGGGGGGTGACCGCTGTAATTTATTTTCGTGACCCATCCTAACGTACGTATGTGTATATACAGGTATATGCAGTTACCAAGCAGGGTAAAATCATGATAGTGGTAGAGTGCAGCCAAGTAATAAATGTCATCATGCTATTTGTAAATAAATAAGCATTCTATAAAATATAGATACAAAATGGTCTTGAACCAGGAGAATATCCCAGTTCAAATATTGATTACAGACCAAATAAAACAAACGAAAAAAACTAAAGTAAAAATTGGCATAGCTGCTAAAAACCTTTTTCTTCTGAGCTTTAAACGAAATTAAGGAATTTATTTATATTTTTCTAAAAATATTTATATATTTATTATTTTTCACGTTATACCCTACACCACTTCGTGGACTAGTTAGTTTTCCGCCAAATGTTTGTAACACCAATAAATAACCGAGCTAGACCCACCTTTAAGTATACCGATCGGCTTAGAATCACCAGCTGAGTCGATTTAACGATGTCTGTCTGTCCTAACTTGGCAGAAGTTATTTTTTCTGGCCAAAGACCATCGGTATTGAATTTGGTGGAAATCGGTTCAGATTTAGATATAGCCCCCATACAAATGTCGCTCCCGATTTGACTTTTTCCGCTCTAGAATCCACATATTATACCTGATTTTCTTTAAAATTGGCACAACATTTTATAATCGAACTAGAAATATCTGTGCTGACAGTGGGTAAGATCGGTTCAGATTTAGATATAGCCCCATACAAATGTCGCTCCCGATTTCACTTTTTCCGCTCTAGAAACCACATTTTGTACCCGATTTTCTATAAAATTGGTACAAATCTTATAATCCAACTAAAAATACCTATGGTGAAAGTGGGTAAGATCGGTTCAGATTTAGATATAGTCCACATACAAACGTCTCTCCCTGTTTGAACTTCTTCTTCCGCTCTAGAATCCACATATTGTACCCGATTTTCTTTAAAATTGGCACAACATTTTATAATCGAACTAGAAATACCTGTGCCGAAAGTGGATAAGATCGTTTCAGATTTAGATATAACCCCCATACAAATATCGCTCCCGAATGTTTAACCGATTTTGGCCAAACTTTATATATTATATTTCACCAATAAACGTACATGGTGAAAGCGGGTCACATCATTCCAGGTTTCAATATACCCCCATACAAATGTTCTTTCCGATTTTATATTTTTTGTCAAACACATAAATGTATGTGTGATGCAAAAATCCTTCCCACTTTTTTACCGAATTGAATTGTATTCGGATAGAAAGTGGAGTGTATCACATAGTCGGTTCCATCCGTCTTTAGCCTTTCCTTACTTGTTTGGGAGATGCCCACATGTCCACACTTTGGTGAAACCCAAATGGGGCCCCTATTCTGCTCTATTACAGCTCTAGAAACTACATCTCACATCGCATCTTCATCAAATTTTTCAGATCATGATATGTTTCAACTAGGAATACCTACCGTGAATGAGAAATATAAAGGCGCATGTTTTGACACAGGCCTCAAGTGTTGTTATAGGCCCCCTTCAAATGTCCGTCCGATTCATCCTACTACCGCTGTATAATCTGTATTTGTCATTGGATCTTGATCAATTTTTCCATATCACGTTATATTTACTTTACTCGGAATATCTTACTTTATTATTTACCATATTCATTAAATTTGGCTAAAGTGGAATTTATAGTATAATTTAGTTCATACATAAAATGTCTCCCATGAAATACCTGGGTTTAGTAATCAAAGCGAGGTATATACGCAGGGAGTGGTGTTATATAGTCGGCCCCGCCCGACTTTAGCCTTTCCTTACTTGTTTTTATTTCCCCTATTTAGGAATTGTGGCATTTTTAAATATGGAGGAAATTATGATTACATTAGGCTGATGGGCTTTCGTTAGACAACCACCCACAACAACAATGAGTGGTGAAAAATTCTTGAAGTTGATTGTTGCACTTTCTTCTTCTGTGTCGTTCAACAAGTTGTGATCAGGTCTGCTGTGTGGCGTAAAACGTTCGAAACCCAGTTCGGGCCCAAGACACAATTTCTCGAAGATGATTATTTGTTTCAACTTTTCTTAATCTGGTTGTCCTAACTAAATTTTTATAGTTTTTATAATTTTTTCAAGAAGAATCAGTAATAGCATTTATAATTTATTTCAGACAAACGCACTACAGTCTACCCGGGACTGGGAGAACCCTGGTTTATGATATCTGCAATTACTTTATACTTGCTGCTAGTACTCAAATGGGGACCACGTTTCATGGCGCAGCGAAAGCCGTACAAAGTTGATGGCCTAATGAAAATATTCAATGTCGTGCAAATATTATTAAATATTGCTATATTCTACGAAAGCCTACGATATTCATACTGGAGGTCCGATTTTAGTTTTACTTGCGAAAATTCTGATCCCAACGATAGGCGGCCGCAAACTATGAAATTAATGAGGCCTGTGCTGTTGTATTACTTTTCAAAATATCTGGATATGTTTGACACGGTAGGTGTTGATGAGTTGCAATATATGATTAAAATCCAATTTATTTTCTTTATTTCAGATCTTCTTTTTGTTACGAAAGAAAAACAATCAAATCAGTTTCTTACATGTCTATCATCATTGTCTGATGGTATTTGCGGTGTACACCTATTGTACATTCTTCTTTGGTAAGATGAGTTGGAGGGATGCGTATGTAACGTGAATTGGATTTGTAATTGTGTAGTGTTGTATAAGTCGTTATTATGAAAATATTTATCAGTAACGGTATCGCAAAGTTGATTTAAACTGGCTCTCGAAACCGGATCTAAACTGATAGTACCTTTCACTGCGAATAGAATAGGAACGCCCATAGATCATTGAGAGCATCGCAAGTCCCATTCGCAAGTCCCTTTTGAAGAACCATTTGCAATACATTTCAATTGTTTGTTAAACAATCCTAATTAAGAATAGTCTGACGTTGGGAGTGGCGTACTATATGGTACTCTACAAAACTCCTTACGCCTACAAATGATTTTTATTACTAACCTCAAGTGTTTTGACGTCGGTTGGTGATTTTAGGTAGCCTGGTATTAACCAATTACCGCCCTTAGTCCCCGTATGCTTAATGCGAGGTATTTGAAAACTTAAACTTTGTGAAGCGTGTCTATATTTTTTGGAAGATTGTACCTTTTGCATATAGAGTGGGTATTTCGGTAGATCATTTAATAATTCACTTTCATTATCTTAGTTTCTGAAATTATCTGTCACAAATACTCCCTACTTAGTCAGAAATAGTTTTTTGTTTGCATTCTTTTACCAAAGTCATCATCCTTTTCCTTTCCACTTTCCACCTTACAGCTTCTCAGTTAACGACTACCGGTGTGGTGAACTCTTTAATTCACGTTATTATGTACACGTACTACCTTCTGGCAGCTATGAAACCAAAATATGACTGGTACCCATGGAAAAAGGTCCTGACGTGTATGCAGCTTCTGCAGTTCATCTACTTGGGCATCCACTATAGTCTGCCCCTGTTTAACAATTGGTGCAACGTCTGGCTACCAATAATTCTTGTAACGTGTCTGCAAAATCTTTTTATGTTCACGCTATTTTCGAATTTCTTTTACAAGACATATATTGTGAAAAATCGTAAAACTAATGTTAAGTGTATTGAATAATATGATAAATAAGATATAATGTTAATAAAATATAATTTAATAAAAATTAAATATGGTTTACAGTTCATTTTAAGGATATTTTCACCAATAATTAGCAGTAAATAAACATTTTCCTTTACACTGAATATCCAACAAGAAATATGAAGTACCTACTTTCATAACAAGTATAAGCTTTATATATCATATTTTTAGGTTAAAATATTCTGCTTAAAATTTGTACGATTTATTATTACTTTACCTCAAATATTAATTTTTATAAATTATTAATGCTACAATAACATTGATTACTATTAATTAGTATTATACTTATTAATTTTTATATTTATTTGTTCATATTAAATACATATTTTGTAAAGTTTTCGAAAATCCCGGGAAATCCCGACTCCCGGGATATGTATTATTTAAAAATAATGTATGTGGCAGGACAGCCTTGCATTACTTGATTTATTTGAAACACCATTTTAAAAAGTTAGACAAATAAAATTACAATATTGGAATTTTCACAAATTCTATTAAAAGTATGGAGTTAAAGTTCACACAAAGGTTTAACTTTAATGAAGTTTGTGTTCCAAAATCTCTGACAATTTTAAACTGACTCATCCTGACATCACCCATCTATTGAAGTTGGGAATGAGTAAAAGTATTTACCTAAAGTTTGCAAGTTTAAATACGTCGTAGTGGGAAGTTCACATCCAGTCAGTCATGCCGTTGATTTTATACCCTCCTCTAGGGTAACTAAAACACCTGTGGCGAAAACGGTTTAGATCGGTTCCAGTTCAGGTATAGCCCCCGTACAAATGACGATCCCGATATGATTTTTTTTTTCGATCTAGAAACAACGTTTTTAACCCGATTTTCCTCAAATTTGCATCAACACATTATAATCCAGCTAGCAATATCTATGTAGACTGATCAAACCCGAGACCGAAAGCCGGACCAACCGGGTTTTCATCGGTTTTTAAAATCCCGGTTTTTGGAAAACCCGGGTTCTCTACGTCGGTCTCAACCGGTTTTTCAAATTGCAAAAAGTCTCTGTTACGGTGCTTATAGCATATAATGTTTATAATATGTCACTTTTTATATTTTAAACTGACTTTTCAAAAAGTTCCTGTATATCAAAGAGTCCAAAAATACGCATAACCCTTGAATTTAATGTCAAACTTATATATGAATTCCTAAGAAGTTTCTTAAAACATTTTCTAATACTCTAATACTGATTTTAAGAATATTTAAAATATATTTTATAATATACTAGCTGAACCCCCGCCCGCATCGCCAGGCAAAAAACAAAGAAACAAACGGTAAAATTAAAAACGCTTTCATATTGATTTTTCTCCTGATATATGTACTATGGTAATATATGTACCAATTATAATCAAGATACTTGCCTGAGATACTAAAGAAATGGATATGTTCCATGGTGAACGTTAGTTTACGGCAAATAATGGAAAAAATGTCAAAAATCAAATTGATTTTTTGTTAAGTGTGATTTTCCTCCTTTCCATTACATAAACAAAATACTTCATTCGTAAGAAGAAATTACATTATATTCAAAACACATACAAAATCAATCAAATTGTTCACTAATCAAACAACACAAAAACTAAAAAATTAATATAATTTCCGCTTTCTTGACTTAAGTCGGCTATTGACGAATGAATATTTCTATTTTTATAATCTTTCTTTACTATTGTGCTAAGAAAATCCACAGAAAACGTGTAATACCGCCCATTTGTTTATTGTCTATGCAGGTTACAGCTAAATTAACTGACATAACAATATAGGAATCTCGGTGTCTCAAAAACAGGAATGAATTTCGTATGGGAAGGGTCACGGCCACTTTCCGCCCATCTTTGCATGACTGTTTACACTGGTATGGGAAGGGTCACGGCCACTTTCCGCCCATCTCGGTGTCAAACATACTCTAAAACCGGTTTTAATGTCATATGGGGACGTGCACGCCTACTTTCCGCCCATCTTTGCACAACTGTTTACACTGGATCAACTCACACAAAATTTCAGCACTAATATGCTTTAACTTCGTATGGGAGGCGCCACGCCCACTTTTCCAATACCGTCCATTTTTTGGCACAGTTCCTCACATTGATGCACTCACACAAAATTTCAGTATTGTATCTGTCATAGAACGGAATATATTCGAAAATGGGTTTTAACTTCGTATGGGAGGTGCCACGTCCACTTTTCTATTGCCGCCCATTTTTGGCACACGTACGCACATTGATGCTAGATGCACTCACACAGAATTACAGCACTCTAGGTGTCATAGAACTGACAATATTCGAAAATGAGTTTTAACTTCGTATGGGAGGTGCCACGCCCACTTTTCCAATACCGCCCATTTTTGGCAGAACTACGCACGTTTACTCTAGACGCACTTACACAAAATTTCAGTATTGTAACTGTCATAGAACAGAATATATTCGATAATAGGTTTTAACTTCATATGGGAGGTGCCACGCCCACTTTTCCAATACCGCCCATTTTTGTCAAAACTGTGCAGAATAATATTTAGTGAACTTTCACAAAAATTCAGGACTCTACCCGCAACAGTACTCCGAATATGCTAATTTATAAAAAACGGATAAAACCCCAATTTTTGTGGGAGGTGCCACGCCCACTCAAAATATCAAAAATGTATATAGAGTATTTTCATCACCGGTTCAGCATGAGCATCCTGTGAAAATTTCAAGAAGATCGGTTCAGTAGTTTAGGGTGCTATAAAGAACAAACAAACACGAATTCATTTTTATATAATTATATTATATAGATATATCTCAAATGTTGGTCAGTCTAATGAATATCAATAAATAACGTATTAAATACATTAATCAAACCAACGCTTCTTTTACCAAATAGTTTGGATTCATTTAAGTAATTTCTTCAGTACAGTTATTTTTGGACCTGATGAAGACCATATACACATGACACTAGAGATCGTATATAGAAAAACTGTGTACACAGTTGATTTTTTGATGATCATTTCTCCTTTTTACAGGACTTTAAATTTCCAAATGATATAAATGTTTTAAGAAATTATTTTCCTGCTTGTGTGAGAAAATGAGCGAAATCAGTCCAGGTTGGAAAATTGTTCCCCAACAAGCAGAGGGAATACCCCTAATATTTAAGGATGTTTTTGAATATGTATGCTTATATTTACTTGATATTTAGTATGCCCATTCCCTATTCACCTTATATCATAAACATGCACCAAAAAATGCCAACAAGGGGTAAAAGATATAGAACTGAAATTGAAAATGGAACTGGTTCATAGGAAAACTTGCTTCTCTAACAACGAATGAAAAAGTCCATTTCTGAAGTAACGTATTTTCAGAAAGTATTAATGGCTGGTTGTTGGCGACACTTGGAAAAGGCCAATATAAAAATTTGAAACGTTTTTTCAAACCATATCTGCAAAAATTACTACTTTTTTCTTGTGTCATTTTTTATATTGTAACCTAATGTAATGTAACGAACACATACATATCTGTTGTACAACAAGATAGGCACACGCTACAAAATATTTTGTAAATTCGAAAACACGATCAAAGGTATGTAAATGAATCAAAAATTATAATAATACTATTGTAAAAAGCAATGCACTGTGATAAATTGTATTGTGATTTTCGTATATCTTTACGAGTCGCTCCTGGGAATAAAACTTTGTTTATCCGGACGTATCCACTAAGCAATATACATATATGAGAAGAAAGGTTAAAGGGTCCACTTTAATGAAAATTTCTAGTGTAAAATTGTAATAAGCTTAATAATGCAAAAAAAAATCGGTTAGAAAATGATCGAAATGTCATTAATATCCGCAAAATTTTACTGAAGTGATTATAATTAATGTATAACATCAATTAACAAGTAAGAAAAAGCTAGAGTTGGGTGTGGCGGACTTGCCACCCCTGGTTTTAATAAAAACGGATGTTTTAATGAAATTTTATAGATTTTATAGAGTCCATCTAATAATATAAAAATGTTGATGGAATGTACAATATCCAGTACTAAAAAGAGTTGTTTTTTATTATCCGCAAAAAGAGAGGAAGTTTTTGAAAGAATTAGCAACCATCAAGATAACTGCAATACATTTTAAAGGTCTTCCTATAAGGAGGCGTGGCAGTGGGTTGATGGACAACTTTGGTAATCCCCATAAATACATGTACGAAATTTAAAGACCCAAGGCATTTTTCCTCAAAAGCAGCAGTAGCTTGATAAACTTAAATTTTTCCTAGACAACTTTCGAAAGTAGCACAAGCATATGTAAAAAATGTAAAATGTCTACCTGTTTCCTAAGATATTTTGCCTCAAAAACCCTACTATCATCCCACTGTAAGAGGATGTGCCACCTCAAATTTTTTATATACGACTTTGGTAAGCGCCATAACTACATGTATTGCATTACACACAGGCTGTCGATTTTTGTAAAAGTGCAGTAATATTACAGGAAAATGTAATTTTTTTTAATATATCCAAAGTAAAACAAAAAAATTGAAAAATAATTTTATAAATAAATATTTTTTATTATTTCAACCCACGCTTATAAGGCAAGGCCACCAATTCGTTTATTGAAAATATATCGAAATAATACTTTAAAGCAATTCAAAAAGTAAATATAAGACGGCAATCTTTAAAAAAGCTTAAATTTAAAGACCTATGTTTCCCAAGGCATTTTTCCTCAAAAGCGGCTGTAGGTTGATAAACTTAAATTTTTCATAAACAACTTTGGTAAGTAGCATAAGCATATGTAAAAAAAATAAAAGGTTTACCTGTTTCCTAAGGTAAGTGGGCGCCATAAATACATAAACGGAAATTTCAAAGGTGTAGCCGCCTCCAACTGGTTTAGTAGGAATAAACGTCCAGTCCCTTGAGCTCCCTCTTATCCTGGTTCGACTGTACCCGCAATAATATGCAATATGTAGGGTATTTATGTAATTATAGAGATTGCTGTCTTTCTGAAGAATTATTTTGATAAATATAGTCAAGGACTATCAAGCAATAAAAACATATTTTTATATCTAAAATAAAATAAATAATTTTTATGCTAAATTATAATAAGGAAACATCAGTATTTCGCTATTAGCAAATATATATCATAATTTCCCTAATATTTTATTTGTTATTGGCAACCCAGTCCTAATCGGATGTTTAATTTTCTGTCAGTGCGCGAAGCACCCTAAAACCCGAAATTACGTTGTAAAATAAAACAAGTAAAAACGGCGTTAAGTTCGGCTGGGCCGAGCTTTATATACCCTCCACTGTGGATTGCATTCCACTCAGGCTGTCGATTTTTGTAAAAGTGCAGGAAAAGGAAAATTTAAAATTTTTAGTATAGCCAAAGCAAAACAAAAAAAATTAAAAAATAATTTTATAAATAAATATAAGTTTTTTTTATCATTTCAAACCACGCTTATAAGGCAGAGAAACCATTACGTTTATACTATATATATCGAAATAGTACTTCAGGTCAATTCAATAAAAAAAACTTAAATAACATAAATATTGGTAGATAGCGGGTGATACAGTTGTTTGAATTTCCATTCTATTTTAATTTCAAACGCATGACTCTAGCTGCGGTAATTTGGTTGGTACTATTTGTATCCCCTTTTTCTATTTTGACCCCAAAAAGTACGAATTTCGAAAAATCAGTTTAATTTCCGTGTCTACACAGTCAGAGGAATGTATACTCCGAATTTCATGAATCTAGCTGCGGTTATTTGATTGGTACTATTTTTATCCCCTTTTTTCATTTTAACCCCAAAAAATACGAATTAGAAAAAATCTTTTATTTTACTTGTCTACACAACCAAATGAATGTATACACCGAATTTCATTATTTTAGATGAATCCATTTGGTTGGCACCATTTTTATCCCCCTTTTCCCATTGTATCCATTGAAAGTACGAATTTGGAAAAACCTTTTTATTTTTCATATCTGCGCAGTATACTCCGAATTTCATTATTTTATGTGCAGTCGTTTGCTTGGTGCCATTGTTATCCCTCTATTCCCATATTATGCATCTACTCAACTATAATAATGTATACACCGAATTTCGTGTCTCTAGCTGTTGTCGTTAAATAAAAGCAGATATGTTTGTTGATAAAACATACTTACATACTCTAAAATATTAGGGGTTATTACTCTTATAGCACGAATGTTACTAAAAAAGTATTTTGCAAAATTCGTACTTTTTGGGGTACAAATTGGGTAAAAAGGCATACAAATGATAACAACCAAACAGACAGAACTGGAAGCATGAATATCGGCGTCTTCATTCCTCAGCTGCTTACAAACGCAAAATTAAGAAATTTGTCGAATTTCGTAAAGGGTAAAAAAAAGTACCAAGAACACAACTGGCGTTATAATCAGGGCCTTGTAGACGTGAAACATTATATGATTTTTCAAAATTTATACTTTTAAGTAGAAATCCCACCAAAGTATCAAGTTATATATAAGAGTTGCGTTACTGACTGATTGACTTATAATTGACCAGCCCCCAACCTGGCTGAAGCCAGGGTCATGAAATTTTCAGGTTAGTTCCGAAATATGACGTAGCCGTCGACGAAATACGTACTTTTAAAGGGTAAAATGGGACAAAAAGGGATAAACATCGAACCGTAGTCCTGACTAAACGGCAGTAGCTAGAAACATGAAAATTCGGTGTGTTCCTGGCAATGACCATGCAGACGAGCTACAAACAGGGATTTTTCGAAATTTGTACTTTTAAGGGAGGAAAGAGTCAAAAAGGGATACAAATGGTACCAATTTAAGAATTGCAGCTAGAATCATGAAAATCGAAATTTAGTATGTAAATTCCTCTGATCATGTAGAAGCGCGTTTAAATTGGATTTTTAAAAATTTTTACTTTTAAGGGTAGCGTGCGACAAAAAGGGTTGAAAATGGTACTAATTTAATTATTGCAGCTGTAGCCGCGAAATTTGGTGTGTAAATTCCTCTGTCAAGGTAGAAGCGCAAATCCTAATGGATTTTTTCGAAATTTATAACTTTAAGGTGTGAGCGGGACAAAAAGGGATAAAAATAGTACCAACTAAAATATTGCTGCTATATTCCTGAAATTTGGTGCGTAAATTCCTCTGACAACGTAGACTTGCAACATAAATCGATTTTTCGAAATTTGTACTTTTAAGGGGAGAGCGGGACCAAAAAGGATAAAAATGGTACCAACATTAGGATTACAGCTAGAATCATGAAATTTAGTATGTAAGTTGTGGACATGTAGAAGCGCCATCAAAATGTATTATTTTTCGAATAAAAGGTTCTGCGGTTGTAATTTTTTGTTAAAAACTGGGTAGAAAATGATGAAAAATATATATACGAATGGAGTTTAGCTAAAACAGTGCACATCGACAAACACATTCCTTTGACTGCATATGAGTGCTATGTTTCCAATTTACTATTTTAGAAAAGAAAATCAAATAAATGCTATCCTAAAACAGAGACGGATAATAACAAATACCTGCGTATAAATGGATGCCACAATATGAATGGATTTTGTTTAATTTGTACAAGGTGTGTATATTCGGTGTATAAAACGAATCGAAAAATTAATGTGAATATATCTCTGAGCGTTTACAAACGATTTACCCTGAAATGGATATCCTTGGACTAAAGTAATTTCGAAATATACTATCCCATTTGAAAAGTTTCCGCGTACGAAGTAGCGAGTATTTGCTAGTTAAAACATAAAATAATTATTTTTATAATTATAAATTTTTTATAGTTTATTTAACAAATATCGTTATTAGCAAAAATATCATAATTTTCTTAATATTTAATTTTTTATTGGCACCCAAGTCGTAACCGCACGTTTAATTTTCTGTCAGTGTGCGCAGCTCTTTAAAAAACGAAATTACGTTGCACAGTGGTTCAGAATCAAAATCCATCGGCCAAATGCAATAACTAGATGCTCTAGTAGACATTTTGAGTTCTGTAAAAAACAAATTAGAAATGACCCGAGGATTAGTATATATTTTAGAAGGATTCGGATATATTTTAGACATCGGCTCAAAGTTGACTACTTTTCGTATTTTTCGATTTTAAAGAAAATTAAAAGTTTTATATTTTTGTTTTTATGTTTTTTAACATATTTTTACGTATTTGTTCATAATGCGAATTGAATTCTTTTGTATTACTGATTGCTGATGATTTTGAAATTGAAAAAAAACGTATTTTCATTAATTGATTTTGTCGAACTGTTTCTCACACATTTTAAGAATTTTTGCACTCAAACTTTTTTTATTAGAAACTGTGGTTTCTTAGCTTTTTTAGCTTTGTGCCAAAGATAGTTTAGTTGTAATGAATATTGTAAAAAATATCCTTATTGAACAAATGTCTGACTGTGGACCAACACACCTTTTTCCTTCAAAAGCCTTTAACGAAATATATACATATTTGGAAAGTTTTGCCTGCACGAAATTGCACCCTTGGAAGATAGGATACATTTATGCTAATGCTAAATTTTATAAAAATCGGAGTTAAAATTCGGAGATGGATTTTGATTCTGAACCACTGCGCGTTGTAAAATAAAAACAAACAAGTAAGGAAAGGCTAAAGTCGGGCGGGGCCGACTATATAATACCCTAAACCACTCCCTGCGTGTATACCTCGCTTTGATTATTAAACCCATGTATTTCATGGGAGCAATTGTATGTAGTTCATATAAATTATACAGTTACTATAAATTCATCTTTAGTCATACTTAATGAGTATGGTAAATAATAAAGTAATTGATCCAATATTCCAGCAGATATTCCGAGTAAAGTAAATATACCATGATATGGAAAAATTGATCAATTGACCAATGATAAATACGGATCATACAGCGGTAATAGGATGAATCGGACGGATATTTGAAGGGGGCCTATAAAAACACTTGAGGCCTGTGCCAAAACATGCGTCTATATATTTCTCATTCAAGGTAGGTATTCCTAGTTGAAACATATAATGATCTGCAAAATTTGATGAAGATCACATGTAAGATCTAGTTTCTAGAGCTGTAATAGATCAGAATGGGGCCCCATTTGGGTTATACCGAAGTATGGACATCTGAGCATCTCCCAAACATGTAAGGAAAGGCTAAAGACGGACGGAGCCGACTTTATGATACACCCCACTTTCTATCTCACTACAATTCAATTCGGTAAAAAAGTGAAATCGGGAAGGATTTTTGAATCATATAAATGTATGTAATGTATGTGTTTGACAAAAAATGTTAAATCGGAAATGACATTTGTATGGGGGTATATTGCAATCTGGAATGATGTGACCCGCTTTCACCATGTATGTTTATTGGTGAAATATAATAAGTAAAGTTTGGGCATAATCGGTTAAATATTCGAGAGCAACATTTGTATTGGGGCTATATCTAAATCTGAACCGATCTTACCCGCTTTCACCATAGATGTTTTTAGTTGGATTATAAGATGTTGTGCCAATTTTAAAGAAAATCGGATACAATATGTGGTTTCTAGAGCGGAAAAAGTCAAATCGGGAGCGACATTTGTATGGGGACTATATCTAAATCTGAACCGATCTTACCCACTTTCAGCATAGGTGTTTCTAGTTCCATTATAAAATGTTTTGCCAATTTTAAAGAAAATCGGGAACAATATGCGGTTTCTAAACCGAAAAAAGTGAAATCGGAGGCGACATTTGTATGGGGACTATATCTAAATCTGAACCGATCTTACCCTCTTTCAGCATAGGTGTTCCTAGTTCCATTATTAAATGTTTTGCCAATTTTAAAGAAAATCGGGAAAAATATGAGGTTTATAAAGCGAAAAAAGTGAAATCGGGAGCGACATTTGAATTGGGACTATATCCAAATCTGAACCGATCTTACCCACCGTCACCATAGGTGTTTTTAGATTATAAGATGCTGTGCCAATTTTAAAGAAAATCGGGAACAGTATGCGGTTTCTACAGCGGAAAAAGTCAAATCGGGAGCCACATTTGTATGGGGGCTATATTTAAATCTGAACCGATTTCCTCCAAATTCAATACCGATCGTCCTTGGCCAAAAAAAGTAACTTCTGCCAAATTTCATGATAATCGGACAGCAATTGCGACCTGTAGTGTGCGAAAAAGCTTAGATGGACAGCAGACGGACGGACAGACAGACATCGGTAAATCGATTCAGCTGGTGATTCTAAGTCGATCCGTATACTTAAAGGTGAGTCTAGCTCGATTGTTTTTTTGGTGTTACAAACATTTGGCGGAAAACTAACTTATAATACCCTAGTCCACGAAGTGGTGTAGGGTATAAACACTGAAAGAGCATGTTTAATATTGAAGGGCACTGCTGTTGTATCTGCTCTTGTTGTGGTATAGCCCCCATACAAATATCCCCTAATGTTCTAGAATCGAAATATTAAATTGAATCAATTTTTCCAGTGATCAGCAGACATTGCACGTCTTAACGTCGGCATCGTTAAATCGAAAAATAACATTTTGTTAAAAATGAAGCCAACACACTTTTCACATTTCACCGAAATCCAATTGTTCCCAATTCAAAACGTGGGGCCAATGTCAGCTTTCGGTGAGGCGATGATCTCTGAGCGACACGCTCAATTGATATCACAAGTCAACGACACCCTTTGATTTTTCCAAACCCATTGTGTATTTATATCAAGTCGTGTTTTCGTGGTATAATTTCCTTAATGTCATTTGCATAAACTTAAACAAACACCAACGATCAAATGTCAATGGTTGTCATCACCGAAAGTTGGCATGTACTTTGAAATACGTCTTTCGCCCGAGCCTAAATTAATTGTAAATTTCATGCATTACCATTGCAAGGGGGGAATTCGAAAAATTAAATGGACGTTGTGACAAAATGTTTTCAACATTGAGGTATTCAGTTACTAGAGAACATTCAAACCCTACAAACGCATAGGGCTCTGCCGTTCATCTTCTTTGGTTTTTTTTGTTTTTGGTCATAAAGTATTCAGACAAATATAATAAAAGTGCAAACACGTTCCAAATATTATCGTTAACCACCGCATACAATATGTTGTATATCGTTAAATATATATACGGTTTGACGTGTAACGTCTTTGCCGAAAATGCCGGTGAGTGGGGCGAGTGACAGGGAATTTCTTTTTGATTGCCTGCCCCGTGCGAATATGCGAATAATTTCGCCAACAATTTGGCTATAACGTTTCATTGTGGTCCTTACGTTTGCCATCACTCACGCATCGATTCCATTCATTGCAGATCCACGAGTTAAACACTGGCCTTTGATCTACTCGCCGCTACCAGTATTTAGCATAATAGCCTTATATCTGGCATTTGTCCTGCACTATGGCCCCAAGTGGATGGAGAAACGTAAACCCTTTCAGCTGAAATATATTATGCGTATCTACAATGCCGTACAAGTTATAGCCAACTTACTCCTACTTATCAGTGTGAGTTTTAGAATGCCAGCATTCGATGTCAGCGCATGTTGTACGTTTATAGCGTCAGTGTGCTTGCAAATATTTTAATTTGTTTAATGGATTTGCTTGTGTCTTTTTTTGTCGTTTTCGTTTTCGATGTGCTTTTTTTGGAATGGCTTATGGCAACGGCGACACACAGGCCATTCCCAATACATACGGCCATAAAAGTTTCAGCTTCAGATGTCAACCCGTCGATCCAACAAACACTGAGCCATGGATGATGCGTTGCCTTTACATAACGTATGGTTATTATATAACAAAGTATTTGGATCTTTTCGATACGGTATGTATGACAATAATTATTCTTTTTTGCTGTTGTTGGCTGTTGAAATACCCTACATGAATTTGTGGTATTGTGACTCAGTGCTCGAAATTGTAACACTGTCCGTTCTAGCGATTAAGTGCACGGAGAGAAATTTCTATTATTTTTCCCAATTTTAACAAATATCAAAATTCTTACTTGTACATAAGTATTTTTCCACGTATGTAATTAATGCCTCGAAAATATTCTTTCTAGAAAATAATTACTTCTCGTCTTTCCCAAAAATAATGTGACTCATGTAAATACGTTGATTGGCGTCTATTATTCAGGGTGAGACTATGGCGTATTGATTTTTTAATCGATACGATAAGTTATTTGACTTTTAAAAACCTTCCTAAAAGTAACAAGTAAGGAAAGACTAAAGTCGGGCGGGGCCGACTATATGATACCCTACACCACTCCCTGCGTATTTACCTGGTTTTGGTTACTAAACCCAGGTGTTTTATGGGGATGATAAATTATGCAAGTATACGAATACGGTAAAATTGATTGGCTGTAATAAGTTGAATCTGAAGATGTAAACAAATCAGAGCGGTGGCGATTTCTTTGCGTAATGCTCCACCTTTCCTGCAAGTGTTCCTAACTGAAATATAACGTGATGTAGAAAATCCGTCTAAAATCGGGATCGATGGTCCACTTCATCAGTAAGTGTTTCCATGTGAAATAATCCATGATTTGGAAAATTTAATCCAAATCCGATGTTTCATATTACATCGAATTAAAAATTTAAAACGACAATATTGAAAATTGGTGGGACAGTGGTATTTGGAAACATTGGCGCATATGGTCCAATTTTCAGGTAGGTATTCCGAGAGTAAATATAATATGATCTGGAAAATTTGACCAAGATCCGATGACAAATGGAGATTTTACAGCGGTAATAGGATAAATTGGACGGACATTTGTAGAGAGCCTATAACTACACTCGGTGGTTGTACCATAATATGGTCCATTATAGTTCCCTTTAGGCATTCCTAGTGGAAATGGAATAAATGGAAAAATGTGGGCCATTTGTAAGGGCGCTACATTGAAAAGTGGATCCATATAGATCACTTTCAAAGTAGGTATTTTTAGTTGAAATATAACATAATCTGCAAAATGTTATTAAGATTCAATGTAAGATGTGGGTTCTAGAGCGATAATAGTGTGAACTGGGGGCCCATTTGTATGGGGGCTATACTAAAACATTGACCTATATAGCAGGCTTTCGAAATAGGTGCTTCTAGTCTAAATGTACCGTTGTGTGAGAAATTTGATCAAGATCCCGTGCAAAATGTGCATTTTAGAGAATAATATTGTAAATCGGGGGTACATTTGTATGGGGGCTATATCAAAGTTGTTTCTAGTTCAAATAAAGGGTGATTTTTTAAGAGCTTGATAACTTTTTTTTAAAAAAAACGCATAAAATTTGCAAAATCTCATCGGTTCTTTATTTGAAACGTTAGATTGGTCCATGACATTTACTTTTTGAAGATAATTTCATTTAAATGTTGACCGCGGCTGCGTCTTAGGTGGTCCATCCGCTTAGTCCAATTTTGGCATTTCCACGTTTTTGAGTAACAGAGACCCAATTGGTGCGAACGGCGACGAATCGAAAATTGGTGGTCATCATTAACACTGGCCGATACAGCTGCGATATTTTCTTCAGTTCGCACTCTACGTAAGCGTGTTGGTGGTTTAATGTCCAACAATGTAAATTTGGTGCGAAATTTAGTCACAATAGCCCGAATAGCCGCTTCAGTGGGTCGATTAAACTGACCATAAAATGGAAGCGCGCAATGAACTTTCTTAACAGAGCACGCATTTTGATAATAAAATTCAATAATTTGCAAGCGTTGTTCGTTTGTAAGACGATTCATGATGAAATGTCAAAGCATACTGAGCATCTTTCTCTTTGACACCATGTCTGAAATCCCACGTGATCTGTCAAATACTAATGCATGAAAATCCTAACCTCAAAAAAATCACTCTTTATAACACGATGCTGAAAATTTTGTTTGTGATCCCGTGTAGTATGTGTTCTAGAGCAGTAATATTGTAAATTATAGGGATATTTGTGTGGAGGCTATATCTAAATCTGAACCGATTTCCTCCAATTTTCAATACCGATGGTCATTGGACCAAAAAAATAACTTCTGTTAAATTTCACAACAATCGGACAATAATTGAGACCTATAGAGTGCGAACAAGCTTAGATGGACAGCCGACGGACAGACATCGTTAAATCAATTCAGCTAGTGATACTAAGCCGATACTTAAAGGTCTAGCTCGATTATTTCTTGGTGTTACGAACATTTCGCGGAAAACTAATCTTATATACCCTCCACCACGTAGTGTATTCCACATCATTATCGGTAGAAAATAGGCTGTCGACATTACATAGAAGTGCTCTACCATATAAGCGAAATTGTAATTCTTCATTATTATAATATTAATAGTCCTTTACTGTATAAATATTAATATAATTACAATGTGCAACATTTTTGAAGTCATTTCAAAATAACCATATACGCACACCGCTACATGATAAAAGACCAAAAAAAAAAGACCCGTGTTTTTTTTTCCCCCAAAGTCATGCACTTTTTTTTATGGGCCCCCAGAGATTTGAGGCCTCGGTGTAATTTTTGGAAAAAAGTGATCATATTCTCAGGCTCATATCTTGCAAACCGTTCGGAATTTTGATTTACTCTCTGAGGCAAAGTTCTAGCTCTTGTCATAAAGAACAAAAATTGTGAACATATAAAATCAAAAACACTTCATCTTCAAGGTCAAAATCGCAAAAAACTTAAAAAAATCGATTTTTTTAACCTTTTTTCCCCTGTTCAGGTCCATAGGTAGCAAACCGTTGAAAATTCAGGGAAACAATCAACTACAAAAATGTACCTAAGATCTCAATAAACAACTTTCTAGAACATATGAACTTCCTAGGAATTATTCTTAACACCGTTTAGGTAGCGCTTAGGTAGCCGCAAAAGTGAAAATTTTTCCAAAAATTAGATTTTTTTCCTTTCACTGTGCAACATTTTTGAAGTCATTTCAAAATAACCATTTCAAAATAACCATATGAGCAGCGATACTATTTTTATTTAAGGTGTTGTCGAGTAAAATTAGAATCGGTATTTGAAATTTCCCAAATCATGTCTTACGGGAAAAACAATTGTTCGTACCTTTGCAGATTTAAAAGCCTGTAACTTTTTTCACTGAACCAACACTCAGGGGATGTCCCCTATAAATAAACTACTTTGCGTTGGCTGAAGGAAGATCAGGTATTGGAAGGAAGAAATAGGGAGTAGTGTCTGTTGATATATGTTTTGAATCTCTGAATGTAGTAATTGGAAGGAAAGAGACAATAGAATTGGATATCCTACCATCACCTATCAACACCATCGCCCTCCTTTGGACACGGTCAAGTAGCTCCAGTGATGAAGCTGGAGCACCCGACCATATGTGGGAGTTGTATTCCATCTTTGGTCTGATGTGGGTAGTGTAGATATTGAGAAGATCAGAGGGTGTGAAATATTTCTTACATCGCTTTAAAAAGCCTAAATATTTGAATGCTTCTTTTGACACATCAAATATATGTTTTGTCCAAGGAACATCACGTTGTTTTTTCATGTCTAGAACATCGAGACTCATTCATCAATCGGTCTATGATCGAATGATTATGAATGACAGAGGTTGCTATCATCCGCGAATGAGTATATTGGATTCGCAGTCCGATCCAAGAGGTCGTCGATGAAAATAAGAAAAAGGGAGGGGGAAAGGACAGAGCCCTGTGGTACTCCTGCGCACTGTGTTGCGGCTAGTGGAAATGTAACTTTTTTCCGATTATTTTTTTCAGTGTTTTTAATGATGCAATTTTGTCACAGACATTCCAAGTAAACAAAAAACACATAAAGCTTATTTTTATGTTGGCCCGTTGATTTTTAATTGATTTTAGAAGTCAAATATAGAAAATTTTCACGAAAAGAGGGAATTTCAGGGCTGTATTCAAAATGATCTCATTTGATTTTGGTGACAGTTATTTTGATTCGGAAAAAAAATCTGCCTTCGGACAAGTATCTTCTGTAAAAAAAAGGAATGTTGTTTGAGACATTTTCATATGCACCTTTTTTAGAACGAAACCCTGACTAAAGGTCCATTTTTCCTTTAAATTTGGGTTAGGTAAGCAATATCTAAAAAGTCCCAGAGAGTCCCAGTTCCAAACCACTACAGAAATGTTACATAATTTGTTTTCAACGAACTGTGAAAAAATCAGCTGCCCATACCTGCCCTCCTGGGAGTTATAGCGATTTTAGTATATCACTTATTGAATCACTTATTGAATAATTTAATCATATTGGTTTTCGGGTGACTTTCCGTCATCCCACGTCAAATTTTTATTATTTTCAGACCGGTTTCGGCTAATCGCCATCTTCAGTGTTTTCTTTTTGACACTAATTAGTCCGCATGTGTGTCCGTCTTTTTATAGTGTTTTCTTTTGCCTGAGTTTTGAGCATAACTCTCTTAAAACTGAAGCTATTGACTTCAAACCGGTATCAAATTAAAGCTTTGATTGCCACCTTTCAAATGAATGAAATAGATTTTGGTTTTTTTTTTATAAAATTTCAGAGTTTTTCAACAAATATCGAAAAATCATGAAAATTTGACGTTTATAATTCTTGTTCGGACCACCCTATAGTTTATTTAAAAAACTAATCATAGGGTATTTATCAGAAATAAAAGAAGAATTAAAATATTTTTTTTTTGTAAATTTTTCGAACAATTTTTTTTGACTTTTGTTGAAAATTTGACCCAACAATTTTTTTCGGTGTAAATTTTTTTTCACTCATTCTGTTTGGGATTTCATTCTGACCAATCTGAGTCATTACCAACACAAAAAAACGTCACTCCCTTAGCAATTGATCAATTACAAAAATCAAATACACGGCATCTCAATGAAAGTTATAGAAGAAACGGTAAGAATGTACATTCCATGTAAATGTGAACCAATCTGACCGATTTTCACCGTTGGAGTTTCTATTATATATTTTGAAAGATTTGAAGAAGATCTGTTAAAATATGTGGTTTCTAAAGCGGAAAAAGTCAAGCCGGGAGTGAAATTTGTGTGGGAGCTATATATAGGTGTTCCTAGTTTAAATATAAGATGTTTGGCCAAATCTGAAGACAATCAGATTCAATATGTGTTTTCTAGAGCGGAAAAAGTCAAATCGGAAGCAAAATTTGTATGGGGGCTATATATAAATCTGAAGCGATCTAACACATTTTGACCACATGTGTTTCTAGTTGAAATATAAGACTTTTTGCAATTTTTAAAGAAAATCTGTTATAAAATATGGTATCTAGAGTGAAAAGAGTCAAATCGGGAGTGAAATTCGTATGGGGGCTATATCTAAATCTGTACCGATTTTCTTCAAATTAAATAGCGTCCGTTTTTGTCCCAAAAAACTTCGTTGTGCAAAGTTTCATTTGGTCCTGTCTATAATTGCGACCTGTATCGTGATTACAAGAATAGATGGACAGACAGACAGAAGGACATGGCTAAACCGATTCAAAAAGTGATTCTAAGACGAACAGTATAATTAACTATGGGTCTATCTCCCTTCCTTTTGGGTGTTACAAACAAATGCACAAAGACATAATACTCTCGTGGAGTGTATAAAAATGATCAAATATGAAGTCATAGTGGATCCCATGCACCAGTATACAAGTTGTAAAGGATTTAATATTACCTAGGAATGTTTCTATAATCACTTTAAACCTAAAAAATACGCTTCAGTCACGCCCACACACAATTAGAAACATGTTTAAATATCAAATTGCACATGTCGGTTTTATTGTAACCAGAGTTTATGCCACTTTGTGTGGGAGGTACTAGAAGGGGTGTGTCAATATCGCCCATATTCCATGCGAATGTAACCACTATAAAAGCATTGCCAAATATCACATTTCACAGTATTTCGGTCATCCGTATAGAAGTTATAAAAGCTCTAATTTTAAATACCAAAATATAGCTGGTTTCGAATATCAGTGTGGCTGTTACATTAGGTACCAGAATGGGCGTGGCAATTTCGTCCATCTTCGAACTTAAAATAAGTTTGGGAAAAATATTACCATGTGTAAAGTTTAAGTTGATTCCTTAACTGCCTTCGAGAGTTATCGTGTACACCAGCCTAACAGACGGACGGACATGGCACAAACAAGCGTTGTTCTGGTGCTAAACGATTCATGATGACTTGTCAAATCTTGCTGAACAGAAATGTCAACACAATTTGGCATTATCAGCTGTCAAACCATTGTTATTGATATCGATAGTTCTCATGCAATACAACAATATTGGGGTAAATTGGAGAAATATTTGTATGGGAGCTAAATCATAACCGATTTTCTTCATATTAAATACCAACCATACCTTTAAGCTATGCACAAACATTAGTTGATCCACGCTGATCGGTAAATTTGCATTACTAAACAAGATGAGGTTTTAAATATGGCCGCGTATAGTCGGTCATTGCCGATGCTAGACATCCGTCCTTGCCTTGTTTGAAGGATACCTTTGCCCTAATGCAATTCCACATTTTATATCCACCCGTTCATATTTCATGTTATACCATTTAATCAAGTAATGTCCAGTAATGTTCTACTTTTATGCAAGAAAACATCAATATTAGACAAATTTACGAGTTCGTATGTGTAGCTTTATCAATACAGGGTTTGTTGAATTAATATTAAAATTTTCGTTACACAAAAGGTCGACTCAATTATATTGACAAAGAAATAAAATAACTCCCCAGCGCCGTGGTCGTTATACCACCGTGCTGCTTGTAAATAAATCACATTAAAATTGGTCGTGCAGGTGCGTTTGTATTGAGGGGAGTTAATGTCGTATTGAGGATAGCTTTATTGAAATTGTTTCTTGTGTATGTGTATTGGAACCTACTCTGGCTATTGTGCTTTTTATTGTGCTCTTTCGGCTTTTCTGTCCGCCTATCGTCGTATATACGGTATTATGTCTTTGTTGAATACAAATGTGCTATTTGACTCTTTCCACTTTAGTCGAAAATCCAGAAAATAGTTTCTAAAAAATTGACAAATCTTAACAAAAATTCATTTCATTCATTCCATGTCAAGCGCTACGGTTTTAGACCTCGATAGCAGCGATTGTTTTGAAAGATTGTGTATGTATTCTTCTCGTGAAAATATTGTATACGTATTTTTGAAAAAAAAATTAAATTTGTTTTCACGAGTTATGACCAATTTAACAGTGAAAAACAAGTAAGGAAAGGCTAAAGTCGGGCGGGGCCGACTATATGATACACTCCACTTTCCAACCGAATACAGTCCAACTCGGTAAAAAAGTGAAAACGGGAAGAATTTTTGTATGTTTCCTAATCATAGGCTAACACGACCTGGTTCGACTTGTCAAATCGATAAGAATATTTGTATCGGGGCTATATCCAAACATGGAAAAATGTGACTAACTTTCACAATAAGTTCTTCCAGTTCAAATATAAGGTGTTATGCTCACTTTGAAGAAATTCGGTGAAAACTCGTGGTTTCTGGGGCGGCAAAAGTTAAATCGGGAGAGAAATTTGTATGGGAGCTATATATAAATCTGACCCGATGTAACACATTTTTACCACAGGTGTTTCTAGTTGAAATATAAGATGTTTTGCCAATTTTGAAGAAAATCTATGGTATCTAGAGTGAAAAGATTAAAATCGGGATTGAAATTCGTATGGGAGCTATATGTAAATCTGAACCGATCTGACCCATTTTCACTATAGGTGTTTCTAGGACAAATATAATATATTTCGCCTAATTTGAAGATTATCTGTTAAAATATGTGGTTTCTAGAGCGAAAGTCAAATCGGGAGCGAAATTTGGATGGGAGCTATATATAAATATGAACCGATCTGTCCCATTTTTACCACAGGTGATTATAGTTGAAATATAAGATGTTTTGCCAAATCTGAAGACAATCTGATACAATATGTGGTTTCTAGAGCGGAAAAAATCAAATCGGGAGCGAAATTTGTATGGGAGCTATATATAAATCTAAACTCATCTGCCTCATTTTTACCACAGGTGTTTCTAGATGAAATATAAGATCTTTTGCCAAATCTGAAGACAATCTGATACAATGTGTGGTTTCTAGAGCGGAAAAAGTCAAATCGGGAGCGAAATTTGTATGGGGGCTATATCTAAATCTGAACCGATTTTCTTCAAATTAAATAGCGTTCGTTCTTATCCCGAAAAACTTCGTTGTGCATGTTTCATTTGGTTCTGTCTACAATTGCGACCTGTATCGTGATTACAAGAATAGATGGACGGACAGACAGACAGACGGGCATTGCTAAATCGATTCAAAAAGTGATTCTAAGTCGATCGGTATAATTAACAATGGATCTATCTCTCTTCCTTTTGGGTGTTACTAACAAATGCACAAAGACATAATACTCTCGTGGAGTGTTCAATTCAATCGCCTGTGACTCCTGAAATACTTTATCGATGTTAATTTGTTATACCTTGTTTTTTAAGGAAACTTCAATTAATTTTCAAATATCGGTGAGGTGCGTTATAGCAGGGTCGATTTTTTGTTGAAATTGTAATTTTTTCTATTTTTAAGCGACTGTGTGAGTTTGAAAGTGGTGAATTGATGGCTTCTATTTTTAAAGATTTTTTTATAAAATCAACAAGAATTACAATGAAAAATCATAAAAATTATAATGTTTCCATTATTTTTTAAACACAAGGTATAAATAACAACAAGAAAAAATAGGTTATGGAAAAATTTAATTAAAATCAAATTTAGAGTTCAATCACGTGTTTTCAAGCTACTTTTTATTGAAAGAAATTTAACAATTGTAATGGATCTGATACTGCTGAATTTAAAACTGCAAACATATACATTTTAGAATTGGTTCCAAAAAATGCATACAAATTTGATTTTTGAATAATTTTTTTCTAGTACAGCTGTGCTTTTCGATTTATGTTTATATCTACGTATGCATGTAAAATTCAATCTTGACACTAAATTGTGTAAATTCTCTTACTTATATATATATAACTATGCAACAACAAATTTTCCGAAGCGCCATTTATGGTTTGCAGGCTATACCCTCCACTTTCTACCCCATTACAATTGAATTTGGGGAAAAACTGACACTGGGAACGATTTTTGTATGGGGACTAAATATGCTAGGGTGGGTCGATAACAAAAGTTGTAAAGGCCACCCCGTACAATTAAAGATAATTTGAAGACGATTTGGCCCTTCGCTTTTTGTATTTTTTAATTTCCTGCGTCTCCATATATAGTCCGATCGTAAAGTGAGACATATAATTGTTTTTAGAATGGCAACAATTTTCTATTTAGATCACTTTTGACTCCGACGTCCTAGAAGTGACCTTAGGAATCACGGTTTTTATCCTCCTACTTCACAATATTTTCTCTTTTTCTAAGTCCATGAGACGTTTACCCACCAAAGAATTTTTCGATATCTTTATTGGTTCAGATTGTAGCAAAAGTAGATATGAGTTCTCCAGTGCATAGCTATTTTTTTCGAACAAAATTCAAATGATGAAATGTTTTTTTTACTCGCTGAAATTTGGAATGAAACCGAAAGATAACTTTGAACGATTTAATGGTGTTTTACGACACATTTTAACATGGACCACTAGTTTAGAGTTTTGTACCAAAACTGATGCCGAAAAAGTTATTTTGAATGAAAAAGCTGGGACCTAATCACGACATTCGTTAACGTAAGTATTCATTTTCTAATCGGTGCTTTGCATTTTGAGAATTTTTGCAAATATTTTTTTGTTGGAAATTTTAGAGATGACCTACAGGGGAGGTATGCTCACAGAATGATTCACGATGGACATTAAATACATCTCAATTATTATCTTTACTTAAAAATAAAATAAATTTGCACCTGCGAAATAATGTTGTCGCCTTTTTGGAAATCAACGATTTAAAATGATACATTTCGTGAAAGTTTTGTTTTCAGAAGCTTGTAAATTCTAATTGAAGTAAAACATTGACATCAATCTTTGGAAATCAACGATTTAAAATGGTACATTTCGTGAAAGTTTTGTTTTCAGAAGCTTGTAAATTCTAATTGAAGTAAAACATTGACACCAATCTTGTAACTAGTATATTTAACATTTTAGAAGCAATCTAACTATATAATTTGAACAATAAGGCTAATAAGGAGATCGGAAGGTTAAAAATACTAAAACAACTACGCCAAAAAATATGACGTTTTCTCCTATAACTCACATCTATATCTCTTAAACTAGATATTGATATATTTACGAGCACTATTATTGATGGCCTATGCTCCGCAAGTAGTCACATTGAAAATTATGATGGTGATGATCACTGTTTATCTTTGCATTCGGTGCATTATCGTAATTTTGACATTCATTTCAAAATTTGCCATAGTCGAGGTTACCAATCTAGGAATGTTAATCAGTTGATCCCATACGCACTAGAGATTACAAATCATCTGAAAAATACTTCCGTTTAAAGATTACGGAATTAACTCAAAAAATCGATTTGGAATCTGTGCGTTGGAACGATTTTATCTCATCTCAAAACTGGCATGTTCCACTTTTATCACCTGTTTCACTTTTGCTATAGATATTCCTAATATGAAATGTAAATGTAATGATATGGATAATTTGATCAAGATCCAATTTAAAAAGTGGATTCTGGATCAGTAAATCGAAAGAATAAATCTGGTCAGAAATTTAACAGAAAAAATCTCCTGCCAAATTTCACGGTGATCGCACAACGATTGCTATCTCTTCTTTGATCATAAGCTTAAGGGTGTAGCTTGATTATTTTTTGGTATTTCAAACATTTGGCGCGGAACTAGCTTATAATACTCTATTCCATGCTCTTGTTTGGGGTATAAAAATTAAGCAATTATGGACCTACATTTTTTAAATTATTTTACTATATAATATTTAGTTGAACTACTATATTTGTCCATTTGAAGTAACATATATTCCATCATTTCATCTTAAAACGTTAAAACTCATGAATATTATGTCAGGATATTTTAATTAATGATATTATTAATGAATTGTTTAAACAACCATGTCTAACAATCTCCCAGATTCACAAAATCTTTTACAGCAAAAATAGCTGTGTGTATGATATATTGAAATATCAAGAAATAAATTCCGTAGTAAAAGTACCTATGTGTAGTTTTTTTAGAAAATCATTTAACCAAAAAATTATTAAATTAATGAAAAACTTTTTTGATAACTTTATGAGAAATGGGTGTAGGAATAAATCAAAAATCTATATATATAAAAGAGTTGCGTGATTGAGTGACTGACTGCCTGACTGATCACTCCCCAGACCAAACGGCTAGAGCTAGAATAATGAAATTTGGTGTATACATTTCTCTTACAGTGTAGAGGTGCTATAAGACGGAATTTTTCGAAATTCGTACCTTTAAGGGGTAAGACGGGGTAAAAAGGGATAAAAATGGTACCAACGCAATGACCAAACGGCTGGGCCTAGAATCTTGAAATTTGGGATGGATATTCCTCCTGCGGCATGAAGACATCCCAAAAAGTGGCATTTTAAAAATTCGTACTTTTGGGGGGTTAATTGGTACAAAAAGGGACAAAAATGGTACCTACAACATTGTTGAAGCTAGAATCGTGAAATTTATTATGTACATTTCCCTTACAGTGAAGAAATCAGATTTGAAGGGAGTTTTTCGTAATTCGTACTTTGAAGGGGTAAAATGGGGTAAAGAGGGATACAAATTGTACCACCACAATGACATCCCAAAAAGTGGCATTTTAAAAATTCGTACTTTTGGGGGGTTAATTGGTACAAAAAGGGACAAAAATGGTACCTACAACATTGTTGAAGCTAGAATCGTGAAATTTATTATGTACATTTCCCTTACAGTGAAGAAATCAGATTTGAAGGGAGTTTTTCGTAATTCGTACTTTGAAGGGGTAAAATGGGGTAAAGAGGGATACAAATTGTACCACCACAATGACCAAACGGCTGGGACTAGAATCTTGAAATTTGGTAAAAAAAATCCTCATATAGCTTCAAAGCGCCCAATAAAATATTTTTCAAAATTCGTACTTTTTGGGTGTGAAATCGGGTAAAAAGGGATAAAAATAGTACCACCGCAATGAACAAACGGCTTGGCCTAGAATCTTGAAATTTGGTATGGACATTCCTCTTGTAGCATGAAGACATCCCAAAAAATTTCATTTGCAATATTCCTACCTTTGGGGGTCAATTGGGACAAAAAGAGACAAAAATTTTACCAACAACATGGCTGAAGCTAGAATCATGAAATTTGGTATGTACATTTATATTACAGCGAAGAGATCAGATTTGAAGGGAGTATTTCGTAATTCATACTTTTAAGGGGTAAAATGGGTTAAAGAGGGATATAAATTGTACCAACGCAATGACCAAACGGCTGGGACTGGAATCTTGAAATTTGGTAAAAAATCCTCATATAGCTTCAAAGCGCCCAAGAAAATACTTTTCAAAATTCGTACTTTTTGGGTGTGAAATCGGGTAAAAAGGGATAAAAATAGTACCAATAAAATGGATGGAGCTGAAACCATAAAATTCGGTGTGTACGTGTTTAGAATTGCAAAATGAAGGAATTTTTCTAAATTTGTACTTTTAAAGGGAAAAGGGGGTAAAAAGGTACCAACAACACGCATGACGCTACAATAATGAAATTCGGTGTGTATATTCGTTTTACAGCGCAGATCACTAATAAGAAAGCATTTTTCGAAATTTATACGTTAAAGTGGTACCAATCAAACGGATGGAGCTGGAATAATAAAATTCGGTGTGTACATACCTCTAAATCCTTAGAAACGCAAAATGACCGATTTTTTTTAAATTCGTACTTTTAATAGGTAAACGCGGAAAAGGGAGTAAAAATTGTACCACAGCCCAGACCAAACAACTGGGCCTAGAATTATGAAATTCGGAACTGGCATTACTTTTACAGCACGAATGCGACTAAGAAAATATTTTTCAAAATTCGTACTTTTTGTGAGTGAAATTGGGTAGAAAGGGAAACAAAATGGTACCAATCAAACAGACGGAGCTGGAATCATGAAATTCGGCGTTCAAATTGAAGGAATTTTTCGAAAATTCGGTCGGTAAAAACGAATAACAGCGGTACCAATCATGAAATTCGGTTTGTACATGCATAGAAACACACAATTAATATATTTTTTGAGATTCGTACCTTTTTATATTCCTATGGTACCAACAACACGACTGAAACTAGAATCGTGAAATACGGTGTGTATATTCCTCTGACAGTGTAGACGCGAAACATTAACTGATTTTCAATATTTATACTTTTAAGTTGAACTTGGAAAAAATCGATTAAAATGGATACTGCAATACAATTGGATTGTATCAAATGTATACTTTAAAGGAGGAACCGGATCAAAAGTGGTGCAAAAGGTACCAACCAAAATTGGGGATTTGGGATACAGATAGAAGTTTTCAGCTAGACTATGAAAAAATTCGGTGTGTACATTACTCCGAGTACATACATTATTTTTTCGAAATTTGTATGTTTAAGGGCACAAGCGGCACAGAAAGAGTTATGTGTGATTATTATATTCATTATCCCCGGCTAAATAAAAGATATATACAAAATGTTTGTTCTATTTATAACTTCAGATTTCAAGTCACGCACCGGTATAGAAGTTATGGTTTTAATTTTCACTTGGATATATGCATGCATATTTTGTAGGTTTAAAGTGATTTAAAAAAAAATATAAAAATCTCGAATTGCAACTAATTTCAACCATACGTATGGAATTAATATCAGTTTTATTTTGACCAAAGCTTATGTCAATTTGAGTGGAAAGTATAGAAGTTATATTAGGTTTAATTTTACGTACGGGTCGTTTGTTTTGGAATATGGACTATACGTGTGTGGGTACCATAAGATGTATATCAATTTTCCCCATTTCCGAATTTAAACTAAGTTTGGGAAAATAGTACTATGTGCAGAGTTTGAATAAATTCAGTCCCTGCCAGAGTCATCGTGTATACCAGCGAGCCAGACAGACAGACAGAAAGGGACTTAGGACGTACTTATGGTTTTATCCTTCAATGCGTTACACTTTTTTCTATCCCTAATGATATATACGCTCCTACTCTGTAGTGAGAGTATAATTTTTACAGCATAAGAAAGAAACGTGCAAATAATTTGCTACTTTATATGATTTTTTGTAGAAAAATTGTTTTCATTTTGTGCCTATAAATTAATCTATTGACTTTGTATAAACGCTAAAAGTAATATCCTTACACAAAGGCAATTTCAAAATATAAAAAACAGTTTGAATACCGATACAAACTACTGTCAATACCATACCATTTTTCCGCGTACGAAGTAGCGGGTATTTGCTAGTCAATCATATAAAAATTATCGCCAAATTATCTCCTGAACAATTGGGAAAAAAACATAGCTACTTTTGCTACGACGGCGACGACGTGTAGTAAATTGCAAAAATCCAAAATGACCATAACTACTATTAAAGATGATACCTCTTAAAAGAATATAGTGAAAATTTTTCCACAATTTCCACATTATTAAAAATAAAATAATATGTTACAATAACAAACATGCTCAGCAATTCTATCAAAATCTTTGGATCTTCGAAATTTTCATGAACTTCCACTAATATGTTCTTCTACTAATCCTTATTTAATTTCTTTCTAGATATTCATAGTGCTGCGTAAGAAAAATAAACAGGTATCCTTCTTGCACGTCTACCATCATGCCGGTATGGTGTTTGCAGTCTATGCACATACGACATTTATGCCAGGTATGTTCGTTCAATCTGTTGTCGAATGAGAGCCCCGAAATATTTTATACTCATGTAATGTTCAACTCTTTAGGAAGTCATTCCACCATGTTGGGTGTGATAAATCTCTTCGTGCATACGGTGATGTATTCATATTATTTCCTCGCTTCCGTGAAGCCTTCCAGTGCAACGCTCTGGTGGAAGCGTCACATCACACAGCTGCAGCTGCTGCAATTTGGCTATTTGGCTTTCCACTATTTTCAATTGGTGTTGCACAATCCGTGCGATCATCCCTTTTTGATAACTTTTATTGGTTTCTCGCAGAACATCTTTATGTTTGCATTGTTTTTCGAATTTTACTACCGGACCTACATGAAGAGCGACAAGAAGAAGAATGCTGTGGAAAGGAGCATGCCCTTGGCGGGCAAAGTGGAGTTAAAATCTAGTTAATAGATAATAAAGAGTAATTTATCAATCAAATGTTCGTTCATCTCAGTATATTTTATTTTGTATTTTCTTCTTTTAAAAAGTTCACTGCAGGACACACATACATACAACTACTTTTGCAACTTAAAATACAAAAAAATATTTTTTATACGATTTCTTTTTTCAATGAAAATATATGTCATATTAACCAAGTATTTAAATATATCGATTACTTTTTGTACACCTTCGATTACATATATTCATTGATTTCCTTCAATCATACCTTGTTTTCTTTGTCGGGATGTTAACTACGGGGAAATAAAATAAGGTATTGGGTTTTATATTTTTAATGATCTGTAAAAACGATGTCTAAACAAAAATAAAAAGCATGTGTCTTTATAATTTTTCGCCCTATTTCTTGCCCAAAATTTACTTGTGCCAATTCTTGATAAAATCGGACAATAATTCCGAGCTGTATTTTAATTAAAGCTCGCAAAAAATTATTAGATGTTACAAACAAATGCACCAAGACATAATACCCTAGTGAAGGGTATAAAGACATAATATCATAAGGGTGCGCTGAATTTTTTGAGGAACCTAAAATGTTTATGGTCATTTATCTACATATGGATATATTAAAGAAAATTCAAAATAATGATTGTGATTTTTTTATTTAATCAAAAATTTACATTTTTAATGCAAAGAATTGTAATTTATTTTATCAAATGTTTTTTTTATTTTTTTACTTAAAGCCTTTGTAAAAATCAATACAAAGTCATGTAGACGTAGTCACCCGTCTGAATACATTTGAATACAAAATTAGTAGGTAAATACCAGAACAGTGTCAACCAAACCTTGGTCTGATTACATTATCTTGCTTTCTTTCCTCACCACTATCGCCACAGAACATTAACACTTAAAGTACAACAAATAATCTAACTTCGGGTCAAAGTGCATTTTACTGTCAATCGAATGAACAAGTTCAAGCGGATGTACACACAATCGTAACCATAGGCATATACATATGGCCGCACATCAAGCATGTGTTAGGAATGCATAGCTGAAATACGTTTATGTGTGTAAATGTACACTAGGGGGGATAGCGATGGAAATAACAACTGATCTACACCAGCGTTTTGCATTTTTTACACCCTCCACCTCCAGGATGGGGGTATACTAACTTAGTCATTCCGTTTGTAACACCTTGAAGTATCGACCTAATACCCTATAAAGTATATATATTCTTGATCGTCATAAAATTCTAAGACGATCTAGCAATGTCCGTCCGTCCGTCTGTTGAAAGCATGCTAGCATATATACGAAAGCAGCTAGGAGGAGGAAAACATATTTTGTCTGCTTGTACTAACTTGATATTGGGTATACGCATTCCCCCGATAACAAAAACTTGCACCATAAAACGATTTTTATTCGTACGGGGGTGAAATGGAGCAAACAGGGATAAAAATGGTACATATCAAACGACAACAGCTAGAAACACGTTTCTCTAATTGAGTAGATACATAATATGAAATTATTTTTTCCAAATTCGTACTTTGAAGGGATCAATGGGAATAGAGGGATAAAAAAGGTACCAACCAAACGGCTGTACCTAGAATAATGATATACATTGATAATGATAATTCCTCTGATTGCGTAGACACGTAAAATAGACGAATTATTTGAAATTAGTACATTTTGGGGTTCAAATGGTAAAAAGGGGATATAAATAGTACCAACCAAATGACCACAGCTAGAGTCTTGAAAGTCGGAGTATACATTCCTCTGAGTGTTTTTCCAAATTCGTACTCTCATGGGATACAATGGGTACAGGGGATAAAAATAGTACCAACTAAACGAATACAACTATAATGATGACATTCGGTGTGTACATCGCTCTAATTGAGTAGACACGTAAAATGAATAGATTATATTTAGTCGTGCTCTTGATAGTCGTGTCTTATAAGCATGGGTTGAATAATAAAAACATTATATTTATTTATAAAATTATTTTTTCAATATTAGTATTTGTTTTGGTCTGGCTATAGTAAAAAATGATAATTTCCTGTAATATTACTACACTTCTAAGAAAATTGACAGTCTCTGTGGAATGCAATCCATGGTGAAGGGTATATAACGCTGTTTTGAGTATAACGCCGTTTTGACTTGTTTTTCAATAATTGAGATATCAAAAACATGGTAACTGTTTTGGACTCATGCCATAGGGTGTTCCAAAGTTAAGAAGAAACTACCTGGAGAATCGAATAAACCAAATCAAAAATATACAAGTAAGGAAAGGCTAAAGTCGGGCGGGGCCGACTATATAATACCCCACACCACTCCCTGCGTATGTGCCCGCTTTGATTACTAAACCCAGTTATTTCATGGGAGCAATTTTATGTATTTCATATGAATTATAAAGTTACTATAAAATCATCTTTAGTCATATTTAACGAATATGGTTAATAATATAGTAATTGCTCCAATTATCCGACAGACAAATACAAATTATACAGTAGTAATAGGATGAATCGGACCGACATTTCTATAGGGGGCCTATAAAAACATTTTGCGCCAGGTCCAAAACATGGGCCTACATATTTCTCATTCACGGTAGGTATTCCTAGTTGAAAAATATCATGATCTGCAAAAATTGATGACGATCCGATGTAGTTTCTAGAGCAGAAATAGATCAGAATGGGGCAACATTTGGGTTATACCAAAGTATGGACATATGTGCATCTCCCAAACAAGTAAAGAAAGGCTAAAGACGGACGGACTTTCTATCTCATTACAATTCAATTCGGTTATTGGTGAAACATAATATGTAAATTTTGGCCAAAATCAGGTAAACATTCGGTAGCAACATTTGTATGAGGGCTATATCTAAATCTGAACCGATCTTACCCACTTTCATCATAGGTTTTTTTAGTTAGATTATAAGACGTTGTGCCAATTTTAACGAAAAAAGGGTACAATATGTGGATTTTAGAGCGGAAAAGTCAAATCGGTAGCGACATATGTATGGGGTATATATCTAAATCTGAACCGATCTTACCAACTTTCAGCATAGGTGTTTCTAGTTCGATTATAAACTGTTGTGCCAATTTTAAAGAAAATCGGGTACTATATGTGGTTTCTAAAGCGGAAAAAGTGAAATCGGGAGCGACATTTGTATGGGGGGTATATCTAAATCTGAACCGATCTTACCCACTTTCAGCAAAGGTGTTTCTAGTTCGATTATAAAATGTTGTGCCAATTTTAAAGAAAATCGGGTACAATATGTGGTTCCTAAAGCGGAAAAAATGAAATCGGGAGCGACATTTGTATGGGGGCTATATCTAAATCTGAACCGATCTAACCCGCTTTCGCGACAGTTATTTCTAGTTTGGTTATAAGGTGTTAAGCCAAATTTGAAGAAAATCAGGTACTATTAGCGCTTTATAGGGCGGAAAAAGTCAAATCGGGAGCGACATTTGTATGGGGACTATATCTAAATCTGGACCGATTTCCTCCAAATTCAATACCGATGGTCCTTGACCAGAACAAATAACTTCTGCTAAGTTTCATGACAATCGGACAACAATTGCGACCTGTCGACTCAGCTGGTGATTCTAAGCCGATCGGTATACGTAAAGGTGGGTCCAGCTCGATTATTTCTCGGTGTTACAAACATTTGGCGCGAAACTAACTTATAATACCCTAGTCCACGAAGTGGTGTAGGGTATAACAAACCGATGACATATGTTCCTGGCTTCTCGGAAAGATTCAAAAACTTCAACATTTATAATAAGGACAACATACAATACAATTAGCATTAAAGAGCAATAACACAATTAATGAATTTTTTAGCAAGACGAAATCAAAAGTAGGTAAAGCAAAAAAATCGAACGTAGTTTATAAGATAAAATGTAATGGTGACAAGTTCAACGTATGCAAGAAGGTACACGTTGGTACTACAAAGATGAAATTACTCGACTTTCTGCACACAAATCTGAAATCAAAAAAGCGATTGGCAAATGACTGGAGCAGAAGTACTGGCAGCCCATTGTACCTTGACGGGACATAAGCCAAACTTCAACGACGTAGACATTTTGACAAAAGAAAATTATAAGAGATGTACGCTTCAAATGTTACATTTTATAAATGTCCCTACTTCCAGAGAATGAACTACAAGACAGACACTGACCACTGTGCACAAATATATCGGAACATTGTTTACAAATATGGACGAAAACAATAGCTTTAGTTGAGAAAGTACTTCGAAACGATAGAGATCATTGCTTTGCTAAAATGTCATTATTGTGATAATTTTTGTTTTGTCTTTTTGTATAATAAATTGTGTTTGTATTTTAAGTGAATATCCCTGAGGATGATCGTCGATGACCATCTAAATATCGGAAAAGAATAAATAAATAAAATATTAAAAAAAAACTAAATATCAGTTTTTTTTTGATTTGTTCATGACCTCAAGCCAGACTATCCGGAAAAATAATTTACGCAAAAGCTATATTCAATATAAAGAGTGATTTTTTTGAGGTTAGGATTTTCATGCATTAGTATTTGACAGATCACGTGGGATTTCAGACATGGTGTCAAAGAGAAAGATGCTCAGTATGCTTTGACATTTCATCATGAATCGTCTTACAAACGAACAACGCTTGCAAATTATTGAATTTTATTATCAAAATGCGTGCTCTGTTAAGAAAGTTCATTGCGCGCTTCCATTTTATGGTCAGTTTAATCGACCCACTGAAGCGGCTATTCGGGCTATTGTGACTAAATTTCGCACCAAATTTACATTGTTGGACATTAAACCACCAACACGCTTACGTAGAGTGCGAACTGAAGAAAATATCGCAGCTGTATCGGCCAGTGTTAATGATGACCACCAATTTTCGATTCGTCGCCGTTCGCACCAATTGGGTCTCTGTTACTCAAAAACGTGGAAATGCCAAAATTGGACTAAGCGGATGGACCACCTAAGACGCAGCCGCGGTCAACATTTAAATGAAATTATCTTCAAAAAGTAAATGTCATGGACCAATCTAACGTTTCAAATAAAGAACCGATGAGATTTTGCAAATTTTATGCGTTTTTTTTAAAAAAAAAGTTATCAAGCTCTTAAAAAATCAAAAACAGTACATTTTCTATTGGATGTGTTGTCGTAAATTTGTCGTTCCCAAAGACACCAATTTCTAGGGCCGTCAGGAGATGTAGAAAATTATAGCCTACAAGTTTTTGCATTAATACACAAATTGTGAGAAATTTGTTCCAACATTTAAGATTTTTACAAACAGGGATGTGTTAATATTTTTCGAGTAAAAAGCAACATATGATTTTTGAACTCGACAGATGGGATTGTAACGAAACTTTCTTCTCATAAAGATATATTATACGTATTTTTCAAAAAAATGAGACTTTTTTATTACCAATTACGATTTTTTCAAAGATGTGTGTTTATTCAATCGCATGCAATTCCTGAAATGTTTGACCACGTATAACTTATTTGGAAGGTAATTTCAATTACTTGTAAAGTATTGAAGTGGTATGTTATAGCTGTGTTAGATATTTTAAAGTTTTTAGAAATTTATTTCTTTTATTTTGATTTTCGAAATGATTATACGAATTGAATTTTTTTAAATTTGTTCTAGGAGTCTTCTTCAGCGACCGTGTGAGTCTGGAACTGGTGAAATGATCGGTTCTATCTTTTACGAATTATCGGAATGAAAACTTCGGAAAATTAAGGCTATTTATACCCTCCAATAGGGTACTATGTATTTGTGCATTTGTTTATAATACCCACAAGGAAATGAGATAGACCAACCTTTTTTTATACCGATCGGTTTAGAATCATTTTCTGGCTCTATTTAACAATGTTCGTCCGTCTGCCTGTCTGTCCATCTATTCTTGTAATCAGAGCGCAGGTCGCAATTATTGTCCGATCTTAACAAAAATTGGCACGAATATTAATTAATTTGAAGCAAATCAGTTCAAATTTAGATATATCCCCAATACAAATGTCGCTCCCGATTTGACGTTTTGCCCTCTAGAGACCACATATTTTAACCGATTTTCTTCAAATTTGCCACAGCACCTTATATTTCAACTAGAAACATCTATGGTGAAAGTGAGTCAGATCAGTTCAAATTTATATATAAATATAAATTTCGATATTCAATTTGACTTTTTCCGCTCTAGAGATCACATATGCATATAATAGGATGGGTCACGAAAATAAATAACTGCACTCCAGAAATCAAGATTGGATTGTTTTTTAAATTCGTATGAAATATTTTTATGGAAAGATTACATACACAATCCAAACAATCCAAGCTGTCGAGCGCTTTTTTATCAGTACTTTGCTTTTTGAGAATTTTTACACCTACAATTCATTATGACGGTTAGTCAAAGTGATTCAAAGAGGCAGAAAATGTATCTAAATTATGTATTCCCTACCACTAAGAAAATCAAAAGGCGAACTAAAGTAGTACCTTCTAGGCAAAATATAAAAATCGTTACTCTTTTGCAAGTTTTTCTGTATTATGCATTAAACTAATTGAGGTATTAGCGAACACTAATACTGTGTAAGATATATCTTCAATCGGTACATTGTTCATTTCACATTTCAATCATTACGACCTACGATTAATGGTCGATCCTCAATTACAAACAAAATATTCTTTTAAACTCGTGCTCGCGTATTCTTCAAATAGCTAATTCATATGACGCCATAATATGTCGAATTCCAGTTCACACATATCAATGTGTGTCGTGCAGAGTAATTATCATGGCAAACTGAGCGCATTAATAGAATGTGAAAGACACTATACCATTGGCTATGACCCTCCCTTGAAGGCTGTGCCAAAGCACAACTATATCTATGCAGTTGAATACAAGCAGAACTAGCAGAGCACGACAGCGACGAGAACAGAATGGTCAGTGCAACAAAATTGTCACAATGCTTGTTGGTTAGCATGACGTATGTTAGTTTACTGGTATGAGTCCGACAGAAGCGGATATTGCAGGGCAAAACCGAACATATAATCGGGCCAGATTGGAATATTTGACCAAAGCCGAATATTCAGTATTCATATATTAGTATACCCTACACCACAGTGTATAATGACTTTGTGCATTTGCTTGTAACACTCAAAAGGAAACGAGTTAGACGCATCGTTTATTATACCGATCGACTTAGCATCACTTTCTGAGTCGATTTATTGTTGATAGAACTAAATGAAACTTTACGCAACGAAGTTTTATGAGATAAGGACGGCCGCTATTTAATTTGAAGAAAATCGGTTCAGATTTAGATATAGCTCCCATGCAAATTTTGATCTCGATTTTACTCTTTCCGCTCTAGAAACCACATATTTCAACAGATTTTATTTCAATTTGGCAAATCGCCATATATTTCAACTAGAAACCGCTCTAGTAAAAACAGAATTTATATATAATTCCCATTCAAAGTTTGGGTTCAAATTTGCTTTCAAATACAGATGAAATTTGTACATAGCTGTATCGTTTTGTTTAAATGTATAATGCTGTAGGGTATCATATAGTCGGGCACGCCCGACTTTAGCCTTCCTTACTTGTTATTATTGCCTTCTATTGAATAAAAATTTGTGGATTTGAAAACATCATCACAGAAACTTAAAAACGAGTGGAAAATGGGAAAAGGCTATAAAATGCACCAACCGAACGAAAAATTTAATGAACTATTGATATTCTACGAAACATTTGTAGTCTCGACTGTAATTAATCATGTAGTTGGATAACGAACAAATATTAAATTAAGTTCAATTCAATTTTTTCCTATAAACTTTAACTTTGAATATAATTTTAGGTAGGTGCCTTTTATATAGGTCTAGTGTCATTATACACTCCACGAGAGTATTATGTCTTTGTGCATTTGTTTGTAACACCCAAAAGGAAACGAGTTAGACCTATGGTTTATTATACAGATCGGCTTAGAATCACTTTCTGAGTCGATTCAGCAATGTCCGTTTGTCTGTCTGTCCATCTATTATTGTAATCAAATTGCAGGTCGCACAAGTAAGTTTTGCGGACGACGGACGAACGCTATTTAATTTGAGGCAAATCGGTTCAGACTTAGCTATGTCCCCATACAAATGTCGCTCTCGATTTGCCATTTTCCGCTATAGAACCCACATATTGTACCAGATTTTCTTTAAATTTGGCTCAACACCTTATATTCTAACTAGAAACACCTCTGGCGAAAGCGGATTAGATCGGTTCAGATTTAGATTATCCCCCCTACAAATGTCACTCCCGATTCGACTTTTTCCGCTCTAGAAATCACATATTGTACCCTATTATCTTTAAAATGTGCACAACATCTTAAAATCAAACTAAAAACACATATGGCGAAAGTGGGTAAGATCGGTTCAGATTTAGATATAATTTTTTTTATAAAGGGTGATTTTTTAATGGTTATAGGAAAGTTTTTCAAAAAAAAAAACATAAAATTCAGAAAAATGCACGAAATCTTTATTTGAATCGATAGTACGGTCCATATAATTTAATGTTGAAGATTATTTCATGCAAATGTTGACCTTGACTGCGCCATCCACTTAGTCCAATTTTCGACGAATAAATGCTTCAATGTTGTCTTCCAATGCGTCAATTGATGCGGGCTTGTCTGTATAGACATGGGCTTTAACATAGCCCCACAAATTGTCTAAGGGCGTTAAATCACACGATCTAGGCGGCCAATTGACCGGACGCGAACGTGAAATAAAATGTTCACCGAACTCGCCTCTTAATAAGTCCATGGTTGCACGTGCTGTGTGGCATGTGGCACCGTCTTGTTGAAACTACATGTCATCCGACTCAAGTTCTTGCATTTTTGGCAAAAAAATAGTTGGATATCATCTCACGGTAGCGCTCACATTCACAGTTACGTTACGATTCGCATCATCTTTAAAGAAGTACGGTCCAATGATGCCACCAGCCCATAAACCGCACAAAACTGTGACTTTTTCTCGATGCATTGGTAGCTCTTGCAATGCTTCTGCTGATATTGACTCAAAAATCGACAATTCTGCCTATTTACGTACCCATTGAGCCAAAAATGAGGTTCGTCGCTGAACACAATTTTTCGGTAAATGAACTTTCTTAACAGAGCACGCATTTTGCAAGCGTTGTTCGTTTGTAAGACGATTCATGGTTAAATTATAGACCAAACTGAAGATGTTTGACAGTGAAACTAAACACGAAACGTGCGTCAGCTGTTTAAACCAGTGTTGCCATAAAGATAATAGCTAAAAAATCACTCTTTATATACAAATGTTGCTCCCAAATGTTTAACCGATTTTGGGCAAAATGTACACACTATATTTCATCTATAAACATACAGGGTGAATGCGGGTCACATCGTTCCATGTTTCAATGGGGGCATACAGATGGCCTTTCCGATGTAACATTTTTGGTCAAACACATACATTTACAGGATACAAAAATCCTTCCACTGCTCACATAGTCCCCCTGGAGCATGCGTGGTTGTCGTAAGACTCTGTCGAAATTTAGAGTGACTTTTAGACTAGCTTGTACAAAGTACTCCAGTGGCTTGTCAGAGGACGATATTATCCGAAGGAAGTACGCCATAACCAGTGTTTTTTCTCTTGAACACAATCGGATAAGATGTCTGTCTTGCAGCGGATAATCGGTAACCAGGACTCCGTCAGCAAAAAGGTCAGCCGACTGATTCCTGGATCTAATTCCAGCCGCAGCATTCACTTTCCTTAAAGTCCTATTCTTCAAACGCATGCTATGTAGGTATTTAGCCCACTGATCACGTCCGTGTATTTTAATCGTCCCCTGAATAATTATGGCCAGGTTGCGGATATCTGCCTTAAGCATGTCAAGCCTACCCGTATTATTCGTGCGATGAAGCGTCGTATACAATATCTTTTTCTCTGAATGAATGTGAGAGTTCTGGAGTTCTCTACTCCCAGAAGGAACTTTGAGTATAAAGACTGTCGATCTGTGAGCACGTCATTATACACTCCACGAGAGTATTATGTCTTTGTGCATTTGTTTGCAACATCCAAAAGGAAGAGTGATCGACCCATTGTTAAATATACCGATCGGCTTGGAATCACTTTCTGAGTCGATTTAGCAATGTCCGTCTGTCCATCTATTGTTGTAATCACGATACAGGTCGCAATTGTAGACATAACTAAATGAAACTTTGCACAATGAAGTTTTTCGGGACAAGGACGAACGCTATTTAATTTGAAGAAAATCGGTTCAGATTTAGATATAGCCCCTATACGAATTTCACTCCCGATTTGACTCTTTTCACTCTAGATACCACATATTTTAACAGATTTTCTTCAAAATTGGCAAAACATCTTATATTTTAACTAGAAACACCTGTGGTAAAAATGGGTCAGATCGGTTCAGATTTATATATAGCTCCCATACAAATTCCGTTCCCAATTTGAATTTTTCCGCTCTAGAGTCCACATATTTTAACAGATTTTCTTCAAAATTCGCAAAACACCTTATATTTTATATATATTTAAAATAGGAACATCTGTTGTAAAAATGTGTTAGATCGGATCAGATTTATATATAGCTCCCATACAAATTTCCCTCCCAATTTGAATTTATGGTGAAAATAAGTCAGATCGGTTCAGATATATATATATATATATCTCCCATTCAAATTTCGCTCCCGGTTTGACTTTTTCTGCTCTAGAAACCACATATTCTAACAATGGGTCGCATCGGTTTAGATTTACATACAGCTCTCATACAAATTTCGTTCCCCCAGAAACCGGGTATTTTCAAAGAATTTCTTAAAATTGATTATACTTATACCTCAACTGGAAGAACTTATTGTGTAAGTGGGTCACTTCATTCCATGTTTGGATATAGCCCCGAAACAATTATTATTCTCGATTTGACAAATTAGACCAGGTCATATTAACCTGTGATTAGGAAATATACAAAAATTTTCCCCGTTTTCACCTTATTACTGAATTGAATTGTATTCCGATAGAAAGTGGAGTGTATCATATAGTCGGCCCCGCCCGACTTTAGCCTTTCCTTACTTGTTTTTGAGTCGATTAGCGGGTTTCCGCTAAGTTCATCTAAACTTCCCTTTAAATTCCTGTTCACACCTCTTCAGCTATTTTGTCATGCCTGAATAATAGCGTACGTGTTTCACGAACCAGACCATGCCCTGTAATCAGAAGATATGTCCGAAGTTTTTAGCTCTCTGTATTCGTTGTCCGTCAAGGTGAGACGCCACACATATGCCAACGAAAGAGTTGGTATTGGTATGTATATTGTGGGACCATCCGTACTGCAGGAGGCTGATCCCATACGCTAGGAAATCCTTCTCAAAGACATTCTGACAAGTTTCGTCTTAACTATCTCGTGCTACGGCAATATCAGAGATATTCGCCACGTGCTACGGCAATAGCAGAGATAGTCGCGACCAAGTTTTACATGAAGCTTGTCACTAACAGACTTAATATTAGCATTGTAGGCCGATGTCACTGGTACAGTTCTTAAGATTACTAGGACTCTTAGAGTCTTTATTTTTCTTAATAATTTTCATATTATTATTACTCTTAATACTTGAATAAGCAGCTGCCTATTAGTCGCTGGTTCTTTTCCTATTCTGCGGAATGACCACCTTCCAAATCAACTGGATTATAGCTTCAGCTAGCTTTTTGACTGAAGCCGAATTCGAATATTGGGTTGGGCTATAGTACTGCTATTCCAATACTGTGACGTGACTATAGAATTTTATGGACACAACTTTTTAATTGGAATTGGAATGTGTTTTGTTTTGAAATGCGACGAAAACGAGTGCATACACACATGCTAGTTCATACATAGAAGAACAGAAATTTACATTATGCAAATGAAGTACAAGTACTGGGGAAACTCTTTTAAAAGTGAGGTGTTGAAAGTGAAACGGACACCTTCACATTGTAAGTCAGCCATGAAAGTATTTTTTTATTCATTAAAAACATGTATGAACTATGGATTAAAATAGCAAATTAAAAAACTCATTGCTTGAAATTGCAACAATATTAAGGGTATATAACTGAATTAAAGGAAATCTACAATTTATTGGACAAAATTAATGCACAATTTTATTATTGTTGTTTTGCTAGAATTCGATTTAAAATCGTATACAATGTATATGTAGCATTTAGATAGAGTAAGACTCTTTAGTTCTATAAAATCATTTTGTTATTCGATATATTTTGAATACTATTAAATAATATTAAATATAGAGGGTGTATAGCTGAATTAAAGAGATTTTACAATTTATTGGACAAAATTGTTGTCCAATTTTATATTGTTGTTTTACTAGAATTCTATTTAAAATCTTATAAAGAGTGATTTTTTTGAGGTTAGGATTTTCATGCATTAGTATTTGACAGATCACGTGGGATTTCAGACATGGTGTCAAAGAGAAAGATGCTCAGTATGCGTTGACATTTCATCATGAATCGTCTTACAAACGAACAACGCTTGCAAATTATTGAATTTTATTATCAAAATGCGTGCTCTGTTAAGAAAGTTCATTGCGCGCTTCCATTTTATGGTCAGTTTAATCGACCCACTGAAGCGGCTATTCGGGCTATTGTGACTAAATTTCGCACCAAATTTACATTGTTGGACATTAAACCACCAACACGCTTACGTAGAGTGCGAACTGAAGAAAATATCGCAGCTGTATCGGCCAGTGTTAATGATGACCACCAATTTTCGATTCGTCGCCGTTCGCACCAATTGGGTCTCTGTTACTCAAAAACGTGGAAATGCCAAAATTGGACTAAGCGGATGGACCACCTAAGAAGCAGCCGCGGTCAACATTTAAATGAAATTATCTTCAAAAAGTAAATGTCATGGACCAATCTAACGTTTCAAATAAAGAACCGATGAGATTTTGCAAATTTTATGCGTTTTTTTAAAAAAAAAGTTATCAAGCTCTTAAAAAATCACCCTTTACAATGCATTATACATACATAGCATTTATATACAGTAAGACTATAGAATAAGACTGAGGCCATACATGTACAATTTGAATAATCAACGTTGTAAAAACGTCCAATATATTATCAAGAGACAATAACCTCCACTCCAACTGATTTTCTTCGTTTACGATTTATTTTTTCATCATAGTTTGTATACACAGTATAGGGGTATGCAAACCTATGTCAATAGTTTCATATCATTTCATCAGAATTGAAAAGGGTGTGCATAATAAAGGCTAGGCGAGTATATTACTGCGTATGTGTAAAATGTCAATAATTGCATATATTATGCAAATTCTATTTGGTAGCAACCTTTGAATGTACTTATATAATTAATACCAGATTAAGCAATTTAAATGTGTTCATTAAAATAAACATCTGCTAGTTAACAGGCATACGACGGCATACATAAAGTCGTACATACTTTAGGGTGGCCCTAATATGCATTGAGTTGTGTATGTGCTACAAGAAACTGTGCTATGATTAAATGGTTTTATGCGTTTGTGGATTTGTTTGTAACTCAAATCTCATTAAACAAGCTAGGAGTTTCAAATTGTCCAACTATTAATGATTTGGGATAATACAGGGTTTTCCAACAAGATGTGTTATTTTGAATCACCCGGTATTTCGGTAGCTGCCACTTTTGAAGCTTTTATTCTTTGACATTTGACAAGTAGAAACTACGCCATCACTAACAAGTAAGGAAAGGCTAAAGTCGAGCGGGCCGACTATATAATACCCTACACCACTCCCTGCGTATGTACCTCGCTTTGATTACTAAACCCAGGTATTTCATGGGATCAATTTTATGTAGTTCATATAAATTATACAGTTACTATAAATTCATCTTTAGTCATATTTAACGTATGCGGTTAATAATATGGTAATTGATCCAATTATCCGACAGACAAATACAAATTATACAGTAGTAATAGGATGGATCGGACCGACATTTCAAAGGGGAGCCTATAACAACATTTTGGGCCTATATATTTCTCATTCACGGTAGGTATTCCTAGTATATAAATATCTGCAAAATTTGATGAAGATCCGATGTAAGATGTAGTTTCTAGATCTGTAATAGATCAGAATGGGCATATGGGCATCTCCCAAACAAGTAAAGACGGACGGACTTTCTATCTCATTACAATTCAATTCGGACAAAAAGTGAAATCGGGAAGGATTTTTGCATCCTGTAAATGTAAGTGTTTGACAAAAAATGTTAAATCGGAATGTATGTTTATTGGTGAAATATAATATGTAAAGTTTGGCCGGGTTTTTTTAGTTCGATTATAAGATGTTGAGCCACTTTTAAAGAAAAACGGGAACAATATGTGGTTTCTAAAGCGGAAAAAGTGAAATAGGGAGCGATATTTGTATGGGGGCTATATCTAAATCTGAACCGACCTAGCTGGCTTTCGCCACAAGTATTTCTAGTTTGATTATAAGGTGTTAAGCCAAATTTGAAGAAAATCGGGTACTATATAGCGGAAAAAGTCAAATCGGGAGCGACATTTGTATGGGGGCTATATCTAAATCTGAACCGATTTCCTCCAAATTCAATAACCATGGTCCTTGGCCAGAAAAAATAACTTCTGCCAAGTTTCATGGACAGCAGACGGACGGACGGACATACGGACAGACAGACATCGTTAAATCGACTCAGCTGGTGATTCTAAGCCGATCGGTATACTTAAAGGTGGGTCTAGCTCGATTATTTCTTGGTGTTACAAACATTTAGCGCGAAACTAACTTATAATACCCTATTCCACGAAGTGGACTGTTTGGTACGGTTTATGGTCCGGCGGGGTCATTGGACCGTGTTACCTCTCGAAGAGATGATCACAATTGGCCACCGAGATCTTGTGATTTAACACCTTGCGACTTCTTCCTTTGGGACCACCTGAAAGATATAGTCGTCGATTCAAGACCTCAAAGATAGAATTCGTCAGGCTATCAAGGTCATTGGACAGCCACTTTGGGATTTGGTTATGGACAATTTCATGAAAAGGATATGGTCCTGTAAGCGAAGTCGTCGTGGCCATTTGGCTGATGTTGTTTTTCATTATTAACGGCATAAATTCCTCTTTATTATTAAATAAACATCCGATCATTTATCTCGAAAAATACGAAAATCACACCTCTTGTTGGAAAACCCTGTATTTAACATTTTAATATACTTCCAGTCAACGTGTCAAGTGTCAACGTCAAGAAAAATGCAAAATACTGTGGAATACATTCCATAGGGCACAGTCGTTCCAAAACGAATTATTTTTTCCTAATTTTTTAATTTTATTTTTGTGAAATTTATTCTGTAACTTTTGAACGAAATATCTTAAGGTTGTGATCTAAATATTTGATCTCGAATTTAAGACTGGGTGGATTGTTCATACATTTTTAAATAAACTAGTGCAAAGGCAGATGCAAATATGTTACTTTAGACAGAAGTTATACACTTCTAAAAACAAAACCAAAAAGTGTCTTATTTTTTTTAAGTTTTTTTAATAAAGCGACAACATAATTTCGTATGTAAATATAAAAGAAATAGCGTATAGTTTAGAAAAAAAATCAAATTTTGGAACATATTCTGTCCAGTATGGGAATTTGGGTATTTTGTAGCACAAAAATGCAAAAACATGCCTAATACATTCTTTTCGGGAACATTTTTTTTAGAGATTTTGCGCAATGTTCAATATGAATTGGTTTTTTTCTAAAAAAATACATTTTATGAAATATTTAGTTTCACGTGTAATGAATTTCAACATTGCCGGCTACAGATTATTAAAGCCCTTGTTATGCCTTTTCCAAAATAGTATGGGATTTGCCTCCAACAGTGAAAATGCCGCATAAATTAAAAAACATATATACTAGAACAAAACATTTAGAATCCAAACAAGTAAAATGGGTGCTAAGTTCTGCCTTAATCCTTATATACCCTCTACCATGGATTGGATACGACTTTCGTGCAGTAATATATTTAATATATCCAAACCAAAACAAATAAAAATATAATTTTTATTTTTCGTGTCTACGCAGTCACACCGAGTTTCATGGTTCTAGCTGCGGCCATTTGGGTGGTACTATTTGTATCCCTCTACTACCATTTAGCACCTTAAAAGTACGAATTGGAAAAAAATACTTTTATATTATGTATCTACTTAATTAGAGGAATTTACACACACTGAAATTCGTGTTTCTAGCCGTTGTCGTCTGATAGGTACCATTTCCATCCTTTTTTGGCCCATTTCACCCCAATATATAATTAACCATCAATTCACAAATCTCACTTGCAATTCACCAACCTCCACCCTAATATAGCACATACATACAAACAATTAGCAAATAAGCCTTCTTATAATCCGATAAACATGCTGCAAAACAATAATTCTTAGGTTATGAAAATATTTATGCAAATATTGATACGTATTAACATTATCAACTCAATTAAGGATAAACGTTATAAACAGTACAAAGGAAATATATCCTGTGTATTACCTATGCCAGTGAGAGGACATTAACCAGCATAGGAAATTGAGGAATAAACATTGAGTGGGAGATGAAATGTCGTGGCCAATTTGTATGGATTGTGTCGGTGGTGGTGGTGGATATCTACTAAAGAATGCAATTAGATTATTTCTCCGGTAAATGTTTGCACAGATACATATTTATTATGCATGTATAAATTAAATGCATACAATATCATCATATAATAGAGAAATATACTAAAAGATGTGCCCTGAAGATAAATATTTGCATGAAAAAGGTTTACATACATTTGTGGAAATAATCATTTCCTCAAACTTCACAATGTACTGGATAGTTTTGTTCCATTGTTGAGTTTGTAACAAGTGAGCAGATAAGCAAACGGAAAAAATCGTAATAATCAAGCAGAAGTTTATCGAAAAAAGATCTAAATAAAAATGTAAACCTTTGAAACCTTCCATAAATTATTAGGAATTTGCTCATATGTACACAGATAAATTTTGTATATCCTCCAGCAGTGTTATGTTGAAATTGGGCAACACTGGTCCATGTTTTGATATAGGCCCCCAAATAGAAAACATATATTTTAACCGATGTCCTTCAAATTTGGCATAACATGTAAGATTTCACCAGATGCATCTCTGGGGAAATTGAGTCACACCAGTCATGATTTAAATGTAGCCATGTCACTTCCAATTTCGCATTTTCCGCCTTAAAGACATATATTTTAAACGATTTAGTTAAAATTTAGCACAACACATTATATTTTAAAAATGTATGTGGCTAAAGTGGGTCATATTGAAGCAGAATTCTACATAGCCCAATTTAACCTTTCCCGCTCTAGATTTTGTTAAATTTCTTATATTACTAATATTTCCACATCTGTGGTAATGACGATTTTATGGTCTATAACACCGTACGTCATTTTTAAAAAAAAAATCGGTACACTCGGATAATATACTGTAGTGGATACACAAGTATTGATGAACAAATTCTTGAACAAAAGTTTTTATCGAATGACAATTATTGGAAAATTATTTACAAAATGAATATTACATTATTTCAATATCAAACTATGATGAATAAAAATTGTGAGTTGCAAAGTATATTTTTTTTTATTTTGAATTTTATTTGTACAAATATTGTTACATTCATATATAATTTGGCCCCAACGCCATGAAGGCATTATTGAGGCAGGCTGGCAGTATATAATACATATACAAATAAATTAGTTCAATATCAATTCAAAATAAATATATTAAAGTATTTATAAAAATTATGGTAGAAGTGTTTCAAACTTATCATATAAGTATTTTTTGCAAGAGGACTTAAAATTTGATATTCGAGCAATGTTTCTTAATTCAAACGGCAATTCATTGTACTTATTTCCCCCAATATAATCAATTCGCTGCTTTGTTTTTTCTAATCTACATCTAGGAATTCTTAAATTGGTCTGATTCGTAGTAGCAAAATTCGACTGGTTTTGCATAAATGATATGGTATGGTGACCGATGTTGTGAATACATTTATAAACAAATAATAGTACTTGGTATTCATGCAGTCCATAAATTGGCAGTACAGTTTTACTCTGATCCATATACAATGAAATTGTTGAATAAGTTACTGGCAAATTATATACAACTTTCAAGGCCTTGTTTTGCATACATTGTAAGGATCTGAAGGATGTATTGTTCTTGTTGTAAGCATAGGCACTTGCCAAGTAACTTAAATGAGACTGTATTAAAGCTTGAAATATCATCAACTTGGAATTGAGACTAAGTTTGTTCCTCAACTTATACAAAATACCTATTGCAGGAGCAATTTTCTTCTTTAAATCATCCATATGCATGTTCCAAGATAAATTACTCTGCAATGTTACTCCCAGGTACTGCATAGCATGTGTCTCATACACAAGTCTTCCATCAACATAAACATTAAAATTATTGTGAAGACTGGCAGAATGTGGTCTGAATCTAATAAGTTTGGTCTTCCCGGGATTGATCAGTAACCGATTCAACCGTGCATATTCAAATACCAAAGCTGCATCCCTCTCAACTCTAGTTTTCAGTTCCAAATCATATTTATAAGGGTAAAATAGGCAAACATCATCAGCAAACATAATAAGATGACCATCTAGTTCCAAATTCCTCAGATCATTAAGATACATCGAAAACAATAATGGGCCTAACCCGCTTCCCTGTGGTACTCCATAATCCACTGTACCCATACAACTTTTCGAATCTTTAATATGAACATATTGCTTCCTGTTAGAAAAATAATTTTCAAACAAACAAAACTCCTTTCCCTGAATACCTTCAACTTCTGCAGCAATATTTTATGATCAACCAGATCAAAAGCTTAAGTGAAATCAAAAAATATTCCACAAACTCCTTTAAAACCCTCATCTAGTCCATTACAAACAAACTTCACAACATTCAATATAGCGTCCTGAGTACCACAACCTCTTCTGAAGCCAAATTGATAATCATACAATAGCCGATTCTCCTCCATATAGAACAATAATCTATCATAAATCAGCTTTTCAAAAATCTTATCTATGGTAGACAACACTGCTATCGGACGATATTTATCCAACGACGTTACATTGACTCCCTTTGGTATTGGAACTACTCTGTGAACCTTCAATATATCCGGAAACGCTGATGTATTAATAATCTTGTTAAATATATCTACCAAAATTGGTGCAATAACATCCCGACATTCCCTTGTAAATTTAGCAGAAATATTGTCAAAGCCTGGACTTTTATTCACCTTAATATTTGATAGTACTTGGATAATATCTTCAATATTAATATTATCAAGTGAGAAGCAGTGACTCGTTTGAACAAGAGTATGTAGATCATTGAAAGTGTCACCAGGATATGATTCAATTTGCTGCTTAAGATCTCTGACAGAAGTAAGAAAATAATTATTAAAACAATTCGCCTTGATCAATTCATCTGATATCCTCATTCCCTGCGAGTCATTCAAATCAGTATAATTACTTTTCGATCTACCAAGAGTATTGTTAATAAACCGCCAACATTTTTTTGAATCATTTCCCACAGCAGCAAGATTTTCCACGTAATAACATTCCCTACACTTTCTTGTAGCAACCTTAATTATTTTACTTATACGCCACAAAATTTGTTCCACATGTTGCCTATTTCTCGCCCCACGTCTCTTTTTCAACAATTTATTTTTGTAAACAATCAAATTCTGTATTTGTTTATTCACCCAAGGTGTCAGTTCAAAACGCAAATCTTTCACATGACTTTCAATATGGATATCGCAGAATCCATAGAAGATATCAGTGTAGACGTTAAAACTGAAGCATCCAACAAAGTATAATCAAAAGAAAAACTATTTTGTAATAGTTCTTTTGCCTTTCTATAGTCACAAACTTTCCTCGTGATCTCTATGGAATCTGTAACAAGCGGTCTACACCTAAATTTACAGCACAGCATATTGTGATCAGAGAGATCGCACTCAACTGAATCAACGTAAATTCTCTCTGTGAAATTGCTAAAAATATGATCAATACACGTTCCACGATTGGGTCTTGTCACCAAGTTATGAGCACTGTCACAGTCATAATTCTGGAACATTGTGAGTAACTCCGTGTAATGAGAATTTTGGACAGCATCAATATTAGTATCTCCGAGCACAATGATCGGACTACGCGCATGTACGTTCAAAACATCGTCAAGCTTATTTATAAAATCTGCTACATGACATTTCTGTGACCGATACAAAGAAATTAGCTTCAATGGCTTGGAATCAACTTTAAAATTCTTCAATGTAACAGTTATTAGCTCAACATAATTCTCACTATTGCATACATCTACAGAATAATGTAGATTTTTATTTATATACAATGACGTACCACCATACCCGTCATCCCTACAACAGTGAATATTATTAAAGCCAGGAAGCGAATAAATTTGAGTAATATCCCTCTGAAACCACGTCTCTTGAACCGCAATTACATCAGGTAATTTAGGTATACTAGCGACCAACTCTTTAAATTGAATGAATTTATCTAAGGATGAAACACTTCTAATATTTAAACTCAATATATTCAAAAATTTACAATTAACATCACTAATATATTTTTCAAAATTGGAAAAATGTTTAAAATATTAAATAATTACTACAATACGTATGAAATTATAGGCTAAGTGATCTTTCACATGACTAAACATGTTCAAATGATACAACTTTTCAAAAATTATTTTAAATACTTATTCGCACCCTATATCAACGGTATTAGTGTCAAATTAAAGAGGAGAATACCTGTTAAAATTACTGTAAATATCATGCTTATATCTGTAGTAGTTCAGCATTAACAAACCATTTCGACTTTACCCCTTAGTTTATTAAGTTTTTTCATATTTTACTTTTCAAGAGGAAAATCTTGGTCGATTGCTTGTAATGTGAAGTATTTTTAGGAAATATTATCTTAATTATTTTGTCATTTATACCAGTATCATAGCTAATGCTAATAAGTATTTGAAGTAATATTTGAAAAATTGTGTTCTTTGTAGTCCTTTAAAGGGACAGCAGGATGAGGAAATGAAAAAATAAAAACGCCAAATAACTTAATTTCACCTATAGTTTCCCACGTATATCATCTGATTCAAGTGTAATATGGACTGTGGGACAGTGTAAATTGAGAAAGCACATTTTGGGCCACGTCGATGCACGCTTTGATATAGTCCATAAATGTCCTTCCCGATTTGTCTTTTTAGCGGTGTGGCTTCTACGCAATGCTCACAGAAATATCTCTTGCGAAATTAGAACATATCGGTTTAAATTTTCATATATCCCCCATGTAAATGTCCCACCCAATTTATTGTATGGTGCATAAAACCGATTTCGGATGTTTTCAGTAAAAACACATTCCAAATAGGAATTATGAGTCATTCCATGTCATGTAGTACGATTTTTTTTAAATTAATGTAATCATTTCGAAAATATAAAAAAATATATAAAATTTTAAAAACTTTAAAAAATATATCAAACCACTTCAATATTTCAAAAGTATTAAATTAATATTAATATTAAATCGATCAAGTATTTCAGGAGTAACAGGCCATTGAATGAACACACCTTTTTGACAAAAATATATTTTTTATGCCCTCCACCTATGGATGGGGGTATATTCACTTTGTCATTCCGTTTGTAACACCTTCAACGGAGACCTCATAAAGTATATATATTCTGGGTCATCAGCCAGCTTCCGAATGAAGTAGGAGGTTCAAATTTCTCCTAAATGTGTCTTATGGTTGCAGATCGGTGGGGATTGAAAGTGGGCGAAATCGGCCAAAAGGGAAACATTTTTCCCTGACAAGGACTGAATATAACCAAAATAACGACCAATATTTTAGAGTAGTTAAGCATTTTTTCCAATATGTCTGCTTGTACATACTTGATATTGAGTATTCGCATTCCCTCTATAACAAAAACGTGCACCATAAAGTGATTTTTATTCGTATTCGGTTGCAATGGGGGCAAAAAGAAATACAAATGGAACATATTAAACGACAACAACTAGAAACACGAAATTCGAATTGAGTAGGTACATAATATAAAAGTATTTTTTCCCAATTCGTACTTTTAAGGGGTAAAATGGGAATAGAGGGATAAAAATGGTACCAACAAAACGGCTGTACCTGGAATAATGAAATTCGGTATATGCATTCCTCTGACTGCGTAGACACGAATTTTCGAAATTCGTACTTTTTGCGGTTCAAATGGAAAAAAAGGATAGAAATAGTACCAACCAAATGGCCGCAGTGTCATGAAATTCGGAGTATACATTCCTCTGACTGTGTAGACACGAAAAATAAAAAGGTTTTTTCCAAATTCGTAGTTTCATGGGATATAATGGGTACAGAGGGATAAAATTGGTATCAACTAAACGACTGCAGCTAGCTTGATGATATATATATAAAGGTGTACATCCCTCTAACAGCATAGACACGTAAAATAAAGAGATTTTAAGCAGTCGTACTCTTTTTTTATTTTATTTGTACAAATTCCATATAAATAACTTTCCTGGCCTCAGCGCCATAGTGGCATTATTGAGGCAAGCCGGTAATATATTATTCTAATTTATATACAAATTCAATTTCAATTAAAAAAATATGTTACAAAATTCATATTTTATACTGAAGGTAGAAGCGTTTCAAATGATTTATATAGAAGTTTCTTAAATGCAGTTTTAAAAGTAGAAATTTTGTTAACAGATTTCAAAGCTGATGGAAGGTCATTATATGCGATAGCACCCACATAATCAATACGTTGCTTTGTCCTTTCAAGTCTACACCGTGGAACTCTTAAATTATTTCGATTTCTAGTGTTAAAGTTTCTTTGGTTCTGAAAAAATGATATGGTGTGATCAGGGCCGTGCGCAGGGGGGGGGGGGGGTTGGGGGTTCAAACCCCCCCCAGAGAGGTTTCGAACATATACTTTTTAAAACCTTCTAGACTTTCTGAAGCAATAAAATATAGAATTTTTAAGATTTTTTTAAAATAACTCGTCTGAAATGGTAATTTTGCAGTAAAATCATGAAAACACGAAAAATACATAGAAAAATCGTGGTCTCTTTCTTGAATTTCGGACAAAGGTTATGAAAAATACAAACAAACTAAACGAATTGTGCCAATTTCAAGATTGTGTAGTACTAATTTCGCTAATGGACACCAAATTGTTCGGAAAATTTTCATTTTTATTAACCGATACCACTTCTTGACATTCGACTAGAGCTATATCTTATGAACTTTTAATTATGTACTGCAATAAAAGTTTGGAAATTTAATAACAAAATCGTTTAGTAATTTTAAAAAAGTGTAGATAAGAATCATAATGAAATCTAAAATATTCTTAATAAAAGCAAATAATTTTTTTGATGCTTGTAGAGCGCTAGAGCGATGTAACATTTGCGATTGGACATTTTTATGGAGCTGTATCTAAATATGAACCGATGTGTCCTATTTTCATCACAGATGCAACAACAACGTTTTCTGTTACTTCCAATGTTTTGGGAGTTTGCAATTATAATACAAATCCATTTCGACAAATGAAGAAATGAGTCTTAACTTACTAAAATTTTTGTTATATTTATCACTTATGTCTAATATTTTTCAGAGTTAGTATTTTTTGTACATATGTAGCAAGTATTAGTCAAAAGAGAAACAACAAATTCAGTAACTTGGATCTACGTAGGAAAACGATACTCTAAAATACCAGTTATTTGGTTTTTTGGAATTAAAATTTCTAGTTGTTTCTTCTTGCATTTCATCGAATACAAAAAACTGTATTTGTTAATTGAATTTATACATGTTTAAGATTATAAAAATGAAGAAACATTTCCAAATATTTTTTATTTAATCGGAAAGATTTTGAGTAAACATCCTGTTACTCATGTCCTGTATAAATTAAAAACCCCAAAACTCTTTAGACATCCTATTTAGACCCATACTTCGTCAAAAAGCATATCCAATTTTCTGCATTTATCATAGAAAAAATAGGTACTGAAGGGTTTATCGCCGAGGAATTTGATCGTTTTTTTGTGTAATATTTCTTCAAAATATATATCGAGGGTTTATATTCAAAAGTGGATATGAACCATTTGCTCGAAAATGAGTTTTTGATGCCAAACTATTCTCAGATTTGGATGTCATCTGGAAAATTTGGAAAAGATTTTTTCTAAAGCCATTTTTTTATTTCTGATTTGGCTATCCTCTCGCACGTTAGTTTGTGACTGCATAAGTGGCAATGAACATAAAAATAATAGAAACAAAATATGTCAACAATGGAGAGCATAAAACCGAAGGATATAATTCGCTACAACGATTTTGTTTAAAACATTATTCTAGATTTAAGGCATATCGTACTATCAAATTCCATCATTTCGCGTTAATAGCATTTTCATTCCCCAGTTATCAGGCTAAAATAGGAAAAATGGTGGCTGTAAAGTCAAAAATTGTGAAAAGTATATTTAGAAAAACCGCCGTAACTTTTTATTATATTGAGAATACCAAAATATTTCTTTGGCATGTTATTGCTGACTTCATGGGGAATACTTGTGTATGAATAGTTTCAGAATTATGAATGAAGAAAGTTAAAATATAAGGAATTGCAACGGCGAATTTTGGATTTTTCATCAATTGCAGCGATTTTCGCGACTGGCTACATATATGTTACAATCGACCAATCTGACGGATGAAGCTGGAATCTTTAAATTCGATGTGTACATCACAGAAAAAGCGTTTTCTATACAACATTGTCAAGATTTCATGCAACAAGTTATGGAGTTTACAATAAATCTTATTCTTATTTCAACATTCATAGTGCTCAATTTTAAACGTGCAAAAGTGGCTATGAACCATGAAACCACGAATAATAAGAAATTTCGAAAACTTTTTAATCGTAGCAATTAGTAATCCTTTTTAGATTAAACTGTAGAAGAGCGATTAATAATTTCTCTTCAAATTAAGGAGAAAATCAGTTTTTTCGCTCTCCTGAAAAGTTATGTTTTTTTCATAGCCACTTATGAATATAAGCCCTCGATAAAATAGCAGCGATTGTCTGCTGTCTATCAGCAGGCACTTTCTGCTATTACAGCAGTTTTCTGCAATCTTACATCACCATTCACACTGCTAAAGAGTTTGCAGTCTGCTAAAATTTGCTGTTGTTAATTAAAATATAAAAATAGATAAGCGTTCATAAGCGAGTTTAGCTCGAATTTTCTTTTATATTAGCTTGGGACAAAATGCGCAAATGGCTGTTTACCATCTCAGCAGATACAAGTCTGCCGTCTCTTTTTTAACAGCAGAAAATCTGCTCTTTCAGTAGACTTTCTGCTTTCTTTTACTGACATATTCCTTTGAATGTACTGATAGATGGATTACTGAAATGCAATTTTGCTGACAATGAGAAAAGTAAAAAAATCTGAAATTTTTTGTATGGAAAAAATTAAAATTTACTTTAACTTAAAAATGTATTTTTTCCTAAAACGAAGTTAAAATGTTTACTGAAATTTATGCCGAGTTCTTCATACATTTAAGTATTAATGAATTTATAAAAAACATTTGAAATTGTTAAAAAATCTTGAATATTAATCTAAGAAGCAATTCTCGTTCGTTTGCAGAGACTTATTTCTTAAATACTTTATGAATTATTCTAAACAACCACTGCGAAGGCGCCTATTTTGCCTTCGTAACAATCATAGAGTAATAGCTCAACTCTTTATGGCAGAGGTATCATGAAACTTTTGAGAAATATTTCATGTTGTCATTTTTTGTATCAGTTTTGCATACTCTGAATCAAAACTATTTGTTTGATTTTTTAGTTAAAAATAACTTATTTTAATTTCACATTTTTTCTTGTATAAAATAAAATTTTCCTCAGTTTAAGTTAAAAATTTACTCGTTTTGAGGAAAAAATCAGCAAAATTGCTTTCAGTTTGAGTAAAAATTTACTTGATTTGAAAACATTTACTAGGTTTTAGGAAATTTTTTTCAGCAAAATTTTACTAAAATTTACTTAGTTTTAGGAAAATTTTGCTTAAATTTAGTAAAAAATTACTTGTTTTTAGGAAAAATTTACTTAGATTTAGGAAAATTTCAGCAAAATTCTACTTATTTAGTAAAAATTTACTTGGTTTCCTAAATTTTAGTTAATTTTAACTCATTATAGGGAAATTTTTTTTTGAGTGTAGATGAAAACCCCCCCCCCAGGGGAAAATCCTGCGCACGGGCCTGGGTGTGATGGCCAATATTATTAATGCACTTAAACACGAACATTACAACTTGGTACTCATACAATCCATATATTGGCAGTATAGTCTTCCCCACATCCCTATACAATGAAATCGTTGGATAGGTCAATGGTAAATTCTATATCGTCTTGAGAGCTTTGTTTTGCATGCATTGGAGGGATCTCAAAGAGCTACTGTTCTTATTGCTGGCGTAGGCAATAGCTAAGTATTTCAAATGCGATTGTACTAACGATTGAAATATCATGAGCTTCGATTTTTCATTTAACTTGTATTTCAATTTATATAATACACCGATTGCTGGGGCTATTTTCTTCTTGATATCAGCAATATGTATATCCCAGTTCAAATTTTTTTGCAGTGTCACTCCCAAATATTTCACAGAGTGATCCTCACTAATTGATTTACCATCGACGTACACCGAGAAATTATCATTATTACTTGCTGGGTGGGGTCTAAACCGAACTACTTTAGTCTTAGTTGGATTAAGCAATAAGCGATTCAACCTTGCGAATTCGAAAATCAATCTCTTTCCATGTGAGTTCGTAAAGCCAGAGCGTGCTTGTATGGGTAAAACAAACACACGTCATCTGCAAACATAAATAGTTTACCCGACAAATCAAGGTTCTTCATGTCATTCACATTAATCGAAAATAATAACTGGCCTAAACCACTTCCCTGTGGGACTCCATATTCTACTTCGCCAATATTACTTGGTGCATCGTTAAGATGAACATATTGTTTTCTATTCAATAAATAATTTTTGAATAATAGAAGTTCTTTTCCCTGAATGCCGCATTATTCCAATTTTTTAATTAATATTTTATGTTCTACAAGATCAAAAGCTTTTGTAAAATCAAAAAATATGCCAGTAACACCACAGTATCCACCATCTAGTCCCTTACAAATATACTGCAAAACATTTAATACAGCATCTTCTGTACCACAACCTGTTCTGAATCCAAATTGACTATCAAACAATAAGCTTTTTCCTCCAAATAAAATAATAATTTATCAAAAAGTATGTTTTCAAAAATTTTGTCAACTGTGGAGAGGACAGCTGTTGGTCGGTATTCATTTAAGGAAACAGCATTAACTGTCTTCGGTATTGGAACAACTTTATGTAGTTTTAAGGTGTCTGGGTATATTGAACTACTGTTCATTTTGTTAAAAATTTCCACCAAAAGTGGAACCACTTCCTCAGCACATTCCTTAATAAATTTTGGTGATATATTATCGTATCCTACTCTTAAGGGTGTAAAATAGGAAAAAGGGGATAAAAATGGTACCAACTAAATGGCCGCAGCTAGAATCATGGAATTCGGTGTATATATTTCTCTGACTGCATAGAAACGCAAAATAAAAAGATTTTTCCAAATTCGTACTTTTTACTTTTACGGCAATAATTGGCTGAATCATGTTAGGTAATTTTGCACTATGTTCGATATGTAAATGTATTGGTAGCCTTGGGTGGTTTAAAATGATAAAAAAAAATATAATAAAATGATAAATAGTATATAAAATCAATTTTTCAATATTTGTATTTGTTTTGGTTTGTCTATTTAAAAAAAAATATTTTCCTGTAATATAACCTCACGATGTCTGTCTGTCCGTCTGCTGTCCATCTAAGATTATTCCTACTCTACATGTCGCAATTCTTGTCCGATTATCATGAAATTTCGCAGCGGTTATGTTTTTGGCCAAGGACGATCGGTATTGAATTTGGAGAAAATCGGTTCAGATTAATAAAAAATCTCCATACAAATATCCCTATAATTTACACCATTACTGCTCCAGAATACACATCTTACATGGGATTATGACAAAACTTTCAGGATCGTATTCATTTTGAACTAGAAACATCTAGCGGGAAAGTGGACCATATGGGTTAATGGTTTGATATAGCCCCCAAACAAATGTACCTCCGATTTACAACATTACTTCTCTAAAATGAACATTTTACAACGGATCTTGATCAAATTTTCCACACAATGTTACATTTAGAGTAGAAACACCTATTTTGAAAGCCCGCTATATGAGTCAATATTTAGGTATAGAGCCCTTACGAATGGGCCCGTAGTATTATCGCTCTAGAACCCACATCTTACAGTGGATTTTGATAAAATTTGGCTGCTCATGTTATATTTCAATAAAGAATTCCTACTTTGAAAGTAATCTATAAGGGCCCACTTTTTAATGTAGCGCCCTTACACATGGGCCCTCATTTTTATTATTACCTCTCTAGGACCCACATTTTACATCGGAAGTTTATCAAATTTTGCAGAATATATTATATATCAACTATGAATACATACTCTGAAAGTCAGATATATGGGTCCATATTTTGGTATAACCCCCACACAAATTGGGCCCCTATTCTACTCTATTGCAACTCTTGAACCCACATCGTGCATTGGATCTCGATACAATTTTACAGATCATGTTATATTTCAACTACGAATAGGTTGAAAATGTTAGCCGCCGGAAAGAATACTACTTTGAAAGTGATCTATATGGGCCGACTTCTTAATGTAGCGCCCTTACAAATGGCCCCATTTTTATTATTACCCCTCTAGGACCCCCATTTTACATAGAATTTTTTTTTCAAATTTAGCAGATTATATTATATTTCAACTAAAAATATATACTATAAAAGTCCAATATATGGGTCCATATTTTGGTATAACCTAAATGAGCGCCTATTACAGTACCCTATTACAGCTCTAGAAACTACATCTTACATCGGATCTTGAACAAATTTTGCAGATCATGATATATTTCTACTAGGAATACCTACCGTGAAGGAGAACTATATAGACGCATGTTTTGGCACAGGCCTCAAGTGTTTTTATAGGCCCCCTTCAAATGTCCGTCCGATTCATCCTATTACCGCTGTATAATCTGTATTTGTCATTGGATCTTTATCAATTTGTCATGTTATATTTACTTTACTCGGAATATCTGCAGGAAAATTTGATTATTTACCATATTCGTTAAATTTAACTAAAGATTAATTTAATTAATTAATTTTTAAAAATGATCCCATGAAACACCTGGGCTTAGAATTAAAGCGAAGTGTATACGCATGGAGTGGTGTAGGGTGTAGTGGTGTAGCCGACCATATAATAGGTCGGCCCCGCCAGACTCTAGCCTTTCCTTGTTTAATATTTGTAAATCTAAAGAATTGGCCTTCAAGGTGATGAGAATATTTTTTGCAAACAGTGTTTTCACGTCGCACAATATAATATCAAATATAACTAAGAAGCAAGATTTTTCAACATTTCAGTTATTATATGTCAAAACACCGAAATGCTGCGACAAATTTGATGCTTATTCGGATTCAGCACCTTGAAGTCTCTGGAATATTTTGGGCCACTACAAAAAAAAATTAGTTGGGATTTTTTAAATATTTAGATTTTAGATTTTAAGAATATAGGGCTATTAACCCCAGTATTACTATTTCCATATATATATATTTCCCCAAAGTCGCAGGTAAACAAGAATTATCGTTTTTTTTAATTCTTGTATTCCTTAATCTTAAATAAGTAATATTTATCTAATCCCTTTCGAAGCTTACAGCATTTGATGTGAACTGGAATATTGTCCTGGCTCAAGACCATTTTGCATCTATATTTAATAGAATGCAAATTTATTTATTTATTTTTCAACATTTATCGCACATTACCATCACTTTGTTAATACTCTTATCCAATTTACAATCGTTCTTCTGGCTATCGCGAACATAATAAAAAATAAAAACCAGAACAGAAATAGTTTCTTGATCAAAAGATCATATATGTACATTTATTATTATTTTATTTACTAACATAATTTCTCTTCTTTCGCTACGACAATTGCCCAGTTTTTTGTAGGGTGTGCGTACTTACATGAGTATTGTTGTTGTTATGTTTTCATTTAACTACTCGCAAAAGAAGAATATAAATTTATTTAATCTTTCAATTACTTTCACGTCTGTCCATAAATTGTTAAATAATACCACACACAGCCCAACAGAAGAGATTTCAAATAGATCTGTAGAGGACACATTCAAGGTAAACCCATAAAAGTGCCTCAGTGCATGAAGGAATGGCTAAATGCATGAACAAAATGCTACCGGATGATTGCCCATGTAACTGAGACGAAACTGCATGAAACTGAGACATTCAATAATAGTAAATACAGGTAGGGAAGTGCATGCAGAGGGTTATAAGATTAGCACTATACATTTCTAAGCATTTTTTTAATAAATTAATATGATGATATAAGCATGCAATGATCGAAATTGGTGAAAGTTGAATTTTTAAATCTATATCTAGATATATATAAGAGCTTAGTCAGTCAGTCAGACTTATCATTGACCCGAACTAAACGGCTGAAGCCGGGGTTATAAAATGTTCAGGTTAGTTCCCAAATATGACGTATACGCCGACTAAGAAAGGTTTTTAGAAATTCGTACTTTTAGGGGTAAAACGGGGCAAACATCGAACCTTCGTCCTGACTAAACGGCAGTAGCTAGAAACATGAACTGCGGTATGTTACTTGCATTGGACCATGCAGGCGAGCTAAAAATAGGGATTTTTCGAAATATGTACTTTTAAGGGAACAAAAATATAAAAAGGGATAAAAATGGTACCAATTTAAGTATTGTAGCTATATACGTGGAAACGGTATATACATTTCTCTGACAACGTAGACTTGCAACATAAATGGATGTTTCGAAATTTCTACTTTTAAGGGGAGAGCGGGACAAAAAGGGATAAAATGGTTCCAACTAAAGTATTACAGCTAGAAACGTGAAAGTTGGTATGTAAATTTCACTGACCACGTAGAAGCACAGTAAAATTGAATTTTTCGAAATGTGTACTTATAAGAGGTGCGCGGGACAAAAAGGGATAAAAATTGTACCAACTAAAGTATTACAGGTATAGTTGTGAAATTTGGCGTGTAAATTCCTCTGACAACGTAGAAATTTCTACTTTTAAGGGGCAAAAAGGGATAGAAATTGTACCAACTAAAGTATTACAGCTAAAATCGTGAAAGTTGATATGTAAATTCCACTGATCACGTAGAAGCGCAGTAAAATTGAATTTTTCGAAATGTGTACTTATAAGGGGTGCGCGGGACAAAAAGGGATAAACATTGTACCACCTAAAGTATTGCAGCTATAGTTGTGAAATTTGGCGTGTAAATTCCTCTGGCAACGTAGAAGCGCAAATCTAAATTCATTTTTCGAAATTTTTACTTATAGGGGTGATTGGGACAAAAGGGATCAAAATGGTACCAACTAAAGTATTGCAGCTATAGTCGTGAAATTTGATATGTAAATTCCTCTGACAACGTAGAAGCGCAATAACATTGGATTTATTGAAATTTGTACATTTAAGCCATGCATGGGACAAAAAGGGAAAAAATGGTACCAACTAAAGTATTGCAGCTTTAGTCGTGAAATTTGTTGTGTAAATTCCTCTGAAAACGTAGAAGGACAATCAAAATTGATTTTTACGAAATTTGTTCTTAGAAGGGATGAGCGGGACAAAAAGGGATCAAAATGGTACCTCTGACAACGTGGAAGGACAATCAAATTGATTTTTACGAAATTTGTTCTTAGAAGGGATGAGCGGGACAAAAAGGATCAAAATGGTACCAACTAAAGTATTGCAGCTATAGTCGTGAAATTTGATATGTAAATTGGATTTATTGAAATTTGTATATTTAGGTCATGCGTGGGACAAAAAGGGATAAAAATGGTACGAACTAAAGTATTGTGAAATTTGATATGTAAATTCCTCTGTCCATGTAGAAACACAGTAAAATTGGATTTTTTGAAATTTGTACTTTTAAGGGGTGTGCGGGATAAAAAGGGGATACAAATTCTTAGAAGGGTTGAGCGGGACAAAAAGGGATCAAAATGGTACCAACTAAAGTATTGCAGCTATAGTCGTGAAATTTGATATGTAAATTCCTCTGACAACGTAGAAGCGCAATAACATTGGATTTATTGAAATTTGTACATTTAAGCCATGCGTGGGACAAAAAGGGAAAAAATGGTACCAACTAAAGTATTGCAGCTTTAGTCGTGAAATTTGTTGTGTAAATTCCTCTGAAAACGTAGAAGGGCAATCAATATTGATTTTTACGAAATTTGTTCTTAGAGGGGATGAGCGGGACAAAAAGGGATCAAAATGGTACCAACTAAAGTATTGCAGCTATAGTCGTGAAATTTGATATGTAAATTCCTCTGACAACGTGGAAGCGAAATAACATTGGATTTATTGAAATTTGTACATTTAGGTCATGCGTGGGACAAAAAGGGATAAAAATGGTACGAACTGAAGTATTGTGAAATTTGATATGTAAATTCCTCTGACCATGTAGAAACACAGTAAAATTGGATTTTTAGAAATTTGTACTTTTAAGGGGTGTGCGGGATAAAAAGGGGATAAAAATGGTGTAAAACCCTTTAATTACGTAAAGGCGGAACATAAATGGATATTTCAAAATTTGCACTTATAAGGATGATGCGGGAAAACAGGGAATAAACGTGGTACCAATTAAAGTACATTTTTTTGGTGGAAGCAAAAACACATGTTACCTAGTGTGAAAGTGATTTTTCAAAATGTCTGTTTTTAGGGAAAGAGGCGCAAAAAGTTATAAAGTGACCTGCTGCATCTAGAAACATGAGATCGAGGATATAACAGGCTCTGATGTTGTATTTTTTTTTTGTTCAAAACTGGGTAGAAAATGATAAAAATTATACATGCGAAGGAAGTTCAGCTAAAATAGTGCACGACAAGCACATTCTTTTGACTGTTTATGAGTGATATCTAATAGAGGGTTTCCAAATTACTTTTTAACAATTTATCTATATTCACCAAAAGACAATTAAATATATACTACCCAAAAACAGAGACAGATAAAACTTATAACAACTTATATAGCGGGTACTGCTAGTCTAACATACATCTCTCAATTATAAATCTCTATCACATTTTGATGTGTGTGAAGATAAATTCGGATTTAACTAGCAAAGACACAAACCACTTCTTTTTCCAGCGCGCTGTTATGGATTTAACAGAGCTATGTTAAATTGTTAACAGAGGCAATAAATTAATATAAACGCTATATTTGACCCGATCAGATAAAAAACTATAGCTGGAAATAATAAAATAAACATAACATATAATGAAATTACTATATTTAAGTGCCATAATAAAATTAACCACTACATAAGGCATATTCTTACACAAAACAAATTTAGTTTTCTCGTTCGGATTTTCGTCCACTGTGGCCAAACGGAGGAGGGTGCGTCCACTTTGTGGGTACCCAGGTGTAGCTCTCGGGGAGCACATTCCAAATATATAACCCACATACCCAGAATCAATTTAGAAAAAATTATATTTGGCCTTTTAAGTTAAATTCGGTTTTTTATTTTGGCCCACCGTGGCCAAACGGAGGAGGGTGCGTCAACTTTGTGGGTACCCAGGAGTAGCTCTTGCCACATTTTGGCCACAGTGGGCCAAAATAAAAAACCGAATTTAACTTAAAAGGCCAAATATAATTTTTTCCAAATTGATTCTGGGTATGTGGGTTATATATTTGGAATGTGCTCCCCTAGACCTACTCCTGGGTACCCACAAAGTGGACGCACCCTCCTCCGTTTGGACACAGTGGGCCAAAATAAAAAAACCGAATTTAACTTAAAAGGCCAAATATAATTTTTTCTAAATTGATTCTGGTTATGTGGGATATATATTTGGAATGTGCTTCCCGAGAGCTACACCTGGGTACCTACCAAGGGGACGCACCCTCCTCCGTTTGGCCACAGTGGGCCAAAATAAAAAACCGAATTTAACTTAAAAGGCCAAATATAATTTTTTATAAATTGATTCTGGGTATGTGGGTTATATATTTGGAATGTGCTCCCCGAGAGCTACACCTGGGTACCCACAAAGTGGACGCACCCTCCTCCGTTTGGCCACAGTGGACGAAAATCCGAACGAGAAAACTAAATTTGTTTTGTGTAAGAATATGCCTTATGTAGTGGTTAATTTTATTATGGCACTTAAATATAGTAATTTCATTATATGTTATGTTTATTTTAATATTTTCAGCTATAGTTTTTTATCAGATCGGGTCAAATATAGCGTTTATATTAATTTATTGCCTCTGTTAACAATTTAACATAGCTCTGTTAACTCCATAACAGCGCGCTGGAAAAAGAAGTGGTTTGTGTCTTTGCTAGTTAAATTCGAATATATCTTCACACACATCACATTTTGTACCTCTGCAAAAATTTAAGTTAAAAAAATATGACAAACTGTCACATATTTTTGGATTAAGATGAATTTCCGAGGGATAATTTTCAAGACTTGTTTTTTATTACGACAATTCCTTATTCCGTTGCAGGACAGCTAAAAAAGAGATGCTGAATGGAAAGAGGTTGATCTTTCCGATCTTGATTTAATATTAAATGATTTTATTATCTTTTTATGCACATGAAGCATGTTTTCTTGTATATGGTTCCTAGTATCACCCACACAAATAACCTCCTCCTAGGGACCTGACTTCTGAATGAACCCTGAACGTAAGGATTGCTTGTTCATATTTCAAATTGTACCTGAATACATAACACTTATGCAATAACCCATCTTTTGTCCTTGCAAACCTATCGACACAAGTATATTTACACACTTATATGTGTCTATATGTATATGTATGCGTGTACCATGCAATGACTAGAAGGACATCACTTATTTGTGGCCGCAGGATGTAATGCAATTAAATTCGAAATAGAGAAAAAGTACTATGTGGTGCAGTACCTAGAGAGGATATGAAGTAAACACAATCAAGTCTTCGGGATAATAGAATCAGTCCACAGAAGTGTGTAGCAGCAGCAGCAACAGCAACAAATCGTAATCAAGATTCGGTAAACTTCATGAATATGGACAGAAATATTTGTTTCACACCCCATGCAAAACTATGTTAGAAACACGCAGTGGCATGTTGTGGTCTCCCTGAACATACCATACACTTGGACCAGCATATCCCTTTGTCTGTCTGTGTGTGACCATGTCCCTGGGCCATGGAATTGTTTGCATTGCATCATGTGAACATTTCATTCACATTTGGATTCTGGTACAATTGCGATTATGGCTTCAGTTTTGGCTTGTTGTCCATTGCATTCATTTACTTATAAATTTTGTAAACGTGTGTGTGTGTGTGTCTGTGCATCAAATACAAATCCATTGTCTATATTTACAATTTATGGATTGTGTGTTAGTGTGAGTATGCACGTTCCGATATATCTGTGTATCTGTGTGTCTGTGTTTATTTATGTATTTATGCAATGGTTTATATACCATTAGCCTTTGCTTAATATTTACTAATACTTACTATTATACCATCATTATAAGCATACACACAAGCATGGACAAATGTCACTCGAGTACACTTTACGGAATGACCACAGTGCATACTGTGGTTCAAAATACTACAACTACGGAAATAGTTGTTCTCGAATGGGGCTACCGTGATTAAAGTATAGTATGCACAATAATTAATTTCATGCATCTAAATAATAAGTGTACTGATATAAAACTATGTTCAAAATTTATAGCTAACAGCTAATGAAGCAAAGATACCTATCTTTCCATTCGGATGTTGTGGAGGAACAAAAAAAAACTTAGAATATGAAACCATTGTTTTCTTCGGTAGAATGCTAGCTATTAAAAAATGTTTATTTTTTCGTGTCAGCAAAGAACGAAAAGGTATTAAACAAGTTAAAACGATGTTAAGTTCGGCCGATTTTTTATACCATCCACCATGGATTGCATTCCAAACCAAAACAACTAAAAATATTGAAAAAATAATTTTATAAATAAATGTAATATTTTTATTATTTCAAACCACGCTTATAAGACAAGGCTACCAATACGTTTATACTATATACAGGGTGGCTGATGAATACTGCTACCATGCTACTTAATGCTGTTGTTAAAGGACTTAAAGAACTGCATCGAAAGTGAATCCCTTTCAACACTGTGTGGTTTCAACAGGATGATGCGACTTTCTCAAATAGCCAGGTCCTGCTATGAGAGAGAATTGCTGCGAAAGTTCCCCAAGAAGGTGATTTCTAGACACTCGACATTTCGTTGGCCCCCAAAGTCTCGTGACCTCTCTGCACCTATCTTTTTCCATGCTTTATATAAGGTTACTTTCTATATATGTTTGTGTGCCACAAAATTTGAAATCAATTTTTGAAAGCTTTTTTCTCAACCAATTTTGCACACTTAATCATTTTCGATGACAATACAAGGAAATGGAAAAATTTGACCAATTGGACAAAGGGGCGTGGCACCTCCCATACGAAGTTAAAACCTATTATTGAATATTGTCAGTTCTATGACACCTAGAATGCTGAAATTTTGTGTAAGTGCATCTAGCATCAATTCGCATAGCTGTGCCAAAAATGGGCGGTATTGGAAAAGTGGGCGTGGCATCTCCCATACGAAGTTAAAACCTATTATTGAATATTGTCAGTTCTATGACACCTAGAGTGCTGAAATTTTGTGTAAGTGCATATACCATCAATGTGCATAGTTGTGCCAAAAAGGGGCGGTATTGGAAAAGTGGGCGTGGCACCTCCCATACGAAGTTAAAACCTATTATTGAATATTGTCAGTTCTATGACACCTAGAGTGCTGAAATTTTGTGTAAGTGCATCTACCATCAATGTGCGTAGTTCTGCCAAAAATGGGCGGTATTGGAATAGTGGGCGTACCACCTCCCATACGAAGTTAAAACATATTATCGAATATTGTCAGTTCTATGACACCTAGAGTGCTGAAATTTTGTGTAAGTGCATCTAGCATCAATTCGCATAGTTGTGCCAAAAAGGGGCGGTATTGGAAAAGTGGGCGTGGCACCTCCCATACGAAGTTAAAACCTATTATTGAATATTGTCAGTTCTATGACACCTAGAGTGCTGAAATTTTGTGTAAGTGCATCTAGCATCAATTCGCATAGTTGTGCCAAAAACGGGCGGTATTGGAAAAGTGGGCGTGGCACCTCCCATACGAAGTTAAAACCTATTATTGAATATAGTCAGTTCTATGATACCTAGAGTGCTGTAATTTTGTGTAAGTGCATCTAGCATCAATGTGCATAGTTGTGCCAAAAATGGGCGGTATTGGAAAAGTGGGCGTGGCACCTCCCATACGAAGTTAAAACCTATTATTGAATATTGTCAGTTCTATGACACCTAGAGTGCTGAAATTTTGTGTAAGTGCATCTACCATCAATGTGCGTAGTTCTGCCAAAAATGGGCGGTATTGGAATAGTGGGCGTACCACCTCCCATACGAAGTTAAAACATATTATCGAATAGTGTCAGTTCTATGACACGTATAGTGCTCAAATTTTGTGTAAGTGCATCTAGCATCAATGTGCGTAATTGCGCCTAAAATGGGCGGTAATGCAAAAGTGGGCGTGGCACCTCCCATATGAAGTTAAAACCAAAATTACACCTACTGTAATTTTGTGTAAGTGCATCTAGCATTAATGTGCGTAGTTGTGACAAAAATGGGCGGTAATGGAAATGTGGGCGTGGCACCTCCCATACGAAGTTAAAACCCATTTTCGAATATATGTCGTTCTATGGCAGATAAAAAACTGAAATTTTGCAGTAATTTTTCCTTCTACAAAAGATAACTAAAAAAGAATTTCTAGGCCCAATAGAATTCTGCTTGCATAAAGCATGGATTTGAAAAAAAAAATTTTTTTTGATTTACTAGTTCTTGTGGGGTTATTTCATGTGGAAGTTTACAAACCAAATCAAAAAAATGGACGATTTAAAGCAATGCATTCGAACAATAATTGAGACAATTCTTACTGCAACTCTGCAGGATGTAATGAATAATGAATTTTGCACATACGTCACCGGCTATCGTCATTTCATTTAAATTCTTTTATTTTTAAACCCGTTAAAAAGGTTTAATAAAAATGTATCGGTTGTCAAATGAACAAAGAAAAAGTAATTTACATGAATTAAACAAAAAGTTATTTTAGTTTCTTAACGTAGTGTCATTCATCAGCCACCCTGTACATCGAAATAATACTTCAAGTCACTTCATAAAGTAAATATAAGACAGCAATCTTCAAAAAAGCTTAACTACCAAACATATTGGTAGATAAAATCTTTATATTTTGCGAGTCTATGCAGCCAGATGAATTTATACACCGAATTCCATGATTCTAGCTGCGGCCATTCGGTTGGTACCATTTTTACCATCTAGCTGTAGTCGTTTAGTGGGTACAATTTTAATCCCTCTATACCCATTGTATCCCTTGAAAAACCTTTCCGAATTTGGAAAAACCTTTCCGAATTTGGAAAAACCTTTTATTTTTCGTGTCTATGCAGTCAGAGGAATGTATACTCCGAATTTCATGACTCTAGCTGCGGTTATTTGGTTGGTACTATTTTTATCCCCTTTTTCAATTTTAACCCCAAAAAGTACGAATTTCAAAAAATTCGTCTATTTTACGTGTTTACGCAATCAGAGGAATGTATACACCGAATTTCATTATTGTTTGTGCAGCTGTTTGGTTGGTACCATTTTTATCCCTCTATTTCCCATTTTACCCCTTAAAAGTACGACTTTGGAAAAAATACTTTTATATTATGTATTTAGTCAATTAGAGGAATGTACACATCGAATTTCGTGTTTCCAGCTGTTGTCGTTTAATATGTACCATTTTTATCCCTCTTTACTCCATTTCACCCCCTATGAATAAAAATAACTTTATGGTGCACGTTTTTGTTATAGGGCGAATGCGCACACCCAATATCAAGTAAGTACAAGCAGACATATTGAAAAAAATATGCTTAAATACTCTAAAATATTAGGGGATATTATGGGTATTTTTAGTCCTTGTGATGGAAAAATGTTTCCCTTTGGGCCGATTTCGCCCAGTTTCAATTCTAACCGATCTACGACTATAAGACGCATTTATGGAAATTATAGAAGTAAGGAGCTAGATGCTACCGTGCTTTCAACATACGGTCGGACGGACATGGCTAGATCGTCTTAGAATTTTATGACGATCAAGAATATATTCACATTATAGGGCTTCAGATCGATATTTCAAGGTGTTACAAACGGAATGACAAAGTTAGTATACCCCCAGCCTGGAGGTGGAGGGTATAAAAATCAATATCAGTCAATAACCGTCGACAGAAATTTAGTAAACAAATTAAAAGTATATATTCATTGCAATTTTAATATCGTTTTAGAGTTTATCTTTATCTTGCGCTGTCGAATTACCCACTGCCATAATAAATTCATGTAGATAAATTCCGTGAAAGCTATGAGACATTGTTGTAATTAGGAAGTACATTTTAAACGAGGTCTGTCTGTATGCTTCGGTATGTACTCATATATTAACGTCTATGCAATATCGTTTCGATACGTCCTAATACATGTTTCAATAATCTATAAAATACCACTGTGCAAAGTTAATGTAATATAAACTATTTATTCCATACAAACATAAATGTGGTGAATTCCCACACAAACACACATTTACACAAGTATTTATATACACATCCATGAATAGACATTTCTGCTGTTTGCATCAGTTACACAGATGCATGCATATGAGACATTCCATGTCCAACCCGACAACAAAAAACTTCACATGACTTCAATTTGTCTGCAAACCTCATGAATTGTCGTTCGTTCAAAACATTTTGCACGTGTCCTTGGACAAAAAAGGACATAAATAAGTTATAGGCATTAAATTTTTCAAAAAAATTAAAATCCTTCTAACTGCAAGTCATTGAATTTGACAATTGTTTCATTTTTTGTTTTTCGAAAATACACTGAACTCATTCTAGATATCGAGGGCTTATATTCATTCATAAGTGGCTATGAACAAAAACACAACTTTTCAGGAGAGCGAAAAAACTGATTTTCTCCTTAATTTTAAGAGTAATTATGAATCATTATTCTACAGTTCAATCTAAAGAGGATTACTAATTGCTACGATTAAAAAGTTTTCGAAATTTCCTATTATTCGTGGTTTTATGGTTCATAGCCACTTTTGCACGTTTCAAATTGAGCACTACGAATTTTGAAATAAGCACATAGCTAGCCATTAATGCTCAAATATATAAAAAAGACAAGAAATACATATTGGATATTTTTGGAAAATTTTCATTTTCGCGGCCAACATGGCTAAAATGATTTTAACGCATGACATTTTTGTTTTATGAATTTCTCACGATCTAGCCAACGGATCCGACTGAATTTTTGTTTGTATATTAAGAACCAATGTCGCTTGTAACATATTTATATGTAGCCAGTCGCGAAAATCGCTGCAATTGTTGAACAATCTAAAATTCGCGGTTGCAATTGCTTATATTTTAACTTTCTTCATCCACGATTCTGCAACTTTTCTGACACAAATATTCCCCATGAAGTCAGCATGCCAAAGAAATATTTTGGTATTCTCAATATGATAAAAAGTTACGTTTTCTAGAGATACTTTTCACAATTTTTGACTTTACAGCCAAAATTTATCCTATTTTAGCCTAATAACTTGGGAGGGAAAATGCTATTAACGGCGAAATGGTGGAATTGGATAGTACGATGTACCCCAAATCTATAAAAACGCTGAAAAATATTTTAAACAAAATCGTTATATCGAATTACAACCTTCGGTTATGTATTGCTCATTTTTGAACTATTTTATTTCTATTATCTTTATGTTCATAGCCACTTATGCAGTGACAAAATAACGTGTAAGTTGATAGCCATATCAGAAAAATTTGAAAAAAATGGCTTTAGAAAAAAATTCTTTTCCAAATTTATATGACAGATGACATCCAAATCTGTGAATAGTTTGGCATTCGGGTTTGGGGTCCCGGAATTCCTGAATAGTTTTTTTTCCAAATCGTCCAATTTTTTCCGGGAATTCCCGGGAAAAATTAAAAAATATTTTATTGATTACACTAGTCAACAGTCAAAATGTACTCGGGATGCGATAATTTTTTCTGTGTAGATAACCTTGACATGAGCTCGAAAAACGCAATAAAAAATTTTTTTTTTCGTTTGGTTTTTTTTTATTATTTTTTTTTTTAAATTTTAAAAATTTTTTTTGGTTAATTTGTTTCGTCCGGCATAACTCGGGAACCACTAGCCCGATTTAATTGAATTAAATTTTAAAAAATTTAAAATTACAATTCCCTTAATCTGTTCATATATTGTTTTCCTATACAAGCAACAGTTTCCAAGTTAAAAATGAATATATAAAGGAAAAAACTTATTTTTTGCCTAAAGATTTAAATTTTTTTTTTTTTTTTAATCCATAAAAAATCCAAAATGAAAAAAAATGTCAAATCTTATTACTTTTACGTAAAGTCACATAACCTATGAGCAAAATGAGACAAAGATCATGAAAATCGATGCACGCGTTTCGCTTTTATTCGCAATTGAGTAAAGGTATGAATTTCAAAAATTTGCTCGACATATGCACAACTTTGTCTATGGTAAGGTTTTTTCTTTTTTTTGATTCTCAGAATTAACAAAACGGAATAAACAAAGGGTTATTTAATTTTTATGATTGCGTAAGCAAAGTAATAAACGCTAATAAATGTGCGTGAACAATTAAAAGGAAAAAAGGAAAGGGGACTTTTTTAATTATTTGGGTTTTCCGTTGGCTACCTGTATGATTTTTTTACAGAAATGCAACCCACATTTAAGGGTGGTCATTATTCGGAAAATTTAAGACTCACACATGGTGAAACAGGTATGTAGCCACCGTAAAAAAATATACACCCATTTATAAGTACCTGTCAGTAAAATACTAAACAATACACAGTATAAATAGGTCTTCATTGATCGATTTTACTCATTCAACAAGTGTCGACGAACGCGATAGTTAAAATGAGCAAACGTTCGCGAGGATTTGAATGCAATACCAATCCAAGTAATTTTTGTTACATGTGCGCCATGCTCGTCACTCACATCGCCCAGGTTGTCCGGAAAGAAGTCCAAGTGCGAGTGTAGAAAATGTATCTTAAGCGACATATTTGCTCTAATTTTTTTATAATTTTGGAGTAGTTGTTCGACGATCTCTCTGTAATTTGAGCTTTTGTTGTTTCCAAGAAATCCGGAAACAATTTGCCGAAATGAGTTCCAAGCTGCAGCTTCATTTGGTGATAAAATGTGCTCAAACTGTTGGTCTTGCAACAACTTTTTAATTTGCGGACCGTCGAAAACGCCTTCCTTAATCTTTGCCGATGAAAGGTGAGGAAAAATGGTTTTTAAATAGGCGAACGCTTCACCATCTTTGTTGATAGCTTTCACGAAGTTTTTCATGAGTCCGAGCTTTATGTGAAGAGGTGGGAGAAAAACATTTTCCTTTTTTATGAGTGGTGTATATTTCACGTTGTCGCTGCCGGGGATGAAGTTAACTCTTTCTGTCCAACTCCTCCTGGTGTAATGATGTTGACGATCGCGGCTGTCCCAAAGGCAGAGAAAACAACAGTACTTTGTGAATCCACCTTGTAATCCACAAAGGATACCGATAACCTTAAGGTCGGCACAAACTTTCCAATCGTGCCTCTCATAGTTAAGGCACTTTAGTAGATTGTCCATGACTTCGTATGTTTCCTTGGTGTCAACGGCATGAGCAATTGGAATCGAAGGTTTCTAGTTGCCGTTGTGCAGTAAAATTGCTTTAAGGCTCTGCTTGTTGCTGTCGATGAAAAGACGCCACTCTCCTGGATCGTAAGAGTACCCGAGTTCACCAAATAATCCGGGAATGTCCTTACAAAAACAGATGTTGTCTTTTTTTGTGTAGTACCTTGCGTATGGTTCATGACGCTTCCTGTAGATTGTTGTCACCACACCAGGAGCCAAGAAACCGAACTGTTACATGCGCGATGCATGCAACTCTGCATCTTCCTTGGAGAGTTTCAATTCTCTAACCCAATCGTTCAGTTCTGCTTGGGAACATAAGCGTTGACCTCCATGCAATGTATATGTTGACTCGCATTCTGATGTGGTTTCTACTGTCTCCGGATCTGATGTTGGATGTATCGCCTCATTATTAGATGCCCATCTTGAAACGGACGGTTGCGGGTCCACTGGTTCTTCGGAAAATGGCACTGGAAAATTCACTGTTGAAACAGCAGCGTAAGTCCATCGTATATTTTTTCCCACGCCTGTTTTTTTGCTAAGACAGAAGTAGCAAAAAAACAGGCGTCGTCTGAAAGAATTTCAATAATAAGTTATATATGTTCTTGAATTTCGTAATCTACACTTACCTTGAGTCAGCTAGCTGTACGTAGCACCTTGGACATAGAGCACTTGGTGTCCACCGCTCATCTATGTTTGAGACCTTTAAATTGAAGCTCTCTTCAAATGAATCTCTCAATTTAGGTGAAAAACAACGCTTGTTTTTTTCAGAAACGTATTCTCCGCACATGTAACAAAAATTACTTGGATTGGTATTGCATTCAAATCCTCGCGAACGTTTGCTCATTTTAACTATCGCGTTCGTCGACACTTGTTGAATGAGTAAAATCGATCAATGAAGACCTATTTATACTGTGTATTGTTTAGTATTTTACTGACAGGTACTTATAAATGGGTGTATATTTTTTTACGGTGGCTACATACCTGTTTCACCATGTGTGAGTCTTAAATTTTCCGAATAATGACCACACTTAAATGTGGGTTGCATTTCTGTAAAAAAATCATACAGGTAGCCAACGGAAAACCCAAATAATTAAAAAAGTCCCCTTTCCTTTTTTCCTTTTAATTGTTCACGCACATTTATTAGCGTTTATTACTTTGCTTACGCAATCATAAAAATTAAATAACCCTTTGTTTATTCCGTTTTGTTAATTCTGAGAATCAAAAAAAAGAAAAAACCTTACCATAGACAAAGTTGTGCATATGTCGAGCAAATTTTTGAAATTCATACCTTTACTCAATTGCGAATAAAAGCGAAACGCGTGCATCGATTTTCATGATCTTTGTCTCATTTTGCTCATAGGTTATGTGACTTTACGTAAAAGTAATAAGATTTGACATTTTTTTTCATTTTGGATTTTTTATGGATTTTAAAAAAAAAAAATTAAATCTTTAGGCAAAAAATAAGTTTTTTCCTTTATATATTCATTTTTAACTTGGAAACTGTTGCTTGTATAGGAAAACAATATATGAACAGATTAAGGGAATTGTAATTTTAAATTTTTTAAAATTTAATTCAATTAAATCGGGCTAGTGGTTCCCGAGTTATGCCGGACGAAACAAATTAACCAAAAAAAATTTTTAAAATTAAAAAAAAAAATAATAAAAAAAAACCAAACGAAAAAAAAATTTTTTATTGCGTTTTTCGAGCTCATGTCAAGGTTATCTACACAGAAAAAATTATCGCATCCGGAGTACATGAAATTTTTTTCAATTTGTTGAGTAGTGTTATTTCGAGCATTCATTTAGATTTATTGTATAAATTGGAAACTTTAGATATATTTAAAATTCATATATTTACATTACTGATAATAATAAAGGATATTTGTTTATTACTACAAACAGAACTTTTTAAATTCGCTAAGAAGCCATATTTTGTTAAACCCAGCTAGGGGAATACAAACTTTTTGTGAGTATATTTGCATGATCTTTATTGTGAACAAATATAGCATACCGGCAATACTATGGCTGACATAATATCTATACGTAAACCCTCGTGCTGGTTAAACTTTAAATTTCTTGTTTTCTTAGAAGAATCGACGGAATAAAGGGTTAAATTCTTCTTAAATAACAATTTACTTTACATATGAAAACAGTAAGAAATTGTTTAAAATTTTGATACAATTTTTTCACCTGGAAACTTTCAAGAGAAATCAAATATGAATAGAAATATATCCGAAGGTATTTTAAAATAACCCTTTGTAAAAAATAATGACTGGACTATTCAATGTTTTTACTTTTTATGAATTTATTTACTTAATATTAATTTTTTTATATTGCTTTTACATTTTAGAATATTTTACTTTGTTTCTGTATTTTTTATATGAATCTTCTAAATTAATTGCGTCATAACATCCATGTTATTTATAATTTTTTAATTTTGAATCTAGTAAATGTCCAATTTTATGATATCTATAGTAAAATATTTGTAAAATGAAAAATAATCTGTAAAATATTTTGAAACAAAAAAAACATTCGTCTAATTTGTAATATGTCAGTATTTGAACCTATTTTTATTTATTAATATGTCAGTATTTTAACCTATCAACGCCCAATTTATTTATTACTACAATAATAAAAAATATTTATTTTTAGATTATTATAGTATTGTTTTGTTCTTCTCGATCACTTACAATTAAGAGACTTGATAAGGTGGCAATATTTGTATCCATTGCTTTTTCTTACATTAATCAACAAGAAAAATCTGGCAGCAACACTATGTAGTAGTAAGCTACTTTCTTGTTAAGCGAGTAAATTACATAAAAAATAAGCTAGTAAGCCCAATCGAACAGGCCTATAGTTTAATAATCAGGAATTACATTCATATTAAAAGTTATCAAAAAGTACGAAAACCTTGAAATAGTGTGCACGGATGTGTATGTTGGGCGTTAATAGGTTAAAAAAGCACACCAGTTACTAAATGTTGACACTTTAAATCATATTGGACATATCTAAAATAAATTATTTTTTCCCGGTAATTCCCGGGAATGAATCTTTTTTATTCCCGTTTTCCCGGGAAATGAAAAAAGTCCGGGAAACCCCAAACCCTATTTGGCATCAAAAACTCATTTTCGGGAAAATGGTTTTTAGCCCGATAGTCAAGAGAATTAACTCTGCAAATACAATTTTAAGATTTTTTATAAAAAAGTACGTAAAATTTCTCATGAGATTTTCAGAAAAAATCTGAGTCATTGGAAAATTGTATTTCTCCTGTTTGACATGACTCATATGCACGTGATATGTGTAACGTACACATGTATATTTATATGCGCTTCATATGAAGACTTCACGGCAAGGAGTGCCTGAAACCAAACAAATACATATACATTTACATCAAGTCATCCAGACGACATCATTGACAAAATGCTTGGAATTATACCATTAGACCATATATTATAGCGATTAACTTAGAAGAACCTTCTGATTCGGCTTAATAATGTCCTTGAGTCTATAAGGAAATATATTCATACTATGTACAAATACAATTGGCAATTGTTGACCTATGCCCGTGTAATTTAGTACAAGCGTTATTAGGGCCAGAGACTAATATTGTTAAAAATAAATAATCGGTCTCATACAAACTTTCGTAATGATTTGATGTTTTACTGTTCAAAAAGCCATTTATTGCCGGCGATTTGTTTAAAATTTACCAAATTTATATATTCCGTTTTCCATTAGTTTTGGCACAGTATGAACCACAGGAGATTTGAACACATCCACCAGGGTGAGTTTTTTTACACCTTTTCATAATACGTAGTTTCTAGCAAAATCCAATAGACAATATAATATTATTTAAAAAATAACTAGCGTTAAAAAAGTTCGTCTAAGATATAAACAACAAGTAAGGAAAGGCTAAAGTCGGGCGGGGCCGACTTTATGATACACTCCACTTTCTATCCGAATACAATTCAATTCGGTAACAAAGTAAAAACGGGAAGGATTTTTGTATCCTGTAAATGTATGTGTTTGACAAAAAATGTTAAATCGGCAAGGACATTTGTATGGGGGTATATTGAAACCTGGAACGAAATAGGTGAAATATAATATGTATAGTTTGGCCAAAATCGGTTAAACATTTGGGAACAACATTTGTATTGGGCCTATATCTAAATCTGAACCGATCTTACCCACTTTCACCATAGGTGTTTTTTGTTGGATTGTAAAATTTTGTGCCAATTATAAAGAATATCAGGTGCAATATGCGGTTTCTAGAGCGACAAAAGTCAAATCGGGAGCGACATTTGTATGGGGGCTATATCGAAATCTGAACCGATCTTACCCACTTTCTGCATAGGTGTTTCTAGTTATTTCTACTTCACACTTTCTGCATAGGTGTTTGTAGTTAGATTATAAGATGTTGTGCCAAATTTAAAGAAAATCGGGTTCAATATGTGGTTTCTAGAACGGAAAGTGTCAAATCGGGAGCGACTTTTGTATGGGGGCTATATCTAAATCTGAACCGATATGCCTCAAATTAAATAGCGTTCATCCTTGATCCACAAAACTTACTTGTGCCAATTTTTGTTAAGATCGGACTATAATTGCAACCTGTACTTTGATTACAACAATAGATGGACAGACAGACAGACAGACGGACATTGCTAAATCGATTCAAAAAGTGATTCTAAGTCGATCGGTATAATTAACAATGGATCTATCTCGCTTCCTTTTGGTTGTTACAAACAAATGCACAAAGAGATAATACTCTCGTGGAGTGTATAAAAATTATCTTGTCGAAATACTTGTACATTTGGCACAAGCCATCGGCGGGTGTGGCCAGACCTACTACTCACTGATATGATGATATTAATATGAAATTACCAAAATGGTTGAAATTTGGATGTGTTAATTTTTTAAATATATTTCAATTTGAAATCTGTACGAAATTTTCAACTTTCGTAAAAAGTGTGGTGGAAAATTTCAAATTCACATATTTTCTCACTTAGTGCCATTCCGGAGATTTTTCCTTCATGTCAGGCTTAGAATTGTTTTTTCATATAATCACCATTTCCTAAAAAATTACATAAAATAAATTATTAATTCCACGGAACAGAAATTTTCCTTGGGTTCTGCCATTTTAATGAAAGTTCTGAATAGGGCAAATAAAGCTGGATTTCCGGATTTTTCGAAATATGATTTTGTATATGAACCAATCGCAAGGGTTTTGAAAGAGTTTAATTGTTTACCTAATTTTAATTCTTTAACTACTTTTGTATCAGAAATTAGATTTAATTTATTTTTAGCACAGGGTTTTCCAACAAGAAGTGTTATTTGAATAACCCGGTATTTCGGTAGCTGTCACTTTTGAAGCTTTTATTTTTTGACATTTGACAATTAGAAACTAAAAATAGATCGAGACACGCTTCAACAAAGCATTGAAAGTAATAAAATTTTATGAAATGTTATTATTATAAAATTCATGAATGAAAATGATCCGGAATTCCATCCAAAAATCATCTTGACTGATGAGGCCCATTTCCACCTCGGTGGCTACCTCAACAAGTAAAATTGTCGCATCTGGGGCTCGGAAAACCCAAAAGTTATTGTTGAGAAGCCTCTTCAACCTAATCGTGTGACTGTTATGGTTCGGTGGGGTCATTGGACCTTGCTTTTTCGAAAATGAGGTTGGATCAACAGTTACGGTGAATGGATTGCGCTGTTGAGAGATGATTAATGATTTTTTATGGTCAGAGTTGGATGATATTGATCTGGGCAACGTTTATTTTCAACAAGACGGAGCTACGTGCCACACAAGCAACGAAACCATTGCTCTTTTACGGGAAAAGTTTCCGGACCGTATTATCTCTCGAAGAGGTGATCACAATTGGCCACCGAGATCTTGTGATTTAACACCTTGCGACTTCTTCCTTTGGGGCCACGTGAAAGATAAGGTCTACGCCAACAGCCCAGCGTCGATTCAAAACATGGAAGATAGAATTCGTGAGGCTATCGAGGACATGGGGCAGCCACTTTGCGATTTGGTTATAGAAAATTTCATGAAAAGGATATGGTCCTGTCAGCGTGGTCGTGGTGGCCATTTGGCGGATGTTGTTCTTCATTATTATTTATTGATTGGATGTTTATTTCCTCTTTATTATGAAATAAACATCCAATCATTTACATTTTTCTTTGAATACCAAAATAACACCTCTTGTTGAAAAACCCTGTATTATATTGTAGTCTGTAAGGAATGTTGTATTTCCATATAATAAATGAAATTAAATGAATTACCATTTCTGCGCCATGATATTTTTGCTGGGATATTATATCAAATTTGTTCAAGGTTCAACGTAAAATATAGATTCAAGAGTGGTTTTAATCGGAGGAATATTTGTATGTTGTTTATATCTACATCTGATCCGTTGTTCTTCATATTTATTATTTTAAATCGAATCAGCTTGTGAATCTAAACCGATCGGTATACTTAAACATCGATTATTTCTCGGTGCTACAAACATTTGGCGTGATACTAAATGATATTTTTGGAAACCATACTGAGTGGACTAATGCTGTCATTCCGTGCAGTAATTCTTACTATCTTCTTTGGAGAAAATTTTATAATCCACATAACCCTTTTTAGCGTTAAACGACATAAGTCGGCAGTCATAGAAATATGCACGGCTCCGAAGGCTTCATATGTGTCACAGACACATAGACTAAGACTCTTCTCTTCTAGCTGTGGGTAGTTCGTAATGCTATAGACGAGTCTGATCACATGAATTTGTTTATATCTGGATGTGGGTTCATGTTTCGATGGATGAGTGTTGCTGTGTTGCCCGGTCCGGTCCGGTCGGGTACATATTAAAAATAGAATAAATGACATTGTTTACATTTCTATATCAGATTTTTCTACATAACTATGGACGAGTATTTTTGCATTTGTTGCTATACATACTTCCTGCTTACAACAACAAAATTCCTCTGCACACACACATACACGTACGCTAGAACACAATTGACACATCCTTCCTCTTCCCACAAATCCTGGACATGATGAGCTGCACTTGTTATTTTGTGGAAGCAGCAGGAATCATAGTTTTGTTTGCAGTAATTTGTTTGTTTTGTTGCTGTTGCTGATGGTTTTATTTATTCTTTTTTATTATTTATTTTTCTGATTGTTTAATTTCCTGAAATTATAGCAAATTTTTCTGATGAATTATTACCCCCAAAGCACGATGTGTAGTAATGCATGTATTTCTACATGAAAATATTTGCTTTATTTGTTGGCACACAATGCAACATGTCATCGATCAATTCGAATACACACATACACGTAATTGGCAAATAACGAAGCTGGCTAGCCCCGCGGTCTGTGGGCGTGTTAATCAGTTCGTACATTTGTCAATATTGCGCTCCTAACATTGATGAACTGTCACTGTGATGTCCTATACATTAAAGTGGAAAGGCAATTAATTGCATGCTCTGACACTCATAATAATCCAAATCTGCGGGGTTGTAGTTGGGGCATTGTGCTTTCATAATTCTTGTCATATTACTATATTAGGGTGGATCGCCCAATGAAAATTGTCGCACTTTAAATGTGGATCCCTGTGAGTTATTGGGGGTTCTTTGAAAATATATCTATCATTATACCCTCCACCTCCAGGATGACGGTGACACCTTGAAATATTCATATATTCAAATATTCAATAATGTATATATTGTTGCCAAAATATAAAAAAGACTCAACTAACATTTTTTTGTAAATCGAGATTTTTGGTTATTTTAACAAAACACAACAACTTCGGTCATAATAAACAAAAATATAGATTTGCAAAAAAATGTTAGTTGAGTTTTTTTTATATTTTGGCAACGCCATATTCTGTATCCTGGTAAAATTCTAAGACGATTTAGCCATGTCCCTCTGTCTGACCGTCTGTTAAAAGCACGCTAGCTTCCGAACGAAATTTTCCGTAAATGTGTTTAATCGGCCCAGAGGAGAAAAATTTTGAAAACTACCCCTAATTTTTTAGATTATTTAAAAAAGTTTTTGAAAATTTATAATTTTTATACACATGAAATTTGTTTCGTACCTTCCTCTAGTAACGCGTAATCACCAAAAAGCACAAAAAAGATTTAGCGGTTAAAATGGGACAAAAAGGTATAAAAATGGCAACAATGATACGACAAAAGCTAGAAACATGAAATACGGTATGTACATTAGAGCGTACCAGGTTACAAGTAAAAAAAAAGTTCGCCGTACACCTTCGAATATGAAGTATTATTGAAAGGTAGTTTCAAAAAAAAATTTTATTTTTTTATGCCGAACCCCCAAGCAAGCACCCCCTTCTGGTACTTACCCATCATATCTCAGTTGCTACTACCCTAATGTACCACTCTAATATCAGAAAATTAAAGCTCGCATAAAATCATGAATCATGCTTGAGCTCAATGACTTCAAAGACACAAAAACATCGATGTATCACACTTTAAAATCCGTTTATAAATGCAGAAGTTATATAGAAAAATGTAAAAGCGCGACCCCTACGTTCGGCATAAAAAATTTTTTTTGAAACTACCTTTCAATAATACTTCATATTCGAAGGTGTACGGCGAACTTTTTTTTTGAGGTACGCCCTAATGTACATCCCTGTAATTATGTAGACACGTAAAATAGAGAGATTTTTCGAAAGTTGTACTTTTAAGGGATACATTTGGAAAGGAGGAATAAAAATGGTACCAACAAAACCGCTGAAGATAAAATCATGAAATTCGGTGCATTTATCTGACGCCAACCATAAAGGATTTTTTTCGAAATTTGTACTTTCAGAAAATGGGACGAAAGAGATAAAAATGGTACCAATCAATGGTTGCAGTTAGAATAGTGAAATTCGGTGTGTACATTGCTTTGAATGCATAGACACGAAAAATAATTATGTCTTACGTACCGTCACTACCGTAGGCTCAAAACGGGATAAAATTGGTACCACGCACGCCTGTAGCTAGACTCAAGAAATCAGTGGTTACACTCGTCTGACACGCACAATATGAGAATTTCTCCAAAATCGTACTTTTTGGGTCAACATTTTAAAATATAATAAAATTTGTACCAAGCCAACGGATGTACCTGGAATCATGAAATTAGATGTGTTCATTCCAATATGGACGCGAAACATAAGGGATCTTTGAAAGTTGTACTTTCTTACAGTCACTCTGTTTGTAGCTGAATCAAGAAATTGCAAATGGGAGAATCGGCCCTGACGGAAAATGTTTCTCCCTAATGACGACTGGCACTTAATATTTAGAGTCCATTTTTGAAGATTGCTCCCTCATGTTCACTTTTTGATTACAATCAGAAATCCAAGCCGACAAGCCGCCGCCGCCGCCGCCGCCGTACGTTTCTGAACGAGCCGAGTCGCCGCCGATTTCATCGGCTCATATCGACTTCAACTACGCCGTCGATAATTGGTTAGATCTGAAGCAGGTCTAACTCCGTCAAATCTTACTACCAAAATATACAACCGACTTAAAATTACAAAAGAAAATATAACTGTCGACTTAGATAACCTACTACTGTGCAATATATGGATCTTTCTTTGAATTTGGTATATGATGACGTCTATAGTAAGTTGAATGATTTATTTTGATTTAAAAGTCGCGTTTCTTGTGTAGGACAGAAAGCCACGAATGTCGCGACGATGATCTTCGTCGGCACACACATGTATATATAGGACAGGCAGTTGCACTGTCCTCCGACTACAATACCATTTGCACTATTCGGACACTTTTGGAACATGAATCTTAATATTGTGCTTCTTTGGTGTGTTCAAGTAGGTAGAGCTTTACCATTCTTTGAAAGGATTGTGATATTCAGAATGTCTGGTCAAATATGCCTCACATGAAAAGCTGTAATTCCAAAAAAATTATTAAATTCATCCATATTATAAAAAAATTGGGATGGATTTCCACTCCCAATAAATAATTGTATGATATAATAATATGACATTATGGCAACATTGGCTAATATCGGCTAATATTAACAAATATTGAAATACTTGCCAAAAAAATAAAAGAAAAACTATTAAAAACCAATACAAATTGTTACTTCCCTTTTCCCAAAATTGGCAAATAAGTTTCGTAATGGGGGTGATCGAATGACAGAACGAGCCGGTAAATCAGCCAAAAGCCGCCGCCGCAGAACCATTTTGGGTAGCGCCGCCGCCGCCGATAATTATGGTTCGGCTTGTAACTCTGATTACAATTGCAGTATTGTATATCGAGGGCTTATATTGATAAGTGGCCATGAACCATTTTCTCGAAAATGAGTTTTTGATGCCATACTATTCTCAGATTTGGATGTCATCTGTCATATAAATTTGGAGAAGAAATTTTTTTCTAAAGCCATTTTTTTCAAATTTTTCTGATTTGGCTATCTACTCACACGTTAATTTGTGACTTCAAAAGTGGCTATGAACATAAAATAATATAAATAATATAGTTCAAAAATGGAGCAGCATATAACCGCAGGTCGTAATTCCCTACAAAGATTTTGTTTACAACATTTTTCTAGATTTAGGGCATATCGTTCCATCATTACGCGGTTAATAGAATTTTGGTTCCCAAGTTATCAGGCTAAAATAGGATAAATAGTGGCTGTAAAGTGAAAAATTGTGAAAAGTATCTTTAGAACTTATTATTATATTGATAATACCCAAATATTTCATCGGCATGTGATTGCTGACTTCATGGGGAATATTTTTGTCAGAAAAGTTTCAGAATCCTGAACAAAGAAAGTTAAAATATAAGCAATTGCAACCGCGAATTTTGGATTTTTCAACAATTGCAGCGATTTTTGCAACTAACTTCATATATGTATGCGACATTGGTTCTTAATACACAAACAAAATTTCAGTAGGATACGTTGGCAAGATCGTGAGCAAAAATATCATGTGTGGAAATCATTTTAGCCATATTTGCCGCGAAAATGAAAATTTTCCAAAAATATAGAATTTATTATTATTTACCACTTTTTGTAAAAAATTGGAGAAAAGGTTTAAAATTGGTACCAATCTGACGGATGAAGCTGGTATCTTTAATTTCGCAGTGTACATCCCAGAAAATGCGTTTTCTACACAACATCTGGTTTATATATTTGAACATTAATGGATATGTGTTTATTTCAAAATTCATAGTGATCAATTTTAAACGTGCAAAAGTGGCTATGAACCATTAAACCGCGAATAATAAAACATTTCGAAAACTTTTTAATCGTAGCAATTAGTAATCCTCTTTAGATTGAACTGTAGAAGAATGATTCAAATTACTCTTAAAATTAATAAGTAAATAAGTTTTTTCGCTCTCCTGAATATATAGTAGTTGAAATAATAAACAAATACAGTAACAATATCACAATTTTCAAAATATGTTACTTAACTTCTTTGCAAAGACGACAGCTTCTAATCTACCGGTAATACTATGGAATGCACTCTGTGGTGGAGGGTATATAAGATTCGGACCGGCTGGATTTCGTAATCAAATCAAAAGCCTAGAGGACTAATTCCATGGTTTGTGTCCAGAAGTTCTTCTGTGGCGACTTCTTAATGACATTTTCACTGAGTTTTTAACAAAATCATAAATATTATGAAGATAAATCTTTCAGTGTTTAAAAAATTCCTTTACTAACAAAAATGTAATGTTTTCACCCACCTTCGCCAAATATTGTGCACCGCGTGATATATTAATTCTGAGAGATTTCTTTGGTGATTATAATCAAAAGCCTAGACGATTCATTCCGTAGTTTTTTTCTTTGTCGTCCTTTCAATGACATTTTCCATCGAGTTTATAACAAAATCATAATAATTATGAAGACAATTCTTTCATCATTCTTTCCCACTACTCCCAAAAAAGTAAAGTTTTCATCTACCTTCTCCAAATATTGTTTGCCGTGTGACATATTTTTTGGTTCGCCATTGTGGTCTCTTACATCGAGTAAGAGATCCTCATTTGCCTAAGATTTATATAGAACATTCAAATTAATTCAAGAATGTTTACTAGTCTCCTAATATACAAATAAGATTGCTTGCGTAATCTTAATTGACTTCAACTACGTATTACGAAAAATACAAAATGTGAACTGCGCCGTATATAAATATATACTCAAAAGCCACTGTACATACATATGTACTTGTAGATATGCATAACTTGTAGCTTTCAACTTAAAAGACAAGTGCTTAACTAGGCAAATGAAACAAAAAACACAAAGAAATAATGGAGTAATTTAAATATATGTGCGCATTGATAAGCTTTGGAATAAATGACAGAAGAACAACATCAACAAGAAACAGGACATACGTACGGGGATCATTTAAAGCAGCAACTAACTGCCATATTGAATTCAATAGTTCTGATTTCAAAAAGCCAGCCTATAACGTATATACACCTCAATAGCTGCGATAGTTTTGAATTTGTGTATGTATTCTTCTCATAAAAATATTGTATACGTATTTTTATGAAAAAAATTCGAAATTTTTTTCATGAGCTATGACCATTTTAACAGTGAAAAAATACTACTTATTTCAAAAGGTGTGTTCATTCAATCGCCTGTAACTCCTGAAATACTTTACCGATTTTAATTTGTTATACCTTGTTTTGAAGGTATCTCAATTACTTTTCAAATATTGATGTTGTCGCTTAAAAAAAAATACATAAGCACACTACTTTCAAAATTTCTACAAAATGTATTAGTGTAATCATTTCGAAAATCAAAATAAAAGAATTAAATTTGCAAAACTTGATAAAATGTAACCCTGCTATAGCAAGAATTTCAGGAGTTACAGGCGATTGAATGAACACCCCTTTTTAAAAACATTGTATTTATACACTCCACGAGTGTATTATGTCTTTGTGCATTTTTTGGAGTACCCAAAAGGAAACGAGTTAGATCCATCGTTTATTATACAGATCGATTTAGAATCACTTTCTGAGTCGATTTAGCAATGTCCGTCTGTCCATCTATTGTTATAATCAAATTACAGGTCGCAAATTTAGTCCGATCTTAACAAAAATTGGCACAAGTAAGTTTTGTGGATCAAGGACGAACGCTATATAATTTGAGACAAATCATTTCAGATTTAGATATAGCCCCCATACAAATGTCGCTCCCGATTTGACTTTTTCCGCTTTAGAAACCACATATTGTTACCGATTTTCTTTACATTTCGCACAACATCTTTTAATCCAACTAGAAACTCCTATGCAGAAAGTGGGTAAGATCGGTTCAGATTTAGATATAGCCCCCATACAAATGTCGCTCGCGATTTGACATTTCCCGCTCTAGAAACCACATATTGTACCCGATTTTCGTTAAATTTGCACAACATCGTATAATCCAACTAGAAAAACTTATGCTGAAAGTGGGTAAGATCGGTTCAGATTTAGATATTGCTCCCATACAAATGTCGCTCCAGATTTGACTTTTGCCGCTCTAGAAACCAAATATTTTTTCTTTAAATTTGGCACAAAATCTTATAATCCAACAAAAGCACCTATGGTGAAAGTAGGTAAGATTGGTTCAGATTTAGATATAGCCCCAATACTAATGTTGCTCCCAAACGTTTAACCAATTTTGGTCAAACTATATATATTATATTTCACCAATTTCGTTCCAGGTTTCAATATAACCCCATACGAATGTCCTTTCCGAGTTAAAATTTTTTGTCAAACACATACATTTACAGGATACAAAAATCCTTCCTGTTTTCTCTTTTTTACCGATTTGAACTGTATTCGAATAGAAAGTGGAGTGTATCGCCCGACTTTAACATTCCCTTGCCTGTTTTCCACTGTTAAATTGGTAATAAATCGTGAAAAAAATTTTCAAATTTTTTTCCAAAAATACGTATAAAATAATCGAGGTCAAAAACCGTACCGCTTGACATGGAATGACTCATATGTATTATATTGTGAGTATTTTCCTTCCCTTAGTTCAATACCATAATTTCGTTTTGTATTTAAGGCTTTGGCCAAGAGCGAAACAATGTCTGAAAATACACTGAAGATTTAAGTATTAAAATACTTTTGGGCATTTTCTATCTAATATCCAACTCTTTTTGTAGTATTTTGATAGCTGTTATTTTAATATTTAAATATTTCTCTTGCGCCGTCCTTTAAATATGTTTTGTTATTCAAAACAATTGAATTTTGCTACTGACAAATAATAATTTATTGATTGTACTGAAAGCGTATTTGACCAGAAAATTATTAGGCTTCAAATCAATAAATTCAATAAATGGAAATATAAAACTGTTTACATCAAATACTATTCTTTACTAATATTTTACACGGATCACCAAAAAATTGCAAATCCAGCTGACTAGTGTATATTCAAATGCTTTTATTTCGAAATTGGTTTTATGTTATAAACCTTTTTTTAAAAGTTCATTAATGCTGTCTAATAATTTATGATTTAAGTTTTCCACACACTTACTTATTTTTAATTTCAGCATCGATTTCTAAATATTATTACATCAATATATTTTCCAAAAAAAAAAAAAAAACACTAAAATCATTCTAAATGCAAAGACTATATTAAAAAAAAAGATGGACATAACCTTATAATAAACTATATAATTATTGTTATTTCTATTATATAGTTTATATAAATATAACCACATACTAACATATACAGACTAAAATAAATCCTGTTTTGTTTTATGTGTGGTTTCTAAATATGTTTGCTTTATTACTTCCCCTTCGTGTTAAGGGCTGTAACATTTCTTTAATTTGTTGGGCCTCAAAGGGTTAAATGTAAAGTAAAAACTAAAAGATTAGGAAATTGCAATGAATTTTCAGGTAGACTGAATACAAAATACACAAAATGAATAAACAATGTGTAAAATGTAGAAATTTAAATGTAATATTTTCAGAAAAATTTGAGGCATTTGAAAATTTGTTGTTCGGCTTGATATGACGTCTTCTTTTCTTAAGGACTAACTGGATATGAATCGCTTTAAATCTTATAAAAGCTTGTTACATTGTCCTTTTCTGCGTAACAACAATCTCTACTTCATAGAGGATTCGACACAAATTTTATGCAACTGTTTGGAACGGGATAAATTGTGTTGACTACGACTAACAGTATCAAGTTAATACATTTCCAATATATGTCGCTGTTAAAGTAATACAGACTTTAAGAGTTCTCAATCTCTATCTTTTGGCGTAAATTCAATGAAAATATTTTAGTTTGTACCTACACCTCAAACTGTCCTTTGGAAAAGCTAACAAAAATGGTGCATAATGAGGTATGGTACACTTGTTTATATATTCTGTAAGCATATCTTCTCAAGATGGTACATTTTTTTACCAAAAAAATCCGCAAAATTGAAAGACTACAAAACTGAACAGAAAATAACCACAGTTGACGCAAGAACTCAAGCGGTGCGACTATTGATATCTGCTTCCGGTTTTCATTTATTTCGCTCTCATTTATCAAAGAGTGAAAAAGAAAATGGGGAGGGGGTGAATTGACCCCAAGTAGTATGTCTTAGACATGTCTGCTGTCTGTTCTAAACTACCTGTTTAAAACCGGTCTTAAAGGGCATGGTGTGGATCATACCGCAAAATACATGTCCTAGGATGACGTAAGATCAGACTCAAAGTACTTCACCAGGAACCGAACTCATAGGATAGACCTCAAGAGTCAAGTCCGATGTTTTTTTGTATAGACACGTCTTAAAAACGATCCCAAAGTACATGAATTGAACCAGTCTCGGTATGAAAATTATAGTATCATATTATCTAAATTCCATCTCGGTGGGTATGTCAATAACGAAAATTGCCGCATATGGGGTTCAGGAAACCCACTTGACTATTAAATGACAAAGTTCAACCTTTCCAATACAATCAGAAATTGTAAAAAATACTCAGTACTTTTTTATGGCCGACTGTAATTTTATCAAATAACGAAAGAATATAATAGTAATATAATATAATTGTTTTCATATATACAGAAACATGGGGGATATCAGTAAAAATCGCACAAACTAAACCTTGGCAAAACGATGTTGTTCAACATAGTCCATATTACATTTTCTCAGGTCTTAAGTCCTGTTTTTAATTTCATACAAATCAAACAATTTAGGAGGAGTACCATATTTATTTCCCATTTGTTTTTTCATAACCGCAGCTTTTATTTGTCTTAACTCATTTCCCTTCTGAGTGTACAGAATGATACTAAATAACCAAGCTCAGAATGATGTCAAAATGACATATTTATCAAAATGATATCGAAAGATCAAAGGGCGTATCAAATGATATTGGTTTTTGATCTCATGTGTAGGTGTCTATGGAACACACACTCGTACTTAGCGAAAATTATATGGTTGTTTGGGCTACAATGAGGCTGCCTAAATTCAACTACAAGTATGTATGTGTGTAAACTTTGTGGTATACGTGCCTCTACGAGGGCATGATTGCCACAAAGAGGTAAGTATGTTTAGCTTGGACGATTTAAATATCCTGGGGCTTAACAAGAGGTGAGCAACAGTGAATATACAAATTATCATAACTTTTTACTATTTTTATACCATCCACCTAAAGGCTGGGTGGAGTCATTCTGTTTGTAACACCTGTCACAAAATTCTAAGACGATCTAGCCATGGGCGTCCGTTTGTCCGTCGTCTGTTGAAAGCACGCTAGCATCTAAACGAAAGGAGCCTGTACGTCTAAATTTTCCAGAATACGTCTAATAGATCGGTTGGGATTGAAAGTGGGCGAAATCGGCAAAGAGAGAAAAGAAATTTTCTCACAAGGACTGAAAATATCCCTAATATTTCAACTATTTAAGCATGATTTTTTAATATGTGTGTCAATAAGTGTGTATTATTGAGACTTAGTTAATGGTTGGTGTGGAAAATGTGCGTTATAAATAGTTTTAGGTATTTTTAATTTTGTATATCGTTCATATCATATCAAAAGGAACGATTTTCGTAAAAAAATGCGACAACGGCTCTGATTTTAACGATTTTTCGCAGACATATTCTAATGTTAAAATATTTTACACGTATTTAAACAAAAACCGAAATCTTTTTTCAAAAGATAGGACAAATTGGATATTGGGAAAATCAAGAAAAACGTGCCGAGGTATGAACATTGAAAATGGTGTAGTGAGAAGTGGGCACAATTCAAAGAATGAAGGCTTATTTTAAAGGTAATTACAAGTTCTTTTCGCCGACGTTCTTGGCTATTGGCAGCTACAGACAACAATTTTGTGTATTTCTGATTTTTATTCTTGTTTTGTATTTTTCACTATGAAAACACCAACCTAAAAATTCAGAAAAATATAAGCATATTCCCTGTTCGATTCTAAACAAACCCTGCAAATTTCAGCTTGGAGAAATAATGGGTTGTATTTAAAAAAAACATTTACTAAATATAGTCTCCCGAAAAAAGTATTTTCTGAACTATTGTTCATAAAATAACAAACACACACGTAGTTTGTGTATGCTTATCTAAAGAGAGTACACTAGATTCACGCACATTCGTTCTAAAATAGTGTTTGGTGTTGGTAAAACTGCAAAAATTAAAAGTTTTATTGATGTCTATAAAGACACTGATGTGAACAAAAATTATGTGATAAATTTATTCAGGGAGATACAGTTATTTCTTTGTGGGTAAAACTGGAAAAAATAATTAGTATTTCAATATACATACATAAATACATGTAATTTGTTACATGTATTTGTTATTTTTTTGTTGGAACGAATGAATGATAACCTAATGTACCGCGGATAGTTTTAGCCTTACTAAATCGTTCTTTAAGTTTATAATTATTGTCATGATATAGTTCAGTTGTAAAGAATTCAGTATTCACAATTTTTACATTCTGTTTAACCCAGGAAAAGAAAATGTAAGAAATATTAATAGAATTATAAATATTACTTAAACTAATATTATCTAAACTTACCTACTTTGATACACTGAATAATTCAAACGCAGTTAGAACTCCGTCAAATCTCGGCGGCGTGGTTAAAGCTGATGAAATCGGCGGCGGCGCGGCTCGTGCAGAAACATACGGCGCCGGCGGCTTAAAATCGGTCGGCTTGTATCTCTGCAAACTATGTGTTTGTATGTTATATCTGTGGTCACAACCCTTAACAGCCTAACTCGAGTTAGGACACAATTGAGTTATTAGCACAATCGTATTCAGCGTATCTAAATTTATTTGCTCTAAATTTTTCATGTTTGTATCTCTTCTAGGAAGGCAATTAATCCTAAAAAACCTAATAGCTTAAGTTATTTTTCTAAATTACTGTTTTGGTATAACTGCCTAAGTCAATTTAGGATTACAACAAATATAAACATTATTTTTTCATCATTGCCTAAATCAACTTAAGTCGTTAATCCAAAAAAAACAAAGAAACAATTTTATTTTCCTAACTTGAGTTAAGCTCTTATTCCGAATTACAATTTCGTTTTTTGATAAACATAAATTGAGTTAAGGTCTTTCTCCAAACAAAAAAAAGTTTTAAAATATCATGTCAAGTTGAACTTTTTGACTTTCTTTCGTTCAACAATTCAAAAGAGCCTAAGTGTCTTTTTCGATAATATCTTTTGACTGCGAGAATAAACAACTATTTTTTGTTAATAACTAAGTAAAGAAATTCGTTTCCTTGGAATCTGTAGCAAAGTTTTCCAAAAAACACCTTCTCCTGATTTTCAGTGAAGATTCAAAACTTTAAACTCCTGTACTGAAAATATTGAAAAACAGACTTAGGCTGTTATGGGTTGTGACCACAGATATTATGAACAATCGTTCATAAAATACTTTTCTCGGGCGACTACATTTAGTAATTGTTTTGTTTTTTTTTTTTAAATACAACCCTTTATTTCTCCAAGCTGAAATTTTCAGAGTTTGTTTAGAATGATCAGGGAATTTGCCTATATTTTTTCTGAATTTTTAGGTTGGTGTTTTCATAGTGAAAAATAATAATAAAAAATAATCAGAAATACACAAAATTGTTGTCAGTAGCTGCCAAAAGTCGGCGAAAAGTTCTTGTAATTACCTTTAAAATCAGCCATCATTCTTTGAATTGTGCCCACGCGTTTGCTCACTACTCCATATTCAATGTTCATACCTCGGCACGTTTTTCTTGATTTCCCAATTTTCAATTGGTCATATATTTTGAAAAAAAAAACATTGTTTTTTTGTCTTCTACGAATCAAATATTTTATAAAGTTTAGTTATCGTACAAAGTTTCAACGAAATCGGAAATGGTGACGTAAAAAAGGTGTTCGGTTTGACATGGAATGATCGATATATAACAAGCTTATTTATGTATTGATGAATTGTATTTTCATAAATAATTTTTGTTTGTTATATTGAATTTCTGTCCCTGAGGTTTTATTTAACCTTGTTGTTTTAAATAAGGTATTTAAGGACATTCAATTCCATACGTCTAGTTTAAGTTGTATTATTCTTGAAGTGTAAATTATTTCTATCAATGTATAGTCCGCAATGGGCTTTATTGATTAATAAATTGTATTGAAGAAGAAAGAAAATAGGTATGTACTTTCCTCTAATTGAGTGGATACATGATATAACTGTATTTGTTCCAAATTCGTACTTTGAAGGTGTAAAATGGGAATAGAGGGATAAAAATGGCCGTGTGGTCGGCTGCACCTAGAATAATGAAATGAATGAAATTAGTACTTTGAGGGGGTAAACTTAAAAAAGGGGATACAAATGGTACCATCCAAATGGCCGCCTCTGACTGCGTAGACACGAAACATAGAAAGGGTTTTCTAAATTTGTACTTTCAAGGGATATAAAGGAGGGATAACAATGATATAAACTACAGCTAGAATGATGAAATTCGGTGAGATTTTTCCACATTCGTACTTTTTTTAAAGTACAGCAAAAATGTTTAGAATCGTGAAGTTAGGTTATCTTGTACTGTGTACGTGAGACATAATGGATTTTAAAAATTAATACTTTTGGAAATAAAATAGGATGGGAAATGCAAACAACCAAACGGCTGTAGCTGAAAAAGTACCCACAATCCCCAATAGTTACGGTATTTAAGCTTTTCTGAATATTGCTGTCTAATATTTGCTTTTTGAGTTGACTTCATGTATTATTTAAATATATATCGTGAAGTTCTGTGCGAACATTACTGTCAGTAGCCACGTCGAAATAAAAAAATATATTACAAAATGTTTGTTCTAATTATAATTTCAGATTTCACGTAAGCACCGGTATACATCGGTAAAGGATTTAATTTTACAAAATGCGTGGCAAAAGCATACATATTTTATAGGTTTAACGTGTGATTTCGACTATACTTATGGAAGTTATATCAGTTTGACTAAAGCTTATGCCAATTTGTGTGGGATGGGTGTGACAATATCGCCTATATACGGTGTGTGCAGCATGTTTTTTTAATATGTACAAGGGGGGGCAAAATTCAATTCGGTGTATAAATTCTTCCGGCTACGTAGTATCTGGAGAATTTTGTCTGAATAAGTCTAACAGTTGTAGACCAGTTAAAATAGAAATTGTTCGAAATCGGTCCAGAGGGACCTTAAGATGGACAAGAAATGCCTCCCATAAACCTTAATATTTCATTTTTTAAATATTTCTCTTTTTTATTTAATTGATGAAATGGGACAAAAGGGCTAATAATGGTAGCAGTGAAACAACAACAGTTACTAGCAGTTCGGTGTGAAAATCTCTCTAATCGCATGTACACGTGGAAATTGGTATAAAATTAGAATAATAAATTTCGGTGTGTACCTTCCTCTGACTGTCCAGACGTGCAAAATAAAGGAATTTTTTTGAAATGTGTGAAAATGGAGTCAAATTAAGGTCAAAACGGGTAAAAAGGTAAAAATGGTACCGACCAAATGGCTACAGCTAGAATTATTCGATGTGTAGATTCCTCTGATTGTGTAGAAGCGCAACATAATGATTTTTTGGAAATTTGTACTTTTAAAGAGAGGGGATACAAATGGTACCAATCAAATGGCTGCGGATAGAATCATAAATTCGATATATACATTTCTCTAATTTCGTAGACATGCAAAATAACAGGGCTTCTCCAAATTTATTCTTTTAGGGACAAAATGGAGTAAAAGGTATAAAACTGGTACCAAGAAAACCACTGTAGCTAGAATCGTAAAATTAGGATGGATTTTCGAAATTTCTTCCTTTAGGATAAAAATGATATTGTTATTTAATAAGTTCCTCAGAAAAATGATCGTATTTGAAAAAGGGGACTCAGCGCTGTGGTACTGGGAGTGCTATTCAAGCCTAAGGTTTGGTCCGACTAAACGTCATCCCTTGTTGATCGTCGACTTGACGCCTCATTAAAGTACACCCCTCGTACAAGTTCAAAGTACAATTAGATGAAAATAATCAAACCCAACAGGCATATTTAACTTTTACTCCCATTTCGAATATCAGGAAATCTGTAGAGGACATGTATGTGAGTGAGTGTGTGTGTGTGTGATTGTAAAACTTTAGAATGAAGAGGAGATTTGTTCAACATATTAACTAAGCCATTGGCATGTTAGGTTCTGCGGCATGGTGTGCTCGTGTGCGTGTTAGCAAACGGATATGAGTGGGTGTAGAAACGGAAATATGGTTTCTGGGCAAGGGTATATACACAAACATGAATGTACATGATATTAAACACATTTATTGCAAATCTTTTGTTAATAAACCTTAGGTTATATTCAACAACAACTTGAAACGTAGACGTACACGAATAGGGGCGGCTCGCTCAGGTATGAGTTAATATGCATGTAAATCGTGTTTATAAAATAATAATTGTATTACCCGTATTTAATACGAAACATGCACATACTTATGCCTGAATGTATGCGTATGTGTGTGCGTTGTATGCCCGATTGTGTAATTAAATAGTTTTAATATCAAAGATGCCTAAAAAGCTATCAGAAGCCTAACTGTGGCATATTTTTGCCCCATCATAAAAATTTCATTTCATTTCATTTTGCATGTAGTACGAGTACTAGGACGAGGACGAGTACGTATGTCTGCAAAATGTTCACTTGCCAGGATAATCCAGGTACCGAGAGAGAAAATTGCTTTCTGAGTTAATTAATATTTGATTATGAGCGTAAACTACAGTTACGGATTTTAATTAAGAGCTTAAATGTGAAAATGTGTCTGGGTGTGTTTGTGTGTGTGTGTGTGAGCCTTGGCATACGGCTGTCGTACAACCATAATAAGGAACTTGTTTACACTGTTGCAGCACATTGCAACCAAAATGGGGAAATTGGAAAAATAATTTTCACACCACAATTGTTAATAGAGTTGACAGCATAAAACTCATTATGCCACCACTGAGAACACACACACGCACACACCCTCTCTGTGAATATATGCACAAACTTGCCAAAAATATAATGTAGCGTATAAATAAAATGGTAATTTAAGGTAATCACATTAAAGTACGAATACCATAAATCTATTAAATAATCCATTTATTTTTAAACAGGCGCTGCTTTCAAATGAGAAAAAATTGAGACAAATATAGATCTGGGCAGCAGACTAAGTAAATATTTTCACCGGAACTTGGTGGAATCGTAGGTATACTGCGATAGGGTGATAGGAATATATTTACGAAGTGACCCCAAAGAGCAAATAAAATGTTACTTCACTTTACAATTATTATATATGAGCCATTCCATGTCAAGCGGTGCGGTTTATGACCTCGAAAGCTGTGATTGTGTTGAAAGTTTGTGTAGTATTCTTCTTATAAAAATATTGTATACGTATTTTTTGAAAATAAATCGAAAATTTTTTCACGAGTTATGACCATTTTAACAGTGAGAAAATACTACTTTTTGAAAAAGGTGTATACATTCCTGATCGCCTGTAACTCCTGATATACTTTACGGATTTTGATGTGTTATATCTTGTTTTGAAGCTAATTTCAATTACTTTTAAAGGTTCGATTTTTTAAAGTTTTTCTAATTTTATTTCTTTATTTTGATTTTCGAAGTGATTACACTAATCCTATTTGTTGCAACTTTAAAGTAGTGTGCTTAGATCTATTTTTAAGCGACTGTGTGAGTTTTAAAGTGGCTTCTATTTTTTCGATTTCATTTCATCATTTTCTCAGGATCATATCTTGCAAACCGTTTGAAATTTTGATTTACTCTTTGAGGCAAATTGTTGATCTTATAATAAAGAACAGAAATTCATCTTCATGGTAAAATCGTAAAAAAACTTAAAAAAATCGAAATTTTTAAACCTATTCAAGGAAACACTCAACTACAAAAATGTTTCTAAGATCTTAATAAACACCTTTTTAGAACATAGGAACGATTCCAGAGTTACAAGCCGAACCATTGTTATAGGCGGCGGCGGCGCTACTTGAAATGGGTCGGCGGCTTTCGGCTGATTTGCCGGCTCGTTCTGTGATTCGATCACCCCTATTTATTTGACAATTTTGGGAAAATGGCAGGAACAATTTGTATTGTTTTTTAATATTCGTTAATATTAGCTAATATTAGCCAATGTTCCCATAATTTAATATTATTTTCCCATACAATTATTTTTTAGGAGTGGGAATGCATTCCCAAAATTTTTAATATGCATGAATTTGATAAATATATTTGCTTCCTCTTGAATATCAACATCCTTCCAAAGAATGGTAAAGCGATAGAGGCGCTGTTATTTATTGTGGTTTATAGGAACATATGGACACCAAATTCATAGAAAGATCTATCTATTTCTCAGTGAAAGGTTGTCTAAGTCGAGAGTTATATTTTCTTTTGTAATTTTAAGTGGGTTATCTATTTTGGTAGTAAGATTTGACTGAGTTAGAACTCCGTCAAGTATCGTCGGCGTGATTCAAGTAGATGTGAGCCGATGAAATCGACGGCTGCGCGGCCCGTGCAGAAACATGCGGCGGCGGCTTAAAATCGGTCGGTTTGTATCTCCGAACGATTCATAACACCGTGTAAGTACGAAAAATATATGTTGCAGGACTGTTTCTGTTAGTTGTCAGCCCGACTACAGTGCGTATGAGTGATGTACGTATACGCTACCTACACACACTACTACAGCCAAAAGATTTGTTTGCGATTTTGACCTTCAAAATGAAGTTTTTTTGATTTTATGTTCTTTATGACAAGAGCTACAACGTTGCCTCAGAGAGTAAATCAAAATTCCAAACGGTTTGCAAGATATGAACCTGAAAAAATTATCACTTTTTTGCAAAATTGACACCGGGCCCCAAATCTGTGGGGAAGCATGACCTTGGCATACAAGGGGCTTTTTTAGTTTTTCATCTCGTAGTGGTGACCGTATATGGTTATATTTTCATGACTTAAAAAATTACACACAGTAAATTAACCAGAATTACAGTGAAAAATCAGGTATAAAAACAATGAAAACTCCAAGAAAAAAATAGGTTATGGAAAAATTTATTTTTTCCTTTTTTTTGGTAGAGTAATATTGCGACATCTGAAAAAATTACAAAATATATATATATATTATGGCAAATAGCCTATTTTTTCTTGTTTTTGGAACTTGTGTTTATGAACTAATAAAAAAATTAAAGTGTTGATGATTTTTCACTGTAGCTTTGTTTGATTTTGTAAAAAATATCTAAAAATATTAAAAAAAATAGAAGTCATTGAAAGTGGTGAAATGCACTTTCAAATTCACACAGTCGCTTAAAAATAGACCTAAGTACACTACATTAAATTTTCAACAAAATGGATTAGTGTAATTCGAAAATTAAAATAAAAGAATTAAACTTGCAAAAAATTAAACTTATTATAACACACCATAAAAATTAATTGAAATTACCTTCAAAACAAGGTATAACACATTGAAATCGGTAAAGAATTTCAGGAGTTACAGGCGATTGAAGTAAAGGGTGATTTTTTAAGAGCTTGATAACTTTTTTTAAAAAAAAAACGCATAAAATTTGCAAAATCTCATCGGTTTTTTACTTGAAACGTTAGATTGGTCCATGACATTTACTTTTTGAAGATAATTTCATTTAAATGTTGACCGCGGCTGCGTCTTAGGTGGTCCATCCGCTTAGTCCAATTTTGGCATTTCCACGTTTTTGAGTAACAGAGACCCAATTGGTGCGAACGGCGACGAATCGAAAATTGGTGGTCATCATTAACACTGGCCGATACAGCTGCGATATTTTCTTCAGTTCGCACTCTACGTAAGTGTGTTGGTGGTTTAATGTCCAACAATGTAAATTTGGTGCGAAATTTAGTCACAATAGCCCGAATAGCCGCTTCAGTGGGTCGATTAAACTGACCATAAAATGGAAGCGCGCAATGAACTTTCTTAACAGAGCACGCATTTTGATAATAAAATTCAATAATTTGCAAGCGTTGTTCGTTTGTAAGACGATTCATGATGAAATGTCAAAGCATACTGAGCATCTTTCTCTTTGACACCATGTCTGAAATCCCACGTGATCTGTCAAATACTAATGCATGAAAATCCTAACCTCAAAAAAATCACTCTTTACAAACCTTTACAAAAACTTAGTATTTTTTCACAGTTAAATTGGTCATAAATCGTAAAAAATTGATTTCAACTGGGCCATTGTCCTGGCTCAAGACCATTTTGCATCTGTATTTAATAGATATAGAGTATATAGAATCTACACATACTTACATATGCAACTCAATGAGATGCTTGTAAGATGGCATGTGTACTTTATTACTTGGTGCGATTTTTAAACGCAAGTTCGGCAAGTGAGGTGTTCTTCTCGTTCGTTTGTGAGAATCATTTCCTTAAAGAGGCCGGGTTTGATGTTGAAAAGTCGCTGCGAAACCATCTGAACGAAACCTTTAGACAGGGTGGAAATCACAATAGTGGTAGTCTGCAGCCAAGTAATAAATGTCACCATTTCATTTGTAAATAAATTTGCATTCTATTAAATATAGATGCAAAATGGTATTGAGCCAAATACAAACAAAAAAATGTAAACAAAATTTCAAATAATTTTCCAAAAATACGTATACAATAATTTTATGAGAAGAATACATACACAAACTTTTATTTCATTTATAAAGTCTACGGATATGGATATAAATCCTTACAGACCAGCAATGTTTTACATTATTTATATTAAAATTAGTATAACATTACAAATATAATATAATAACAAATATATTATAATTAATTATATTACTTAACAATTTTTTAAACATAAGACTAGAAATAGAAAAATCTACAAACTCACAAATAGTGTTATAAAGTTTCATCGATTTAATCAAGGGTTCATTAGAAGCATAATTACAAAAATGTCTATCGATATGAAAAATTTAAATAAATGAATTTAATAAATAAATGAAAAGGGTAGTAATGTCTCAAAGATCGGTCCAGCGCACTAAACTGGATGAGTGATAGCAACTCTGGACAATCCACAGAAGCATTAATAATACCATGTAAAAACACCAATGAAGCTATATCTCTTCTAGAAGTCAAAGATTTTATAGATAGAAGCAAACATCTACTTTCGTATGATGGAAATGGTGCAGAAAAGTTTAAAACGTCTTTTGAAGTCATAAACGTCTTTTGAACTTTCTCAACACGATTAATATGTACTGATGCATTTGGGCTCCAAATGAAAGAAGCATATTCAATTTTTGATCGAACAAAAGAGCAATATAAAACCTTTTTCACATATGGGTCTGAGAATTCAGCAGGATTTCTACGTATGAAATACATAACTGAATAAGCCTTAGGGATAATATAATTTAGATGACTGAGGAAAGTTAGCTTATAGTCAAACAAAACACCTAAATCAAGCTTTTCAAACACAACATCCAAATTATGACTTGAAATATTGTATTGTGAAATTATTGAATTACGGCATCTGTGGAAAGAAATTTGTAAACACTTCGAATGGATGATTGCTAGACCATTATACGTAGACCAACGGGAAAATCTATCGATATGATCCTGCAATAATTTAATGTCACTAAAAGATCGAATAGCTCTGAAAATCTTTAGATCATCAGCATACATGAGATGCCTAGAATTCAAAAAACAGCAATCAATATCATAAACAAAAATATTTAACAACAACGGACCTAATACACTACCTTGAGGGATACCGGAAATTGGAATATAATTATCCGAATAGAAACCATCTAAAAATACCGAATAGTGTCTATTTATTAAATATGTTCGGAACCAATCAATAATTTCAGAACGAAAGCCAATTCTCATTAATTTATACAATAATACATTATGAGGAACTCTGTCAAAAGCTTTAGAGAAATAAGAATAAATAGTGTCCACTTGAATACCACTCTCAAAATTCGAAATGCAGTATTTTGTAGAAACTGCTAAATTGCTAGTTGTAGACCTTCCATGAAAGAATTCATGTTGAGAAGGACTAATATAGCTCTTAAATCAAAAAGACAATTTATCACAAATTATGTGTTCGAAAAGTTTGGCAATATTTGACAGCTTTGAAATGGGTCTATAATTAATTACATTATTTTTTTGACCAGATTTAAATATCGGAACAACAACAGTATTTTTCCACTTTTGTATAAAATAGCCACAGGATAAAGATTTCGTGAATATTATCTTAAGTGGCAAGCTTAACGATTCACAAAATTTTTTTAAGACAAAGGATGAAACTCCATCATTATCATTTTTGTATGAAATTGACAGTTTAGAAATTCCTGAATAAATATCTTCATCAAAAATGCGCAGGTTGGAATTATCTACAAATGCAGTAACATTAGAAAACATAGATTCATCAATATGGGGAGACACATCACAAAAAGTAGACTGAAAATAGTCTTTAAAAAGATTGGCTGAATTGGCAGTGAATTGGAAATCCTCTGTTCATAGAACATAGACGAAGGAATAGAAGAACAGTTTTTCTTCGATTTAATAAAATGCCATAACCTTTTAGGATCAGACTTGATAGTATCGCTATAACCCATAATGTATTGATTATATAAGAATTTATTAAGAAAATTAAATTCTCTCATATAATGAAAATACAATCTTTCATGATTCGCTTTAAATTTCTTATAAAATTTATTTGTAAACAATCAAACAAACTTTCAAAACAATCGCAGCTGTCGAGGTAAAAAACCATACCGCTTGACATGGAATGACTAATATATAAATTAAAAAACATTATTAAATTTTATTATTTCATATGGAATATTTTGTATTTTATACTAAAGGGTGATTTTTTAAGAGCTTGATAACTTTTTTTTAAAAAAAAACGCATAAAATTTGCAAAATCTCATCGGTTCTTTATTTGAAACGTTAGATTGGTCCATGACATTTACTTTTTGAAGATAATTTCATTTAAATGTTGACCGCGGCTGCGTCTTAGGTGGTCCATCCGCTTAGTCCAATTTTGGCATTTCCACGTTTTTGAGTAACAGAGACCCAATTGGTGCGAACGGCGACGAATCGAAAATTGGTGGTCATCATTAACACTGGCCGATACAGGTGCGATATTTTCTTCAGTTCGCACTCTACGTAAGCGTGTTGGTGGTTTAATGTCCAACAATGTAAATTTGGTGCGAAATTTAGTCACAATAGCCCGAATAGCCGCTTCAGTGGGTCGATTAAACTGACCATAAAATGGAAGCGCGCAATGAACTTTCTTAACAGAGCACGCATTTTGATAATAAAATTCAATAATTTGCAAGCGTTGTTCGTTTGTAAGATGATTCATGATGAAATGTCAAAGCATACTGAGCATCTTTCTCTTTGACACCATGTCTGAAATCCCACGTGATCTGTCAAATACTAATGCATGAAAATCCTAACCTCAAAAAAATCACTCTTTAGTAGGCCACTTTTGATGAAGGTGTCAATAATATTTTGAAATATAAGCACTTCCGATTATATGTTTAATTAGAGGTAGTTATGTATGTTCGGTATATCGTTTACTTTCACATAAAAACAGTAATTTTGGATTAGAAAAAAAAAAAATAATTTTTCTATGCCACGAAAAATCTATGAAAAATAGAAAAAATCGTAAAAAAACAATCTTTTATTGTTTTTATAACGTACATTCCAACGAGGAAAACGAAACACATGTGTGAAAGATTTCCTTAAAAAATAAAAGAAAATATTCTTTTTCATCCGATCAATGAATTTATTTATTTATTTGTCGTCTTTAAGCCACCAGCTCCAATAATCGCACAAAAGGTTGATGGGTTGGTAGCTTAAAGACGACAAATACATAAAAACATTCTATTTTATAATTTTTAAATTGTGTTTTCGAGCTATTTATACAAATATTAAAAACAGGTAAGGAGTATTTGCTTAACGAAATTGAAAGTCATATATTGTAGAACGTTTTGTGTGCATTTAACCATAGATTTTTCCAATAGATACTGTTTTATTCATTAAAATTCTAAATATTAAAAATAATTTAAAATAACGATAAATCAAAATATTTTGTTATGTTCTTTTGTTGTTATTAATAACACAGTGTGTAATTTTTAAAGTCATGGAAAGAACTATATATTATAGGCTCTAGTGTGTGTAGGTGGTATACGTGCTGTTGATTAAGGATAATATCACTCATACGCACTGTAGTCGGACTGACCATTAACAGAAACAGTCCTGCAACACATATTTTTCCTATCTAAACTGTGTTAAAAATCATTCCTAGGAAGTTCATATGTGCCAGTTAGAATGATAGTGGTCTAAGTCAAAAATCCAAAAAAAAATAGATATCCCAATATTTCTTTTAGTTTGATCAGATCTCTAATTTAAGAACTTTTATTTTTGGCATTTATAAAAAATGTACCCTTACAATGACATTTCTCATTATTTACACACCGAAATTGTCTTTTCGAAAGTGGTCTAAGTCACGTTATATCCACTAATATTGATGTGTGGCGATGCAAACAAACATTTTATTATTAACAATGTCCATTCAGATAATTTGAATAACATACAAAATGAAATTATTTGAAAAGTAATAAATTATATTTATAAAAAATAATTATCCTGTAAACATTTATATATATTAAAAAAAAAATTGAAATAAAATATTTTTGTTTTCTTTCATTTTTGGCAGGGAAATATTACTTTTGCGAAAAAATAAAAATTTTGTGTGTTCATTTGTTACAATTTTGAGAAGAATGATAGTGGTCTAAGTCAGTACATCCTCTGAAAGTAGTGCTTCCATTTGTGGTATCAACGTTATCGATTTTTTTATAAAAGTTCGATATAGTAGTAGGATATTCTAGGAAAAAATGTTGTGCTTCGGAGAAAAAATATTTTTCAATTGACTCAAACATAAACCATTGCATATCTCAGAACGTATAAAATGTGACTTAGACTACCCTCATTCTAACACATATGTTCTAGAAAGTTGATAATTGAGATCTAAGGTATATTTTTGTTGTTGATTGTTTCCTTGAATTTTGAACGGTTTTCTACCTATGGACCTGAACAGGGGAAAAAGGTTAAAAAATCGATTTTTTTGTTAATTTTTTCGATTTTGACCTTGAAGATGAAGTTTTTTTGATTTCATATGTTTACAACTTTTGTTCTTTATGACAAGAGCTACAACTTTGCCTCAGAGAGTAAATTGCAAACGGTTTGTAAGATATGAGCCTGAGAAAATGATCACTCTTTGCAAAACTGACACCGAGGTCCCATATCTTCGTGGGCCCATAACAAAGTGTATGGCTTTGGGCAAAACTGGTAGACACTGATCTTTTTTTTTGTGTCCGTATATGTTTAACAAATTTCGTGTTGCACTGTATAAATTAAGAAAGTATTGGTTAATGTCTTCAAGTATCCATCATATTGGGTAAGAATAGTATCAAAAAGCTATCTGCATTAGCATTATGTCTGCCATAAAGAAATTATACAGAAAGAACTTAAGAACTTCTTTTAAAATATATGGTTCCTAGAGTGGAAAAAGTTAAATCGGGAACAACAATTTGATGAGGCATTTATCTAAATATGAACCGATCTGTCTCACATTCGACATAATGCTTGCACTTGATATGACAAATTTGAAGATTTGAAGATTTTTGCCATATGCCAAAAATTTCAAAGATTTCATTGTTCACATTTAGGGGTAGTTGGATATTTAGTTAGACAAGGATGCAGACAAAGACAAACAATTGAGTGTAAACCGAAAAGAAAAACCTAATTGCAGTTTAATTATAAACTTAGGGTTATCAGTGTGCAAACAAAAAATAAAATTAAAAATAGAGAATGTTCAGTAATATAAAAGGGCATACAAAGAAAGGAAAATCTGCAAGTGTGTTCGATGACTCTTTAATCGTTTTTCCAGATGGTTTGTAGATACATTTTTGGAATTAACATATGGGTATGACATGAGTATGTCGGTAGAGTTCTATTTCATTCACATTTATCTAACAAATAGTTTTGTGGTAAATTAAACATTGCATTTAATAACATTTCTCAAATCATACACGCATTTTGGTATGTACGTACATACATACCTATATGATAATATTTGTTTGAGAAATCCAACACGTCCTACATGCGACAAACTGGCTCAGAAATTCTCTTCTCACCTTCCAATGATACACCCAAATTTTAATACACATTCCAAAACCGCTTCACATCGCATGTCTAAAGTGATACCTTCATTGTGAGATGGACTTGTCCATTTCAAAGCAGGAATGCGCACTTTGAAAGGACCGACAAATTTGCTCGCTGTCATTTTTTGAGGTTGACACTCTTTAAATTGTTTCATGATCGGCTTGAGTTATTGCGGTGCTATAATGCCGTGGTTTCGGTTTCCATAGGATATTTTTTTTTTTCAAAATGCACACACGATTTAAATTTGCTGCTATTTGAGCAGCAAAGTGTTGCCAACCGAAAAATGACAGCTAAGAGATAATGCCTATTAAAAAGGAGGCACTATTCGATAGATCAACACATTTTCATCGTTGAGCTATATTTAAACAGAATAGCGTTTTTATACCCTCACTCTACAGAGTAGGAGGGTATATATCAAAATTGTAACGCATTGAAGGAGTGACTTAAGACCCTAAGTATTTTTTAACCAAATCCGTTTCACGACTTTTTAAGATGTTTGAGTCATGTCCGTCCGTCCGTCTGGCTGGCTGGTGTACACGATAAATCTCGAAGACAGTTAAGGAATCAATTCAAACTTTGCACATGGTAATATTTTTCTGAAACTAAGTATAAGTTCGAAGATGGGGGAAATTGTCACGCCCCTTCTGGTACCTCTCACACAAATGGTCCTATGTTAAATTAAATCCTTCCACACCGATATTCCGAATCAACTATATTATGGTATTTGCTAAAGTTTTTATAAGCTCTTTAATTGTAGTAAATATGGCGAGTTTTGCCACGCCCCTACTATTACCTCCCACACAAATCATCTAAAACTACGTAAAATTAAAGTTATTATAACTTCTAGACGGAAGATCGGAATACTATACAATTGTATACTTGGCAAAGCCTTTATAGATGTTGCATTCTTGTGGAATATGGGCGATATTGCCACATCCTTTCTGGTAGCTGCCACACAAAGTGGCATAAACTTTGGTTACGATAAAATCGACATAACATCCACACGGGTATTCAAAATCATTTGTAATTTGATATTTAAAAATGTTTTTATAATCCCTTTAAACTTACAAAATATTTACGCTTTAGCTACGCCCCTTATTGTACTTCCCACACAATTCTCACTTCCTAGTTAATATTATATACTTCATAATATGCGCTGCTGGTGATTTGGTGTTTTTAAACTTGTTTTATAAACGTGGAGGCTGGGACCATGTGATACGAACCTCCTAGTACCTTCACACAAATTATCCTGCCCTACGTTAATTGTAAATCCTCATAACTTCCGTATAAATTTTCTCTGAGAGTGAGGGTATCCTTAAGTAGGGTATATCCTTAACTAGGAATTTTACAATTATGGCATTTGAATTGCACCTATGTGGTACAATCAATTACAAAAGTATAGTGCTTCTATTTGTTAATAATTAATTTAGTCTTAACCTGCATTTTAAGTTTCCCCCTTTAACAAGTAAAATATGAACAAACTAAGGGGGAAACTTGTTAATGCTAAATTAATACAGATAAAAGTATGAAATTACAGAACTTTAACATATTACAAATATACCCCTTTTTTAATATGCCACTTACATCGGTATGGTAAGATGTGAATAAGTAAAGGGTGGGTCATTTAAAATTTCAACTACCTACTTTGACTTTGACATACATTTTTATTTTCAGGTTTATGTTTGACATTTGTAAAATGGGGCGGTATACGCTCGAACAAAATTGGCAAATATTAAAAACTTACTTCCAAAGTAGTGAGTCTTTGACACAAACTGTAAGAAATTTACGTGGACATTTTTCGAGAAATGATCGGTCATTTTCATCTCGGTGGCTATGTCAATAAGCAAAATTGCCTCATATGGAGTTTAGAGAACCCTCATGTGACTACTGAGAAGCCTATACATCCACAACGAGTCACTGTTTGGTGTGGATTTTAGGCTGGCGGCATCTTTGGCACATGTACTGAAAAATTGGGTTGAGCGGATGAGGTACTGTCGAGGCAGTCCTTGTAGTCATATGAAAGATGTTGTGTCCCATTCATTAATACAAAGTTCAACCTTTCCAATAAAACCAGAAAATTGAAAAAATAATCAGTACTTTTTTATATAGGTTATTCTAATTTAAAATGTTACACGGCCCACCCTTTAAATAAAACATTTTTTGAAAAATGTTATCCTTTGAAACTTTGTAGTCCTGTTGAGTGGGAAATGAAAAGCTCTCAGGAGTATCTGACTAAACTGTAATGGCATTAGCGTTCGATTTTTATTTCGAATCAGTTCTTGTCAATCTGAATTTAAACAATCTTTCCTTTAGTCAAGTATATCACAACATTTCCGGTTCATGTTTTTGACTGCAACGGTGATTTCCTTAAGACAATTGATCGGTTTGGAATAACCGTTTTAAATAGTCGTCAAGAGTTTGAATATACAGTTGCGGTCAAAATAATAGCAGCGCACCACAGCTTAATATACATTTTCATATAATTATTTGTGTGATATTTTTTATTATTTTTTATTGCTACTTCTGCATTAAGTGCTGCGTTATGAGGTTACAAAAAACAAAATAATTTTTTATTTGGCGATATGATTTTAATTACTTAAGAAATTTCGCTTTTTTTGGATTATTCGGCATTTTGGATCGGTCAAAATAATAGCAGTGTTCAAAAAATTTCAAGAAAAGGGAATTTTATCTCATTTTTTCAATTCGATTTGATGGGACAGTCCCTCGATAGTTTGTAAGACGTCCACAGAACACGGAGTACATCTTCAGGTATAGTACCAAAACAGTACCAAATACCAAATAGGGAGGATCCAGCGTAATGGCTTGGGCGTTTTTTTTTTCATATTATGAAGTTGGGTCAATACATTGCCATGGACCCAGTACATCAAAATACTGCATAATATTATGCATACGTATACAGAATACGGAATGCCCCTTAAATGTAACTTCTAGCAGGTCAAGAATCCCGAAAACACCAGCCGAGTCGCAAAAAGGTGGTTTGAAGACAATAATATAGATGTTATGGAATGGTTCAGGCAGACACCGCACCTATATATAATCAAAAATGTTAAGTGTGATGACTAAAATGAGGTCTCACTAGCGATACTGAAAAAAAGTAAAAAATACCGCATGAAAGGTGCCAGATAGTAGTCGACTCCAATGAACGACGTTATGAAGCAGTAATAAGCAATAAAGTCAGTACAACTAACTGTTAAATTCAAGAAAATATCGTTATTTAAATAATTATTCAAAATAGTTTTCAATTAGATTGATTCGAATTTCAATAATTGTTTTCAATTCAAATTGAAACAAAATATTTTTAGTTTTTATTGGCGCTTCTATTTTTTTGACTGGCCTCATAAATGGTTCTAAAGGCCTAATCTCAAAATTACAAAAACTGATTTTTTTATTTGAAACCAGATTAAGAATGGCACAAACCACCTTTCAATCGCCGTAAAAACTTTTAGGATTTTCGAAGTAAACCTGATATTTTTCTTTGTCGACATTTTTTTATCTCGTCGCTGCTATTTTTTCGACCGCAGCCGTATATACAAATCAAATGTAATGAAAATAATGTTCAAAATTATCTTACCTTATGTAGTTGGAAAATCAACGATCATGAAAAACGTTATTTTTGGATAATGAACAGAATTTAAATTGATTGGCTGACGGTCAAGCACGTAAAATAAAATTCAAATGAAAAAAATAAATTGTTAAGCTGCAAATATGTTTGAGTTATATATATATTACTCAAGACCTTTTCTATCAGGTCTCAATCTTAAAAATCTATTCACGGCTTACTTAAATACATCAGTTTTAATGTTAGCTCAACATTTTTATGATTTTCCCAAATTTCAAACTAGCATAATATTTTAAAACAAAACACTCTCTATTGTTGATCTGGTGTCTTCGGTTGTTATACTTTCATTCATTGTGTGCTCAAGAATATATATATTTTATGGAAATATGAAAATACTTACATGTAAACCCAGTATGTTTGTACAAGAAAGGCTACCTCCTTTAAGATACCAGCTGAAATAAAAATATATAAAAAATAAAAATACATATATAAAATAAAAATATGTCAAATATTCTGTTATATAATGCGAAAAGGGTTTTTAGAGCTATTAAACAAAAAAAAAAAACTAAAAATCATGATATTAAAAAATATTTTCATTCTAACGTTATAATTATACATTCGGATATTTACTTTGTCTTCGCTAGAATGCTAGGTATTAAAATCTAAAATAAAATATTTTATTTTTTATTTTTTTCCTGTTTTTAAACATTATACTGTATTTTCGGGGAATTTTGCCCAATCGCTTTTTTAACTCAGCGTTTTTGGCGTGTATTTATTAATATCGACATTAAATTTCGTGACAATTATTTTTTACGTATCTTTAGCAGCGTTGCGGAAATTGATATTTGGCCTGTTCTAGCTTAATTTTGGTATGGAATTTACTCGCTTAAGGAAAAAGTAGCTTACTACTCGTTTAGAGTTGTTGCCAGATTTTTGTTGTTGATCCATTTAAGAAAAAACAATGGGTAACAATGATGCCTCCTTATTAGTATCTTAATCGTACACTAGTAATCCCTATCCCTATTGTGGCTCCACCAGAGGCTCCACCATATAAATATATGAAACGAATCTTGTATTTGGGCAAATTTTGCACAGGAATATCGGTATGTACATATAATAAGCATATTGCCCCAACACGCATAAATACAGGATAGCCAGTAAAAGAAACCCGAAATGAGAGTATTATAACCATGCAAATGCGAGGGTGGGTGGATACACTCGAAAATCTGGTTGTCACATATACTTGTAAGACGAAGACCAATAGATGATCTGTATGATTTGTCCATATGCAATCCTTTCGTGATTTCGACTGCAATAAATCTCGAGTGGAACAAATTGTTGCAGACTAGGGTTTGGGGTTTCCCGAACTTTTTCAATTTCCCAGGAAAGCGTGAATGTATAATTTCATTCCCGGTAAAAGTAATTCATTTTACGTCCAATATAATTTTTTTCCCTCACAAGGACTAAAAATACCCATAATACACCTAATATTTTAGAGTATTTAAGCATATTTTTTCATTACTATATATTAGGTATGCTCATTCCCCCTATAAAGCCCACTAAAACGTGCACCATAAAGTGATTTTTATTCGTAGGGGGTGAAATGAGACAAAAAGGGATAGAAATGGTACCCTTTAAACGACAGCAGCTAGAAACACGAATTTCGGTGTGTATATTCCTCTTATTGAGAAGATACATAATATAAAAGTATTTTTCCAAATTCGTACTTTTAAGGGGTAAAATGGGAATAGAGGGATACAAATGGTACCAACCAAACGGCTGCACCTAAGATAATGAAATTCGGTGTATGCATTCCACCAATTGCTTAGAAGGATAAAAAAAGATTTTTCGAAATTCGTACTTTTTGGGCTTAAAATGAGAAAAGGGGATAAAAATAGTATCAACCAAATGACCGCAGCTAGAGTCATAAAATTCGGAGTATACATTCCCCTAACTACGTAGACACGTAAAATAAAAGATTTTTTTTCAAATTTGTACTTCCAAGGATACAATGGGTAAAGAGGGATAAAAATAGTACCTAATAGTACTAATAGTACTAAACGACTACAGCTAGAATGATGACATTCGGTGTGTACATCCTTCTAATAGCGTAGACATGTAAAATAAAGAGATTTTAGAAAGTCGTAGTCTTAAGGCGGTGAAATAGGAAAAATGTACATCAGATAATGGTTTTTCAAAATGTGTATTTTTGGAATTAAAATAGAAAATAAATAAATAAATAAATGGAAATACAACAAACTGCAGCATCCACTATCTACCAATATTTATGGTATTTAAGCTTTTTGAAAATATAAATATAGAATATTTATTTTTTGAATTGACTTGAAGTAATATTTCGATATGTAAACGTATTGGTAGCCTTGTCTTATAAGCGGTGGTTTAAAATAATAAAAATATTATATTTATTCATAAAATTATTTTTTCAATATTTGTATATGTTTTGGTATGGGGTAATTCTAACAGAAAACGACCCAACATGGATTTCGACTAGGGTTTGGGGTTTCCCGGACTTTTTATTTCCCGGGAAAACGGGAATGAAAAGTTTCATTCCCGGGAATCCCGGGAATTCCCGGGAAAAAATAATTTATTTTAGGTATATCCAATATGATTTAAAATGTCAACATTTAGTAACTGGTGTGATTTTTAACCTATTAATGCCCACCATACGTCCGTGTACACTATTTCAAGGTTTTCGTACTCTCATAGTGTTGCTGCCAGATTTTTCTTGTTGATTCATTTAAGAAAAACCAAATTGATAAAATCAAATCTCTTAATTGTAAGTGATCGAGAAGAACAAAACAATATAATAATCTAGAAACAAATATTTTTATTATTGTGATAATAAATAAATTGGGCGTTGATAGGTTAAAATACTGACATATTGCAAATTGGACGACTGTTTTTGGCAAAATAATTTACAGATTATTTTTTATATTAAAGAATTAAATTGGACATTTAAATTGCAGTCACAAGTGAATTACACCTACACTAGATTCAAAATTAAAAAATGATTAAGGAAGCAAATAACTCGGAGAATGTTATGACGCAATTATTTTAGAAGATTTTTATAAAAAAATTACAGAAACAAAGTAAACTATTCTAAAATGTAAAAGCAATATAAAAAAATAATATTAAGTAAATGAATTCATAAAAAATAAAACCATTGAAATAGTCTAGTCATTAGTTCTTAAAAAGGTCTTAAAATACCGTAGGATATATTTCTATCCATATTTGATTTCTCTTGAAAGTTTCCAGGTAAAAAATTTTAACGGTATCCCAATTTTTAACAATTTCTTGCTGGTTTCATATGCAAAGTAAGTTGTTATTTAAGAAGATTTCCACCTTTTATTTCGTCAATTCTTCTAGGAAAACAAGAAATTTAAAGTTTAACTAGCATGAAAGTTTAAGTATTGACATGAAAGATATAATAACAAAAAAATGCTGGGTTTCGCAAAAAATTGCTACTTGGCGAATTTAAAAAGTTCTGTTTGTAGTAATAAACAAATACCCATTATTATTGCCAGTAATGAAAATATATGAATTTGAAATTTATCTAAAATTTCTAATTTATATAGTAAATCTTTAATGCTCAAAATAATCAATAAATTATTTTTAATATTTCCCGTATTCCCGGGAATTCCCAAATTTTTCCGGGAATTCCCGGGAAAAACGATTCGGGAATTCCCGGACCCCAAACCCTAATTTCGACCCTCATCGATTTTCATGAAATTTGGCACATACATTCTACTGGTGGTTGTGGGTAATATACCATTTACGGTAGCTCAAAGTTGCGCGTGGTTTACGTTCTACAGTGGTCCAAAGTTGGTTGTCTCGGTTGTTTTTTTTTTGAAGAGATGGCTTCCTTATCAATATCATAACTTTCGATCGCCTCATCAGATTTTAACGATATTTTTCCGAATAAGTATGATAACATGAATGTTCATGTGGTTCAAGGATTCCAAAAATTAAAAATAATTTTAATCCTTGAATATACTGAAAAACATATCTTTAATTTTCTTTCTTTTGTTTTGTATTTTAACTGATGTTATTCTCTACAAAATATCAAAAATTCAGAGTGGGGTGGCCATAGGTCAAGAAATTACGGCTGGTTTTTCCAAAGCACTTCGTTATTTCAGAAACCTCAAAATTTTTCATTAGAGATAAAAATTGTCGATGTTCACGACTAAGATTCATACAGATTGTATTATTTTCATAAGAAAAATACAACTTTTAAATGCCCCTTTCTCTGCCCAAATGTACAAATTTCGAAAAAAAGCTTTTCGTTTCGAGTCATAGTTCAAGTTCAAAGTCAGAACAGCGAATACACCGAATTTTATGATATCAACTTTATCGGTTTGGATGGTTCCATTTTTAATTATATATTTGGAAGGTCCCATTTTTTCAATTATATCCCTTAAAAGTACGAATTTCGAAAAATCCCTCTATTTTACGTATCTATGCAATTAGAGGGATGTACACACCGAATTTCATGATTCTAGCTGTTGTCGTATCATTGGTACCATATTTTATCCCATTTTTGTCCCATTTCGCCCACTAAAACTTTTATTTTCTTTGTGGTGCTTCCAAGATACAAGAGAAATGTCCGCAACAAATTTCAAATGTATGAAAATCTGAAATTTAATTAATAAACCAAGGCTACCAATATTTTTATAATAAATAACACTTCAATTCATAAAGTAAATATAAGGCAGCAATCATAAATACCCTAAATATTGGGGGATGGAGAGCGTATTTTCAGCTACAGTCGTTTGGTTGGCTGTATGTCCATTCTATTTTAATTTCAAAAGTATAAATTTTGAAAATACCTTATCTCTCACGTACGCAGTATAAGACAAATTCATGATTCTACCATTTTTTGTCGTAAAAGCAACAAAATAAAGTACGTATTTGGAAAAAAATTTACGCGGCTATGCACTCAGAGGAATGTATACTCCGAATTCCATGATACTATCTGCGGCCATTCTGTTGGAACCATTTTTATCCCCCAGACAAGACTCCTTAAAAGTACGACTTTCGAAAATTTCATCATTCTAGCTGTAGCCTTTTAGTTGGCAACATTTTTATCCCTCGGCTCCCAGTGAATCCCTTGAAATTACGAATTTGGAAAAACCTTTTATCGTGTCTACTCAGTCAGAGGAATGTATACAGCGAATTTCATGGTTCTAGCTGCATCCATTTGTTTGGTACAATTTGTATCCCCTTTTTCCATTTTACACCCTAAAAGTACGAATTTCGAATATTTCCTTTATTTTATTTGTCTACGCAATCAGAGCAATATATACACCGAATTTCATTATTCTAGGTGCAGCCGTTTGGTTAGTACTATTTTTATCCCTCTATCCCCATTTAGCACCTTAAAAGTACGAATTTAGATAAAATACTTTAATATTATGTATCTACTCTATTAGAGGAATGTACACGCCAAATTTCGTGTTTCTATCTGTTGTCGTTTGATAGGTACCATTTTTATCCCTTTTTGTCCCATTTAGCCCCCTAAAAATAAAAATCACTCCAGGGTGCCCTTTTATGCTATAAAGGGAATGCGAATTGCAAATATCAAGTAAATAAAAGCTAATATGTTCAAAAAACATGCTGAAATATTCGAAATATTAGGGGTATTTTTAGTCCTTGTGAGGGAAAATTTTTTCCCTCTGGGCCGATTTCACCGATTTCTGGGCCATAAGACACATTTAGGGAAATTTTTAACCTCCAAGCTCATTTCGTTCGGCCGCTATCGGCGGACATGACTATATCGTCTTAGAATTTTACCTCTGGGCCGATTTCGCCTACTTTCAATCCCAACCGATCTGCAACCATAAGACACATTTAGTTAAAATTTTAACCTCCTAGCTCATTTCGTTCGGCCGCTATCGTGCTTTCAACAGACAGACAGACATACGGACATGACTATATCGTCTTAGAATTTTACCACGACCCAGAATATATATACTTTATGGGGTCTCCGATGAATATTTTAAGGTGTTACAAACGGAATGACAAAGTGAATACACCCCCATCCTGGAGGCGGAGGGTATAAAAAAGCCAAACGTTTATATTGTAGTTGGCGACAAATGTGTAACAATATTTTTTTTACTTTGAAAATTAACTCTTTATTATTATTTTTGTTACAGAAGACTATTATCCCGACCCTAATGTAATAGTCCAATTAATTACCTTTGGGTAAACTTCATATTTGCCAAAATTCCACAAGAAATACGAATAAGTTAAAGAGATCATGGTGTCAGCGGAAAAATTCACATGATGTGCTAAGCAAAGGATTTTCTTTCCACATAGTTCTCGATTCATCTTCAAGTAGCAAGTAGTAGACTCATCAGCCACCCTTACATTTGCATTGGGGGTTTTGCACAAGTTATGACTAATTTACCGCAATTCATTTTATGTATGAATGTAACTACGTATCTCGGTTGCAAATACATACCAAAACTAAATTAAAATCAAGACTAATGCAGTATACTTTTCGTTTGCTTTAATTCCACGAACGAGAGCTGGGACACATTCCAGACATCCTATTAATTTCTAATTTCTTAATATGGTATGTTGAATACTTCCATTTTTCATTAGGACTTGTCCATTGCATAAAGCGCAGTGTTTTTTTTGGAATTTTTCAAATTCATGTTCTCCACACACCCGAGCGGGGCTCGAGCATATGGAAATTTGAACATTTTTAGCATATGTTGCCAAAAACCTCGAAAGCAATATTTTTGCGGTATCAAATGCAATTTAATTTGCTGCAGTATTCTTTCATTTTCTCTATGCTCTTAGTACTAATGCTGTTTGAGTTGATGTTGCTGTTTCCGTAACGTTCGTATGTTCAAGTATGGCCATAAATGGGTTATCAAAGAGGAGATATGTATTTTATAGAAGCATATTTTTTCCTAAATATGTTGCCTAATAAAAAGTTTGAATTTATTTCATTGAATGTGATGTTCCCAGATAATCCTGCTAAATGGACCAAATGTTAAATTAAAACCACATCACATCTCATGTCTGTATGAAATAGTTTCTTAGTAAAAATAAAAAAATATTTTACGGGAATATTATTGGTTTGTTCGAAATAAATCATGTTATAACCCTATGGATATTTATGTACTGTTCCATGTATGTTCGTTCCATTTTCTTTTTCATGTTGTAATATGCTGCTTTCAGATGTGCCGTTGTTGTTTGTACTAAATGTCCCTTTTTCAGATATGGAGGATTTGGTTACATGCTCTAGTCTCGATGTTCGTTTGCATAGACAGAGAGAGAGAAGAGATGTTAATGCTGTTGCCAGAGTTTTGTAGCAATTCATGAAGCACTCGTGGGGCAGCAGTGGTGGTTGCGTAAGTTGTTGCATATATTTTGCTCGTATTTGCGGTTTAGTTTAATTAAGTCGAATTAAGACTAATTGCGCAAGCAGATGTGAATAAGAGATTGTGATTTCTCCGACTGCAGTTGCGAACATGACCGGGGGTGAGCATAGGGAGCAAAGACCAAAGAATTAAGCAAGTACAACTGCGTAGAATCTCATTTTTAGAGAATTATATTTTTTGGAAATTTCTGCTTGTAAACAGTTCTTAAATTTTGATTTCGTTAAATATGATTTGTGATGACGAAGATGCAATGACCATCACAACACAAAACGAATTGCTTCTTTATACAATATTTGAAGGATTTTTTGTAAGCCAGCTATTAATAATATTCGAAAGTTGTTCACTAGAAATGAGAGTCAGAATTTTTTAAAGAATTCAAAATTTATTTCCGTGGAGTGTTTTTCCATTTATATGGACGGCGACCCAGCCTAATATACAGTAATGAGCTTCCCCTACAATTGATGATATAGATGATTTTCAGTTGTATTTACACACAACAAAGGAAAGTCATTGAGTGCTAATTGCGATTTTAGATACAAAAATTATAATTAAAGTGCTTTCAAGGGCCTATTATTTCAGAAAAAAATGAGAAAAAATGTAATACAAAAAAATTACACAGGAAAAACATGATTTTTAAGGATATTTATATTTATATATTAATTTTAGCTCACAGATGGTTTGATCTAGGAACGTAATATTTTGCAAATCCTCATCAAACAATCCAAAATTTATTTCCGTGGGGTGTTTTTCCATTTGTATGGACGGCGACCCAGCCTAATATACAGTAATGAGCTTCCTCTACAATTGATGATATAGATGATTTTCAGTTGTATTTACACACAACAAAGGAAAGTCATTGAGTGCTAATTACGATTTTTAGAACTTCTTAACCAATTAAGGAACGCAACTTATTTCCAAACTGCTCCTGGAAAAGTTCCTACTCTGACATTTTGGTCCTTAACTTTGATCAAGTTAAATAAATATAAAATAAACTATATATATAATTAAATATAATTCTGAAAGGACATGATGAGTAGATAATTTTTGAAGTATAAACTTATAGTCCAGATAGTCTGAGTTTCTTTTTACAGTGGATCGGAGTTTTTCTTTTTTTGTCGAAGGGAGCATTACACTAAGTGAAAAAAGTGTTGTAAACTAATATCTGAGAGAATTTTTATTGTCAGAACTATATTATGAGAATCATTTTTTGGAAGATCTTAACCCTCTAGCACCTCTCTTGATGGGTCAATTTCACCTTTTTTTTCGTCAAACAAATCGTATATGGACATCACCCAGTGGCCCGGACGCCTTTAACTACGCCAAAAAGAAGAAAGAAACTGAAACAGTTGAACAGGCTTTTTAGTGTTCTAAAGCGCTTAAAGAAATGGCTTTTTAGTGTTCTAAAGCGCTTAAAGAGTACTACATTTTAAAAATATATCGTCAGGATTTAGTACAAAATTATAAACAATTTTTAATCGAAACGGACGTGACAAAAAACAGAAGTACTTTTGAAGGTCTAATAGAAATATGCAAAGTTCAAAGTTTTTTGGGAACTTTGTTTTTCCTTATAAACGGTGATTTTTAGCTATTATCTTCTTGGCAACACTGGTTTAAACAGCTGACGCACGTTTCGTGTTTTGTTTCACTGTCAAAAATCTTCAGCTTGGTCTATAATTTAACTATGAATTGTCTTACAACGAACAACGCTTACAAAATATTGAATTTTATTATCAAAATGCGTGCTCTGTTAAGAAAGTTCACCCCGCGCTTCCATTTTATGGTCAGTTTAATAGACCAACTGAAGTGGTCGGACTATTGTGACTAAATTTCGCACCAAATTTACATTGTTGGACATTAAACCACAAACACGCTTACGTAGAGTGCGAACTGAAGAAATTATCGCAGCTGTATCGGTCAGTGTTAATGATGACCATCAATTATCGATTCGTCGCCGTTCGCAGCAATTGGGCCTCTGTTACTCAAAAACGTGGAAATGCCAAAATTGGACTAAGCGGATGGACCATTTGAGGCGCAGTCAAGGTCAACATTTGCATGAAATAATCTTCAAACATTAAATTATATGGACCGTACTATCGATTCAAATAAAGATGTCAATATGTCCCCAGACGATCGCCTTGAATATATGCAATAAATTTTTTATTAGCATCGCATAGTTAGTTTTCCGACACTTTTTGCAGTCGAAAAAAAAAGAAATTAATACAGTAATTAATTGTTGAACACCAGAAATGCCACATCGCATGCTCGTTATTTCAAATAATGATTTCATGAATTTTTCTGAATTTTATGTGTTTTTTGAAAAACTTTCCTATAGCTTTTAAAAAATCACCCTTTATAATGTAAATGAAGGTCAGAGGATATATTTTATTCGTAGATTTATGAACTATGAGAATTATCTCTTAATTTTTTTTTTAAGAAATATGGAAGCGCCAAAAATGTCCACTCGTATTAAAAAAATTTAGTAATTTTCGTTATAACACTTCAACTTTTAATAAAAATAAAAGATAAGAAGATATCTTCAAGTTTAAAAATAAGAAAAGTTAAGTTATAAGGAAAAAAGAAGTAAAAACTTAGTTAAGTTCGGCCGGTCCGAACTTTATATACCCTCCACTATGGATTGCATTTCATAGAGGCTGTCGATTTTCGTATATCCAAATCAAGTACAAAATAACCTTCCTTCATATTCAACAAATTTTTGCCGTAAAAGTAAATTGTACGATTTTTGAAAAATCTTGTTATTTTGTGTGTCCATGCAGTCAGAGGAATATATACACCGAATTCCATGTTCTTGCTGCGATCCAACCAACCAAATGGGTACCATTTTTATCCCCTTTTTCCTATTTTAGCCCCTTAAGAGTACGACTTTCTAAAATCTCTTTATTTTGCGTGTCCACGTATTTATATGGATATACACACCGAATTTCATCTAGAATGATGAATGATGTAGCCATTAAGTTGGTACTATTTTTATCCCTCTGTACCCATTGTATGCCTTGAAAGTACGAATTGGAAAAAAAACTTTTATTTTTCATGTCTACGCAGTCAGTGGAACGTATTCTCCAAATTTCATGACTCTAGCTGCGGTCATTTGGCTGGTACTATTTTTATCCCCTTTTCTCCATTTCAACTCCAAAAAATACGAATATCGAAAAATCCGTTTATTTTACGTGTCTACGCTATCAGAGGAATGTATATACCGAATATCATGACTCTAGCTGCGAACATTTGGTTGGTACTATTTTTATCACTTTTTTACATTTGAACCCCAAAAAGTACGAATTTCGAAAAATCCTTCTAGTTTACGTGTCTACGCAACCAGATGAATGTATACACCGAATTTCATTATTCTAGGTGCAGCTGTATGGTTGGTACCATTTTTATCCCTCTATTCCCATTTTATCCCTTAAAAGAACGAATTTGGAAAAAATAATTTCATATTATGCACCTACTCAATTAGAGGAATGTCCACAGCGAATTTCGTGTTTCTAGCTGTTGTCGTTTGATATGTATCCTTTTTGCCCCATTTCACCCCCGATGAATAAATATCGTTTTATGGTGCACGTTTTTGTTATCGGGGGAATGCGCATACCCAATATCTAGTAAGTACAAGCATACATATTGAAAAAATATGCTTAAATACTCTAAAATATTAGGGTTGTTATGGGTTTTCTCAGTCCATGTGAAGGAAAAATTTTCCCTTTGGACTGATTTCGTTCATTTTTCCAATCCCAACCGATCTAAGACGTATTTATGCAAATTTTGGACCTCCTAGCTCCTTTCGTTTAGATGCTAGCGTGCTTTCAATAGACGGACGGTCGGACATAGCTAGATCGTCTTAAAATTTTATGACGATCAAGAAACTTTATAGGGTCTCAGGTCGATATTTCAAGGTGTTACAAACGGAATGACAAAGTTAATACACCCCCATCCTGGAGGTGGAGGGTATACTAAAGTAAAAAACTATTAATGTGGTCTGATTTTATTTTTTGGTAGGTACATTTTTGTAATTGATAGTTTCCTTGAATTTTGAAATGTTTGCTATCTATGGACCTGAACAGGGGAAATCGATTTTTTAAAGTTTTTTGCTATTTTGACCTTGAAGATGATTTTTGATTTTATTTGATTTTTTTTGAGACTGAGAAAATGATCAGTTTTGGCAAAAATGACACTGAGGCCGCAAATCTTGGAGAGGTAGAGGCTGAGAATTGGTACATATGTATTACTGAATATCAATTTGATGCCGAAATTTGGTTTTTCGTTTTGTGCGCGGATTGGGGTGGTAATAGTGCTTTTTTGAGCCAGAAGCTGAAAATTGGAACGTATATATTACTGATCATGAGAAAGATGAATTCGATGGCGTATTTTAGATTTTCGTTTTGTGGGCAGAGTGGGTGTGGCAAACGTGTTTTTAAAACTAGAAAGTTCAGGATTGGTACGCATGTATATGTTACTGACCACGAGAAAGATAAATATGATGCTGGATTTTGGATTTTCGTTTTGTTGGTGGGGCGTGGCAAAAGTGTTTTTTAGTGCTAGAACACTGAAAATTGGTACGTATATATTACTGATCATGATAAAAATCAATATGAAACCTGATTTTAATTTTACCATTTACATATATATAGAAGGATGGGTCGTGGTCCATACAAATGGTCTATTATTTCAGAAAAAAAAAATTGACAAAAAAGCAGCGCAAAAAATTCTTGCATAGGAAAAACAAACAAGCTAAAAAAACTTTATTTTCGTGGGATGACTGCTGCAATTTATTTTCGTGACCCATCCTAATATATAGCCGGTCTAACTCAGTTAACTGGATCTGAACAAAAAATATCAAAGAATACACGAATATGTTGCAGGCCAAAAGGTATTAGATTGTTCTATACGTATGCAACTTTTTGGACCTGAATTGAGGATAACGAAGTCAATATTGAGTAAACACCGCTATTTGAAAACAGTTTAGTAAAATTTAGGAATAATCAGAAAACATACCAATCATCATTTTGAGAGGGGTAATTTTTCAATTTTTTCCGTGAGTCACTCTGATAAAGATCCGCTAAACGTGTGTGCTTTTCTCCTAATATATTCAGAAATATATATTTAATTTGATTGGAAACTTATTTTGAAGCATGGAACTAATTTTTACGGATTCTGGCTCCATTTCTAAATATTTTTAAAAAATAAAAAAATCTGGCGGCGTGTATCAGACTGGAAAAACCCATTTTCTGAACATTTTCTAAATACATATAATCTTTCCATTTTTCATTTTAATTACTTTTAATTTAATTTCGTATTCTGATATTGGGTCAACTGACATTTTTCTGCGACGATTCCTTGTTTTGGCCAGAGGGGAGTGTTTTGTCATTCCGTTCGTAATACTTTGAAATACGCATCGTAGACGCCATAGATTATATATATTGTGGGTCGTTATAAAATTCTAAGGTGATATAGCTACATCCGTCTGTCTGTCTGAAAATTGGTGAACTTGGTTCACAGAGAAAAATATTTCCGTAACAAAATTCCCCTAATATTTAGAGTATTTTTTACAGATATCCGCCTTATGTTCGAACGTGATCCAAAAAGTTATTTTTTTCAAAATTCATTCCATTAGGGGGTGAAATGATACAAAAAGAGATAAAAAATTGCACAAATCAAACGACAACAGGAAGAAACGTGAAATGCGTTTTATAAATAGATTTAATTATCTACAATTGTAAAATTAGTGAATATTTCGAAATTTTAAGGGGTAAAAGAAGAATATAGGGATAAATATGGGACGACGATACGACTGAAACTAAAATCATGAATTTCGATGTTTACAATCCTCTTTTAGAAATCAGTACTTTTTGGTAAGAAAGTAGTGAAAGGTGATGGAATTGGTACCAACATACTGTGGAATGCACTCCGGACGAATTTAAAGAATTTTTGTCCTTTTTATTTTTTTGGGCAAATTTTTATTGTGCACATCTGCCCGTTTTTGGCTGCAATCCCACATGAAATTAATTGTGTTTTCCATAGTTTATGAAAATACGATATTTACTAGATCCTATGAATTTTGAGGAGGGGACTAATCACGGCATTCGAAAGGGATAGTTTACGATCGAAATCAATTTTTATTTTCTGTAGAAGAAGTATAAATTTCCGATAAAAACAAATAGGATGTTGAGCTAATGTTTTTTAGTTTGAAATCTCGTTATAGTTTGAATAATTTCTCTCGAAATTTATGTAATTTTTACATCAAATAAGAGCGCATTTCGATCGTAACTTTCTCGCTTTCGAATGTGGTGATTAAACCCCACATTCGCCGCTAAGGATACATAAAGAGTACATCCAATCCCAGTAACGATTCATGATTACCATTTAAGACAACTTAGTCTGCGTACAATCACCTTCAGCCTTCGACAGTATATGTTAACCAACTTCACAATCCATTTTGGAGCTATCAGTATATAACTCAAATCCAACAAATTAGTCTCCTCTTTCCCATTACTGACTGACAGGGACTGACATTAAATTAGTTCCATACTGTGCATATTGTAATTAAGAACTGAGCATATTGTAAAAAGAATGATTCCCCTAATAGTGTGCAACGAATTTCAACAAAACGTAAAAGCCTCTAAATAGGCTTTAAAGTTAGAGACATTTAACAAAATGTCAATATGTCCCCAGACGATCGCCTTGAATATATGCAATAAATTTTTTATTAGCATCGCATAGTTAGTTTTCCGACACTTTTTGCAGGCGAAAAAAAAAAGAAATTAATACAGTAATTAATTGTTGAATACCAGAAATGTCACATCGCACGCTCGATATTTCACAGACTTATGAAAGCTCACAGTTTCAGACACAGTCGGTCGCACAGGAATACCACGACCAAATGCTCGCAAACACACGCACACACATATATTTATGGAAACCAAGCAACCACTTGGCGCCCAGTGTGTCATTCCATCCAATTTGGTCCAATAGAATTTCCTCGCCAGAGAGTAAAATATTTTCCGAAACTATTCAAATAAATCACTTTTGCCTATGCTTGCCTGCCGTGCTGTGCTGTGCTGGCTTGCCATCCATGCCGTTATCATTTTGCTCTTTTTTGTATTAATTATTGCAGCGCCTAACAGTATGCAATATTTGCAACGACTATACCGCAGCTAAAGGCATTAGATTGACTATGTGTGGAGAGTGTGCTCGGGTGTGTGTCTGTGAGTGGAGTGCTCTCGTTCTATTGAAAGTATGGCGTTTATTAAAACGACAACAGTAGTTTTTCCTGTTCCGCAAAAAAAGAGGAGAGCAGAGCAGAGGACGAGAAAAAAACTAGATAAAAATAGAAGAGCATAAACGTAAAAAATGCAATAATAAAATACGGCTATCATGGTGCCGGGACAATATCTGACGGTGCAGAGGTTAAAATGTTGTAGCTTTTGTTGTTACAGTGGCATGTGTCGCAGCGGCAGCAACAGCAGCAGCAGATTTTGTGCTGTTAACATTCAACAATATTCTGTGGGGATTCTGTGGCAAAATTGGAAATGATTTATTGGCGGAATTACCAATGTTAGCAAGTGTAATTTTAGATATTAATAAATAATACTAGTTTAAAAATAGAAATATTTAAATAATAAATATATATGCCAGCAATATATCGAAAAGCGTTTTTTATGAATTGTCAGTACAATTTTCAGCTATAACATATATGAGAGGTTGTATGCTTGATATTTAATAACACTCGCGGAATATAATAAATTACTCAGCTACCAAAGTAGGAGTCAAATACTTCACCACAAATTTAAGACGATTAAGTGTTTTTCCAAATATTGTTATACCTCCTCAGGACATTATAGTCGTGTTCATTTGTTTAAAACACATAATCAATCGACTCACCAATTATTTACAGAAGAAATTTTTGCTATAGACTTGCCATGAAACTGATTCAGATTTAGGTAAGGCTTACAAAAATGCCATCACCCCGGTATCGGTGCATCGATTAGAACTTTTGTAACTCTAAGAGGTTTTTTAGTGGGTCGATGTAGGTAGTTTGTGGTCATAGTGTTATCAAAATTAAAATCAAATTCCTTCCGGCAAAATGCAATATATTTTTTTGCGTTAGTAAACATTTTTGAGTTCCTTAAAAAAATTAAATTATGGCCCTAGTGATTATTTTAATATATTAACATAGATTCCAGTACGTGTGGCCATGTTTCCTATAAATAACAATAAACAACAGCTCCTCTATTGTGCTTCTTTAGTGTGTCAATGTATGTAGAGTATTATTATTATTTGGAAGGATTGTGATATTCAAGATGTGTGATCAAATAAGCCTCACATGAAAAGCTGTAATTGCAAAAATATTTATTAAATGCATCCATACTATACATTTTAGGAATGGATTCCAACTCCCAAAAAAATGTATCTGATAATTATATGAAATTATGGGAACATTTGCTATTAACGAATATTGAATTAGTTGACAAAAAATAAAAGAAAATGTATCAAAAACCAATACAAATTGTTCCTTCCATTTTCCAAAAATAAATAGAGGTAATCGAATGAGAGAACGAGCCGGCAAATCAGCCGAAAGCCGCCGCCGCAGACCCATTTTCAACAGCGCCGCCGCCGCCGATAATTATGGTACGGCTTGTAACTCTGTCTTCGTTGAGGCAAATGTTCACGAATTGGAAATTTTAGCAAATAAAAAAGATAATTAAATAAACAGAAATCGACTGTTTACGTCCTCGTCATCTGTTGCACTGTCGATCAAAAAACATAAATCTATAAGAAGGTCCGTCCGTCTCATTTAAAAAATTGAGCGAGTTACGTTAGATTAAAATGTGAATAATAAAATTTATGAGAGTGCTGTCGTCAGTTTTGACAGAAATCATACAAATTAACATACAAATTTCGCCGGGAACAAAGAAGAATAGTATAATTTTTTCCTTATATTTCAATAAAAGGTTTTGATATTAGTAAAATAAAATAAACTAAGTAAAATATTCACAAAATTAATGTTTTTGTCGTTTCTTTGTGCTGTTTTCTTTAGTCCATTCACAATTAATTAAAAATCTGGAAAAATGTTCATTTTGAAACATCCATTCTTCGCCTAAGAGCGAGAAAAAGAGTGTAGCTCTTTCATTTGCATTTCAATGGCACGACAGAAATCAAAGAGTCGGACGGACCTTCTTATAGATTTATGTTTTTGCTGTCGATGTAGCAGTGTAAACAGTCGATTTCTATGTTTGTTTACCTGTGTTTTGTTTTGTAAAATGTTCAATTCCTGAAAACGTTCCCAAACGAAGGACGAAATATTTAATAAATAAAAGCAAAATTACAAGAAAAAATGAACTTGATTTTTTTAGAAAAATATCGAATAAAATGTCGAATAATTTGTTTTTTCTTTTACATATTTATTCGTGTCTATTCATAATACGCAAAAAAAATTTCGTATTACAGATTTTCAACTTTTTAAAATTTTGAAAATTGAAAGAACGTAATTTCTTTTTTCGAATTTCTCGAACTGTTTTTCGCACATTTTAAGATTATAATAATAATTATAATAATTTTGCGCTCAATATGGTCTATTAGAAACTAGCTGTTTTACCCGGCGCTGCACGGGTTCATTCTTCCCTACCCCTACTTCGAATACATTTGATAATAAAATGAGTGATAATTTTAAAGTATACTTGTGTGGACAGTACCCAGCTCCTTTGTCCTAGTATAGCCAGGAACCATCGTCTGTCCACTGGTTAGCTACAAAAAAAAATTCAGGCGAATCGTCCTATACCAAACATACAGACAAACAGACATAAGACACACATTGATTTATATATATATATATAGATTGTAGTTTCTCAGATTTTTAAAATCTTATTTTTTGCATCAACATTGAGATACTGTGCTATCTATTACAAAAATAATAAAAAAAATTATCTGGTAGTGGTGTTCGTATATGGTTATATTTCTATGACTTATAATATTACAATATAACTTTGTTTTCAGTACGTATACATTATTCAAATATAATGTAATAATAGTATGTATACGCCCACGTATTTATGAGGCAAGTGCAAACTCTCATCCAAATCTCGAAATCTTACCCCAATGTCAATCATATGATAAAACATACCAACACACCTAACACCGGGGTACTTATACATTATTATGACATAATATAATTAATAGTAAGTATTTTTGTAATAAATTGCAGAGTATCTCAATGTGCGATTTTGACCTTGAAGATGAAGTTTTGATTTTCAGCTTTTTTTCAGAATTGTTCTTTATGACAAGAGGTACTTTTAGTCCTTGTGATGGAAAATGTTTTCCCTTTGGGCCGATTTAGCCTAGTTTCAATCCCAACCGATCTACGACTATTAGACGCATTTATGGAAAATTTGAACGTCCTAGAGCATTTCGTTTAGATGCTAGCGTGCTTTCAACAGACGGACGGACATGACTAGATCGTCTTAGAATTTTATGACGATCAAGAATATATATACTTTATAGGGTCGATATTTCAAGGTGTTACAAACGGGAGGACAAAGTTAGTATACCCCCACCCTGGAGGTTCGAAATTATCGTTAAAATTTTCAACTTCTGTCTATACAATGGTACTGGTATTGTGTTACGATATCGAAAAAGCTTTCGACTCTGTATGGCATGATGGGTTCACAAAAAAAACTAAACCATTTTTGCTATCCTATATATCTTCAAAAAATAATAAATAGTTTCTTATCATATGTGGTAAATATCTAGTTGGCCTACCACAAGATTCAGTACTTTCCTCAGCGTTGTACTCTTCACATCCTGCATTCCAATTGTAAAAGGTCGTGATTTTTCTGAGGAAAGAATTCAAATGTGATAATTAATGCATAATTTTGATTCATTTAATTTGATAAATGGAAGTCAATGAAGAGAAAACTCAAGCAACATTATTTTTTTAATAAGCCTCCAAAAATAATTGATACATTGTATCTCGAAATACACGGCACTACTATAAGTATTAGAGATGAAATAAAATATCTGGGAATGATTTTGGATGGGAAACTTACTTTCAAATGTCAGCCTGCGACAAAAACGTTTTACTCCCTGCCAAATACTCCCTGTTATTTAAATAAATTTAGAAGTGGAACGATTACCAAACAAAATAATGTGCAAAAATTTACCAAAGTTGAAAAATGGCTAAAAATTGTTTAAAAAATGTATTTGCTGGAAAAACAACACAGATTTCTTTAGGCTTTTTTAATAAGCTATATATCTATCGAAAGCTCCAGGTTTCTGCTTTTTAAATCTAAGTTACAGGCTTATAAGTGTGCAAAGGATTATAAGTGTGCACGATTTCCACCAAGGAAGTATAATTGAACATTTCGTACTTTTTGAAGGCGAAATCGGGTAAAAAGGGATAAAAATGGTACCAATCATACAGACGGTGCTGGAATCGTGAAATTTGGCGTGTATATACCTCAAAATTCTTACAAACGCAAAACGAAGGAATTTTTTGAAATTCGTACTTTTAAAGGGATAACGGGAAGGTACCAAAGGTCCAAATGTACCAACAAAACGACTGACGCTATAATCATGAAATCAGTGTGTATATTCGTCTTACAGCTGAGATGCGAGATAAGAAGGGATTTTTCGAAATTTGTACTTTTAAGGACTTAAAATTGAGATTGTACATCCGCCCTTTCGGAACAAAAAGCGATTAAAATGTATCGAATAAGGTATATACATAATTACTCTGACGTAATTTGCATAATTATAATAATTACAAATGTATTCTATCAAAGTGTGTACGTTAAAAGTGGAAGCGGATCAAAAGTAATAAAAATCGAACAAAACAAATTAGGGAAATTGGGATATAGTTTTCAGCTAGAATATGAAAAGGCTATTAAAAATTCGGTGTGCACATTTCTCCGAGCACGTAGAAGCACAACATAAATGTTTTTTTAAAAAAGAAATAAAAAATATTACCAACCAAAATATTGCACTAAAATCGTGAAGTTCTGTGCGAACATTATAGTCAGTAGCCCAGTCGAAAAAAATTAAAAAAATATATAAAAAATGTTTGTTCTATTTATAAGTTCATATTTCAAGCCATGCACCGGTATTTATATGTAAAGGATTTAATTTTACAAAGGTTTAAATTATTTTTTTTACAATGGTTTATTTTAAAATGTTGTACGTTTAAAGTGATTATAAAAACATTTTTAGATTTAAAATTGCAACTGATTTCGACTACCGGATGTGTGCAGCATATATGAAAATATTAGCAAAGATAAATTTTCACAGTATTGCGATTATCCGTATAGAAGTTACAAAAGGTTTAATTTTACGTAATGGTGATTTGTGTGGGAGGTACAAAAAAGGGCATGGCAAAATTCTCCATATTTCGTACGCTCAAATTGATTATAAAAACTTTATCAAATATCAAAATACAACAGGGTCCGAAAATTTTACTAGCAATATGGACTATACCTGTGGGGGTATATCAATTTCAAACATCTCCAAATTTAAACTAAGTCTGGGTAAAATAATACTATGTTCAGAGTTTGAATAAATTCCTAACTCCATTCGAGAGTTATCCTGTACACCAGCCAGTCAGATATACAGACAGACGGACGTGAAAGGGATTTTAGACTATCTAACCCAGGTGACATATACGCTCCTACTCCGTTGATACGGACAAATATTTTTCTACTTTATATGATTGTAAGAAAATTGTTTCAATGTTTTTGCCTACTTAAACTAAACTATTGACTACGTCTAAATTGATGACAAAATATAATATGATTTTTTAATTTGTACAAAGGGGACTAACATTAATTCGGTGTATAAATTCCATCGGCAATGTAGAATCTGGAATCGACAATTTGGTGCGCAAAATAATGTGATTTTTCGAAATTTGTCACCGTTTACAAGCGATTTAACCTGAAGAGTATATGCTTACACCGCGTACGAAGTAGCGGGTATTTGTAATACTGGAACACAATATCATTCACATGACTACCACGACTTGCTCGGAAGTACCTCATCCGATCAACCCAGTTTTTCAGTACAGCCCAAAATCCACACCAAACAGTTACTCCTTGTGGATGCATTGGCTTCTCAATAGTCACGTGCGGGTTCTCTGAGCCCCCTATGCGGTAATTTTGCTTATTGGCATAGCCACTGAGATGAAAATGAGCTTCATCTGAAAACACGAAAAATTTCCACGTACATTTCTTACAGTTTGCGTTAAAGACTCACTACTTTGGAAGTAAGTTTTTAATATTTCACAATTTTGTTCCTTCTTCCCTGTGCCGGACTGCCCGATGTTCAATGTTATTATCTCAAAGCGAAAGTTATTAAATTTTGGCCTATGTGACTTGATTCTTGACCACAGACATATAATGACATATCGACTGTGTAATTTTAATGTAGCCTAATGCGAGATTGTACTTGTACTGTCCTCGAATGCATCTCTTGGAAATCGGCTACTCATTAAATCTGCAATTTGTCACTTCACCATTCAAATTGCTAGAAGGGCCCATTACACAGTACTATCACTAGTATCTCAATAAAGTGACTGCCTCGGTCATTGATCAATTTTTAATCACACCATAGAGTGAGACACACACCTTTGCTCCAAATTCACATGAACTTTATACCTTCTCTTAAATTTCGTAATTCTACTATGCCACAGCTTTGACTTCATGCCAACATATTCCATCTAGATACAATTAATTACTTGACGGAAACTGTCCAAACGTACGCTATAAATATTTACATCGCCTTAGTCCCCAAAAATTCACACCCCGCCCCACCCCACCACTCACTAACATTTTCGGGTCACCGCCGGAACTTGCACATAGTTTCTTCTTGTAACATAGTTTCGTCATCGTTCACACAAAATGAGAAAGTACTTGCAAATCTGCTGTGATCCAATGATAAATTAAACGACTAAATAAACAACTCATTTCACTTTTAAAAAATGTATACACAAAATAAACTATGCAAAGACTTTGCCTTTATGTAGTTAGTTTTCTAACCTCAATATTTAAGCGATACGCTGAACTGAAAAGTGCCGCAATCTTTTTCCTCCAGTTCTTTTGGTCGTGATTTAAATGTTTGTGAGTGCGCCACCCGCTTGCCCACCAAAAAAAGAGGACACAACAAAAATAAACTTAGCCCAAATTGTTGCCATAAGTTATAGTTGCCGAAAAATAGAAGAAGAAGAAGAAAAAACAAAGTTGAAGCTGCTTGGCCTTTTTCTTGTTTTCTGGTAAACTTAAGTAATTTTTAATATTTTCATTTAACATCACTTTATATTCTGGTAACTCTCTCTCTCTCGTTTTTTTGGTAGCGCTGAAACTGGCCGCGAATCGAGGTGGGTCTGTCTATCTTGGTGAACAGATGAGTGATCTTAAGGGAATTAATAATTTTGTATCAATATATTTCATGGAGTAGGGTAGTAATTTTACTAAATAATGTACATGGAATGAGTTAAAACAAATAAAGAGGGTGTTACGTCTGATCAGGAGAATTTTGTATACATTCCAATACTCATTGCATTTCGCAGTATTATCGGCAGGTCGATATTACTTTAAGGACCAGGTCTTCTTGTATGGCGCTGACACAAATATAGTTTTATTGTGATCTAGTTTTTTGTTTGCCTGTTCAAAAATTGCAAGAAGTATATTAAAATACGGAATATAAAATAGAGTTTATTAAAAAAAATTGAAATATTACGAAAACGCAAATTTGGCAAGTGAGTTGTGCTTCTCGTTTGTTTGTGAGAATCATCTCCTTATAGAGGCCGGGTTTGATGTCGAAAAGTCGCTGCGAAGCCACTTGAAAAGACTTTTGACATGGTCGAAATCATGATCGTGGTAGTCTGCAGCCAAGTAATAAATGTCACCATGCCATATAGATGCAAAATGGTCTTGAGCCAGGACAATATCCCAGTTCAAATCAAATATTACGAAAACATCAAAGTTTTAGTACTTGTTTGATCCTTGTGTAGAGAGAAATCTCTAAACTGATTCCGACATTTTCGATCTTCAAACATTAGACAGTTATGAGTCATACCATGTCAAGCGGTATAATTTTTGACCTCGATAGATGGCATGGTTTTGAAAATTTGTATATGCATTCTTCTCATAAAAATATAATATATTGAGGGCTTATATTCATAAGTGGCTATGAACAAAAACACAACTTTTCAGGAGAGCGAAAAAACTGATTTACTCCTTAATTTAAGAGTAATTATGAATCATTCATCTGCAGTTTAATCTAAAGAGGATTACTAATTGCTACGATTAAATTTTTTTCGAAATTTCCTATTATTCGCGGTTTTATGGTTCATAGCCACTTTTGCACGTTTAAAATTGAGCTCTATGAATTTTGAAATAAGCACGTAGCCATTTATGTTCAAATATATAAATAAGATTTATTGTAAACTCGATGACGTTTTTTTATGAAATGTTGGCAATGTTGTGTAGAAAACGCATTTTTTGGGATGTGCGCAGTGAATTTAAAGATTCCAGCTTTATCCGTCAGATTGGCACCATTTTTATCCCCTTTTCCAAATTTTCTACAAAAAGTGCATATTGCGTTAGGGCACGGTAAACAAAAAATACAAATTGGATATTTTTGGAGAATTTTCATTTTCGCGGCAAATATGGCTAAAATGATTTTCACACATGAAATTTTTGTTTTATGATTTTCTCGCGATCTGTCTGATTTTTTGTTTGTGTATTAAGAACCAATGTCGCTTGTAAAAATGGCTGCAATTGTTGAAAAATCCAAAAATCGCGGTTGCAATTGCTAATATTTAAACTTTATCTGTTCAGATTCTGAAACTTTTCTGACACAAATTTTCCGAATGAAGTTACCAATCATATGCCATAGAAATATTTTGATATTCTCAATATGATAAAAAGTTACGCGGGTTTGTCTATAGATATTTTTCATAACCTGGGAACCAAAATGCTATTAACCGCGTAATGAAGGAATTTAAATCTAGAACCTAAATCTAGAAAAATAGTTTAAACAAAATCGTTGTAGCGAATTACAACCTTAGGTTATATGCTGCTCCATTTTTGAACTATATTATTTTTATGTCCATATCAACTTTTCCAGTCACAAATTTAAATGATGAAAAATGCATTTTTCTTTTTTTCTGTAACACCGATTTTGATGTACTATATCAATTTCAATTAATTTTAAGATATTGAAGTGGAAAATTTTTAAGGTTATTACAATTTTCGTCTTTTCTTTTGATCTTCGAAATGATTACATTAATTATTTTGTTTTTTAAACTTTGAAGTAGTTTTCTTAGATGCGTAGTTTGGAACAGATATGTGGGCGAGCAGAGAGACGGACACAGTCATAGTGGGTAACATTTTTCATTTTTGGTCGAAGGGAGCACTGTACTAAGTGAAAACAAGTAAGGAAAGGCTAAAGTCGGTCGGGGCCGACTATATGATACCCTACACTTTCTACTCCACTACAATTCAATTTGGTGAAAATCGTGAACGGCATTTGTATGGGAGCCATATATAAATCTGAGCCGATCTCATCTGCGTTTACCATAGATGCTTCTAGTGTAAATATAAGATGTCCTGCCGAATTTGAAGAAAATCGGTTAAGGTGTGTGGTTACTACAGCGGTTAACCTCAAATCGGGAGCTATATCTAAATCTGAACCGATATGACATATTTTTATCACAGATGTTTCTAGTTGAAATATGTGGTGTTGTGGCTTCTAGAGTCAAATCGGGAGCGACAATTGTATGGGAGCCGATTTGACCCAATTTCACCAGAAATGTTTCTACACCTTTTTCGATTGTCTTTCAAAAGAAATCACTTGAAATTCAAGAGACACCAGTTGAAATTCAAAAATTCCATTTGCAATTCAAAAAATGTTTATTGAAATTAAAAACACTCATTTGTAATTCAAAAGATAACATTTGAAATTCAAAAGTCGTCATTTGTAATTCAAAAGACATCATTTGAAATTCAAAAGACATCATTTGAAATTCAAAAGACATCATTTGAAATTTAAAAGACGTCATTTGAAATTTAATATACATCATTTGAAATTCAAAACTCTTCATTTGTAATTCAAAACTCGTCAAAGGTAATTCAAAAGACACCATTTGAAATTCAAAAGTTTTCATTTGAAATTCAAAAATTATTCCATTTGCAATTCAAAAAGGGTAAACAAAATTATTTAAGCAAGATATACATTAGGTTGGGTAGCATTTATTTATTTCTGTAAATTTCAATATGCTGCTGTTTAGAAAACAGATTTACCTACCTCCCTCGCAAATCACTCGAACCTATTTAAATTTAAAGATTTTATAACTTCTATACGGACGATCGGAATACTCGGAAACTTGATCTTTGGTAATGTTTTCATAGATACATACACCTATGAGCACTATTGCAAGACCTCTCACACAAATTGGCATATGCTTTGGTTAAAATAAAACTGATCATTAACAATTTAATATTGGAAATGGTTTTACAATAACTTTATACCTGTAAAATAATTATGATTTGTTGTACCTCCCACACAAATAATCCGACTCTAACTAAAATGCAAGTCATTATATGCAGATGCTCTCTGAGCTGCAGAATATCCAAATTTGCAAAATAAATGCTACCCCGCCTAATATATATTTTTCTTAAAATTTTAAGAAAATCTGTTAAAATTTACGGTTTCTACCGGAAAATTTTAAATAAGAAGCTAAATTTGAATTGTGGCTATATCTAAATCTGAACCGATTTGCTTCAAGTTAAATAGCGCCCGTCTTCGACGTGCAAAAATCGTTTGTGTCAAGTTTCGTTGGAATAGGACAATAATTTCGACCAGTATTGTGATTACAAAATAGATGGACAGACAGACAAACGGACATGGCTAAATCGATTCAAAAAGAGGTTCTATGTCGATCGCTATAATAAACGATGGGTCTATCTCGTTTCCTTTTGGGTGTTACAATCAAATGCACAAAGACATTAGACAAAGACCTGTGTGTAGGGTATAAAAATGTTTTAAGTTAAAGTCTGAGAGGATTCTTATTGTCAGAACTATGTATATTGTGGAATTTTATGAGGATTATTTTTGTGGGCGATCTAAACCATCTAGCTCCCCTCTTAATGGGTCAAAAGTGATATTCAAGCATTAAGATGTTATACGAAAAAAATTGGCGAAAATTTTCAGTGCGGTTCACCAAAAAAAAATTTAGGTATTTCGGTAAAGCCCGATAAACAAAAAATTCAATTTGGATACTTTTGAATCATCGCGGGCTAAAATGATTTTTATGAATGACATTTTTGTTTTGAAATTTTCTCGCGATCTATCCAACGGCTGAGTCTTTGCATCTGTATAAAGAACCAAAGTAGCTTGTAACATATATGTGCCAGATAGTATGATAGTGGTCTAAGACAAAAATCCACAAAAGTTGAGATATGCTAATTTTTCTCTTTACTTTGATCAGTTCTCTAATTTAAGAATTTATATAGTATTGTTGCTATGTCATTTCTCTTTTTATGCACACCAAAATTATCGTTAGTGTTAGTTTGAAAGTGGTCCACTGGCATCAATGTGTGGTGATGTAAACACACATTTTTTATTTAAGTGATTCAGAAAATATATCTTAACTTTAAATAATAAATATAAAATGAAATTATATGAAATGTAAATAATAATTTCTATACGAACAACCTGTAAATATTTATATTTATTTTTTATTTTTCTTATAAGAAACTTTTTCTGCTTTATTTCATTTTATGTAAGGAAATATTATTTTTCGAATTAAAATAAAATATTTTTTTTATTGTGAGTAGAATGAAAGTAATGGTTACCTCAGAGGAACCAACGATGTAAATTTTTATATCCTCCATCTAAGGATGGGGGTATATTCACTCCAACGTAAACTATTGCATATCTCAAAACGAATAAAATGTGACATAGACCTATTAGACTATTATACTAACGGTCACATATGTAGTCAGTCGCGGAAAAAGCTGTAATTATTGCAAATAAAGCGTGATTTTGTAAAAGATATAGGAAAGTTTTTCAAAAAATAAAACACACAAAATTCAGAAAAATGCATGAAAATGGTCCATCCGCTTAGTCCAATTTTGGCATTTCCACGTTTTTGAGTAACAGAGACCCAACTGCTGCGAACGGCGACGAATTGGTAATTGATGGCCATCATTAACACTGGCCGATACAGCTGCGATATTTTCTGCCATATTTCGCACTCTACGAAAGCGTGTTGGTGGTTTAATGTCCAACAATATAAATTTGGTGCGAAATTTAGTCACAATAGCCCGAATAGCCGCTTCAGTGGGTCGATTAAACTGACCATAAAATGGAAGCGCGCGATGAACTTTCTTAACAGAGCACGCATTTTGATAATAAAATGCAATAATTTGCAAGCGTTGTTCGTTTGTAAGACGATTCATGGTTAAATTATAGACCAAACTGAAGATGTTTGACAATGAAACAAAACACGAAACGTGCGTCAGCTGTTTAAAACAGTGTTGCGAAAAAGATAATAAAGGGTGATTTTTTAAGAGCTTGATAACTTTTTTTTTAAAAAAACGCATAAAATTTGCAAAATCTCATCGGTTCTTTATTTGAAACGTTAGATTGGTCCATGGCATTTACTTTTTGAAGATAATTTCATTTAAATGTTGACCGCGGCTGCGTCTTAGGTGGTCCATTCGGAAAGTCCAATTTTGGGCAACTTTTTCGAGCATTTCGGCCGGAATAGCCCGAATTTCTTCGGAAATGTTGTCTTCCAAAGCTGGAATAGTTGCTGGCTTATTTCTGTAGACTTTAGACTTGACGTAGCCCCACAAAAAATAGTCTAAAGGCGTCAAATCGCATGATCTTGGTGGCCAACTTACCGGTCCATTTCTTGAGATAAATTGTTCTCCGAAGTTTTCCCTCAAAATGGCCATAGAATCGCGAGCTGTGTGGCATGTAGCGCCATCTTGTTGAAACCACATGTAAACCAAGTTCAGTTCTTCCATTTTTGGCAACAAAAAGTTTGTTAGCATCGAACGATAGCGATCGCCATTCACCGTAACGTTGCGTCCAACAGCATCTTTGAAAAAATACGGTCCAATGATTCCACCAGCGTACAAACCACACCAAACAGAGCATTTTTCGGGATGCATGGGCAGTTCTTGAACGGCTTCTGGTTGCTCTTCACTCCAAATGCGGCAATTTTGTTTATTTACGTAGCCATTCAACCAGAAATGAGCCTCATCGCTGAACAAAATTTGTCGATAAAAAATTTCGAACCGAACACTGATTTTGGTAATAAAATTCAATGATTTGCAAGCGTTGCTCGTTAGTAAGTCTATTCATGATGAAATGTCAAAGCATACTGAGCATCTTTCTCTTTGACACCATGTCTGAAATCCCACGTGATCTGTCAAATACTAATGCATGAAAATCCTAACCTCAAAAAAATCACTCTTTAGCAAAAAAATCACGGTTACAATTGCATTTACTTCAACTTTCTTTATTTATTTTTTATTTTATTTCTTTATTCTGCACAAATATTTCCTATTTAGTAAATATTTGATCCTTAGTCTTTTTTGAAAGGACTTTCTTTGATTTTCTCGAAAAAGGGTCAAATTGGCCAATAAAGAGAAAATAAGATTCGGCCGGGCCGAACTATAATGTAAATATAAATATATATAAAAACATTGCTGTAATTGTGAAGGTGAACAAGCCTAAATATCAGGTGATTGTCAGTCGCCAGTAGGGAGAAGCATTTTCAGATACAGACAAAGTGACTGTATTATTTTGATAAGAAAAGTACAAATTTTAAACATATCTCCGTTCACCCCATTCTCCGCCCAAAGGTACATATTTCGCAAAAACAACTTTTTGTTTCGAGTCTTCATAGTCAGAAAATCCTTCTATTTTACGTGTCTATGAAATTAGAGGGATTTTCATGATTCTAGCTGTTGTTGTATCATTGGTACCATATTTTATCCCTTTTTGTCCCATTTCAACAAATTTCAAATATATGAAGATCAGAAATTTAATTAATAAGCCAAGGCTACGAATACTTTTATACTATATATATATATATATAATGGAAATAATACTTCAATTCACAAATTAAATATAAGACAGCAATTTTAAATACCGTTAATATTGAAGAATAGAGATTGTGTTTTATCTCTCACGTACGAAAACTTCATGATTCTACCATTTTTTGTTTGATGTAAACGCAACAAAATAAAGTACGAATTTGGAAAAATAATTATTTTACGTGTCTATGCAGTCAATGGAATGTACACACCGAATTCCATTATTCTATCTGCGGCCATTTTTATCCCCTTTTCCGCATTTCACCCCTTAAAAGTACGACTTTCGAAAATCTATGTATTTAATGTATACAGCGAATTTCATGGTTCTAGCTGCATCCATTTGTTTGGTACAATTTGTATCCCCTTTCTCCATTTTACGCCCCAAAAAGTACGAATTTCGAAAATGTCTTTTATTTTATGTGTCTTTTTTTATTTACTTTTATATTATGTATCTACTCTATTAGAGGAATGTACACGCCAAATTTCGTGTTTCTATCTGTTGTCGTTTGATAGGTAGCATTTTTATCCCTTTTTGTCCCATTTCGCCCCCTACAAATAAAAATCACTCTATGATGCCCTTTTATATTTGCGCATTGCAAATATTAAGTAAATACAAGTAAAGGGTGTTTTTTATTGGGGTATAGAACTTTAAGTTGGCATCACTTTTTTAACTGGCGGCCATTTTGTCAGCTGTCAAGTGATTAATATTTAGTTTGGTTTGCCATTTCATCATGAACAGGTTGACAAAAGAACAACGCTTGCAAATCGTGCAAATTTATTTCGAAAGTAATGGTTCAGTTCGCGAAGTTCACCGCAAGCTCCATTTTATGGTCGACATAATCGTCCATCAGAGCAATTAATTCGGTTAACCTTGGATCGTTTTCGCACTACGTTTACACTATGTGATAATACGCATCCGCAGAGACGTCGAACAGTGCGCACCGAAGAAACAATTGCCGCTGTAGAGCAAAGTGTTGAAGAGGACCCGAATGAATCGATTCGCCACCGTGCACATCAATTGGAGTGGTTGAAAATTGGACCTGTAGAATTGGCTATATTCGAGCCAGCCGCGGCGGCCACATGCCCGAAATCATATTTAAACATTAATGGCATAAAATTATCCTTCCAATAAAGCCAAATTGATGGACATTAAAACGATTTTCTTGTGTTTTATTTCAATTCGAAGTTCTATACCTCAATAATAAACACCCATTATATATGTCCAAATAACATGCTGAAATACTATAAATATTAGGGGTATTTTCAGTCCTTGTGAGGGAAAAATTTTTCCCTCTGGCCCGATTTCGCTCCCTTTCAATCCCAACCGATCTGCAACCATAAGACACATTTAGGAAAAATTCGAACCTTTTAGCTCATTTCGTTCAACAGACAGACAGACGGACATGGCTATATCGCCTTAGAATTTTACCACGACCCAGAATATATATACTTCATGGCTTATCCGATGAATATTTTAAGGTGTTACAAACAGAATGACAAAGTGAATATACCCCCATCCTTAGGTGGAGGGTATAAAAAGGGGGAGTAGCGTCCCTTGAAACGATCTTCTGCCCTGTTAGTAACCGAACCAAATAAATTTCACACACTTCTTTTAAAACACTTTGTTTTCTGTCTAAGACAACAAAAACAAATGATCTCGAACCTGAAATTATATATATTCTAGGTCGTGGAAAATTCTAAAACCGAGGCTATATCGTATGTCTGTTGAAAGCACAAAAAACTATGAAAAGAGAGGATCAAATAGTAAATAATACCCTAGTCCACGAAGTGGTGTAGGGTATAAAAACAAAACAGATGAAATATTATGTTTAATTTGTGGTTTAATAGATTTTTATTAAATTATTATTATTATTTTATTATTATTTTTTTATACCCTTCATGGTAGCAGTATATATTCATTTTGCCAGTCCGTTTGCAACACTTGGAAATATTCATCGGAGACCCTATATATTATATATATTCTGTGTCGTGGAAAATTCTAAAACCATGGCACAATAGCTTCCCGACAATATGAACTAGGTAGTTCAGATTTTCCACATGTGCGTCTTTTAAAATAAAAGGATATTTCGAAATTCGAACTTTAAAACGATGGATAAAAATGGTACTACGCTGCGGCTGGAATGAAAATCATCAAATTCTATGTATACATTCTTCTGACTGACTTATATTCGCAATATAAAATAATGTTTAGAAATTAGTACCGAAAGGGGATAAAAATGGTATCAATCAAACGGCTGTAGCTGGAATAATAAAATTCGGTACATACGCTCTTACTGCGTAGACGCGATCAAAAGATACTTTGGAATGCATTCCTTGGTTGAGGGTATCTAAGATTCGGTGCAGTCGAACTTTACGCATTTTAAATTCTATTATAAAGGAGGTCATAATTTATACATTTGTCCATAGATATCTTTCAAATGACTAGCTATTGAAAATAGACAATAAAAAACTATTTTAAAAGGTCAAATTTTGGCGATTATACCTAAACCAACGGGATTATGATATGGATTTATTGCCCCCAACCTTACCATCTGTTTAACGTTTAATAGGGTATGACAAGAGTTACACTGCCAAAATTATATAAAATGTTTAATTAAAAAATGTTAAAATAAACAAGTAAAGAAGGTCAATGTCGGTCGTGACCGACTATATGATACCCTACACCTAGTAAATATATCCTGTGGTGTAGAGTATAAGAAGGTCGTTACATTTGAACCCGGTATATATATACTACAAATTTCATACTTCTATCTGTATTTATAAAAAAATGAACACAAACTTTGAATGAGAGCTATATATTTATAAGTCTGAACCGGTCTGACACATACTTAGCATAGATTTTCTGAAATATAACACGCTTTCCCAAATTTGATTGAAATCTATTAAATATGTGGTTTCTAGAGCGGAAAGAATTAGATCGGGGAGTCATTTATATGGGAGCTATATATAACCGATTTGACCCACTTTCACCATGGATGTTTGTAGTTGAAATATGAGCAGGTTTGCAAAATTGTAAGCAAATCTTTTCAAATATGCTATTTCTAGAGCGGAAATAATCAATTCAGTGGCGAAATTTGTATTGGAGCTATATATATCTGAACCGATCTGCCCAGTTTTATCAGAGTTTTTTCTAGTTGAAAAATAATTCGTTTTGCCAAATTTGAAGAAAAATCTGTTAAAATATGTGGTTTACAGAGCGGAAATAATAAAATCGGGGGAGACATTTGTGTGGGAGCTATATATATATATCTGAACCGATCTCGCCCATTTTTACCAGAGTGGTTTCTAGTTAAAATATAAGTTGTTTTGCTAAATTTGAAGAAAATCTGTTAAAGCATGTGGTTTCTAGAGCGGAAACAGTCAAATTGGGAACGACATTCGTATGGGATCTATACAGAAATCTGAACCGATCTTATCCACTTTCAGCATAGGTGTTTCTAGTTGAACTATAAGATGTTTTGCCAAAATTTTAAGAAAATCTGTTAAATTATGTGGTTTATAGAGCGTGGGAGACATTTGTGTGGGAGTAATATATAAAGGGTGATTTTTTAGCTATTATCTTTTTGGCAACACTGGTTTAAACAGTTGACGCACGTTTCATGTTTTGTTTCACTGTCAAACATCTTCAGTTTGGTCTATAATTTAACCATGAATCGTCTTACAAACGAACAACGCTTGCAAATTATTGAATATTATTATCAAAATGCGTGCTCTGTTAAGAAAGTTCATCGCGCGCTTCCATTTTATGGTCAGTTTAATCGACCCACTGAAGCGGCTTTCGGGCTATTGTGACTAAATTTCGCACCAAATTTAGATTGTTGGACATTAAAAGACCAACACGCTTACGTAGAGTGCGAACTGAAGAAAATATCGCAGCTGTATCGGCCAGTGTTAATGATGACCATCAATTATCGATTCGTCGCCATTCGCAGCAATTGGGCCTCTCTTACTCAAAAACGTGGAAATGCCAAAATTGGACTAAGCGGATGGACCATTTGAGGCGCAGTCAAGGTCAACATTTGCATGAAATAATCTTCAAACATTAAATTATATGGACCGTACTATCGATTCAATAAAGATTTCAGATGCATTTCTCTGAATTTTATGTGCCTTTTTTTGAAAAATTTTCCTATAGCTTTTAAAAATCACCCTTTATATCTGAAGCAATATGGCCTATTTTTACCAGAGCAATTTCCAGTTAAAATATATGACGTTTGGCTAAATTTGAAGAAAATCTGTTCAAATATGTGGTTTCTAGAGCGGAAAATTAAATCGGGAGCAAAATTTGTATGGGAGCTATATCTAAATCTGAACCGATTTTCTTCAAATTAAATAGCGTTCGTCCTTATCCCATAAAACTTCGTTGTGCAAAGTTTCATTTAGTTCTAACCTCAATTGCGACCTGGACTTTGATTACAAGAATAGATCGACAGACGGACGGACATCGCTAAATCGACTCAAAAAGTGATTCTAAGTCGATCGGTATAATAAACGATAAACTTTAGTAGGAAACTTGCATTTAATGCTTTTCTACAGTATTCAAAATGCAATAACTAACTGCTGAGAGTCTATGGAATGTCATTGGTAAAGGACTTATATTATTTGAAAACGTCACTTCCCACCAAATCCGTGGTTTGTTTGATCGCTCTATTCGCAATTTCTACTGAAAATTGGTATTGTTCATTCAAATACTTCATTCCTAACTATAAGAACAGTGCTTTCTGATAATGCCCTTCCTATACCACTTTTAATGCCCTTTACAAAAAACAAACAAACAAATAATGCGTCCCATTATTAAACCATAATGGTTTCCCAAAGCCAACAATCCCCTGGTGAGTATAAACAAAGTCTGACCTCTTGACACAATGACTCATCTGCTGTATCTGCTCCATCCATTCGCTCTGTCATGCAGGTACAACATGACAAGTTTGCAATATCCATGACCATTAGCCTTTCCTCGGCATTCGCATGCCATCCTCTTCTTTCCGCTTGTTTGTTATTATTTGTCTCCTCCAAATGGCAATGTGGTGATGACAGTTTTCACATTCATTTAGTTTGCAGTCGTCCTACACCTCCTCGTTCCTCCTTGCGGCACCACATCCATACAATGGGTCAGTGTATATACATTGGAAAGGCGATGAGTAGCTGTAGTTGTAGTAGTAGTAGTAGTGGCATATAAACTATTTCGTAAAATATTCATAAGTTTATTTGTGCTCAGTCAAATGTTGATGAGGTTTATTTCTCCTCCGGTCTTTTAATTTAGATGAAATGATGAGATTACTCCAAAGAGAGCCAGCCAGAAACTGCCGAGGTTCGAAGCGGTGGCAGCAGCAGCGCCAGCTTAGTTACCCGCTCGTCTTATGCAGAAGGATGTATCCTTTTTTGCTTAATTTAAGGTTTAAAAATGCATACGACGTTCCTTTGCCATCATTTCCATCAGATAATGAAAAGTTTTCTCATTAAATTTGTCTGCTACAGTTTTTTGTGTGCCGACGGTTCTCTTCGTCGTTTTCGTTGTTGTCGTCGTCATCTTGGTCTTCATCTCAAAAACTCGGGTATTGTTGTCTTTTTCTTTGGGGGGGGGGGGGGGGGGGTAAATAAATAATGCAAAAATTCCTGATTTATTAAAGTTTCTCTATTGGGGTATAGGATTTACCAACGCATACATGCGGACTTTGAGTGTTTCTACTTCTACAAATATTGCATACTTTTGGGAGAGATTTTTATTAATATCCTTAGTGAAATGCGCTGCATGCTTTAAGGATGCTTAATATTTCTAATATTGTGGTGTACTTTAAGGTGTTGTTGAAATGCTTATTTAAACCAATGTTGAGACGGACTTTAAGAGTTCACAAAGATGATTATTCTGTTCTATGGAAAATTATCATTTATGTTTCTGTAACTGAGATACAAATATAATAAAAGTATTATTGAAATTGAATTGTGCCACATCAAGAATAAATGGATTGATAGACATCAACAGCAAATGGAGTTCTTCCACAATCGAAATCAATCTATGTCTCTAGTAGATTTATAACGATCACTTGGGAGATGTAAAGATATCAACGCTGTTAAGTTCTGACAGTGAGTCTGGCAATATATATATGCTTCACATATTTCGCATGTCATTAAAATCATGTGTCATCAGTGCGTTCATATGCCAATTTATTGCATGTTCAGATATGAAAATTTTAATTGAAATTCATAACACAACAACACAGAGAAGTAATCAGGACAATATTTGTAATTAATTTTGTATGAACTTTTTCACATTTATTAACTGCCGCCATTAAATTATTACCAATTCACGCGTCATGAACGTGGGCATGAGCATGCACATGAGGGCTTATGTGGCTGCGTGTGGATATCACATAAAATATAGTGGCATATGTCACACTGAAACAACAAACACGTTTCTTATATGCATGGAAATATGCAAATGGAAATGCGTTGTATACTTTTGCTCATGACAATAAAAACGAGGGCAGTTCAAAAAGGCGGCCTAAAATATTTGGAATAGGGTAACAAATTTACTGCTTTACTATACGAAGTCAGAATGTTTATAAATATTTCTATAGAAAGACTAAAATATACATATAATGGTTGATTAAACCATTCGTTGAATTTACTTTCCAAAGAAAGAATTACAAATAACTCAGTAAGAGAGATAAGTAAGGAAAGGATAAAGTCGGACGGGGCCGACTATATGATGCCCTCCACTTTATAACCAATTCGGTAAAAAAGTGAAATCGGCGAGGATTTTTGTATGGGTCCCTCTCTCTAACGTAAGCTTCAAATTAAAATATACCGCGTTCTGCCAAAATATTTAAAAGTATTCTGTAAATGTATGTGTCTGACAAAAAAAATTAAGTCGGAAACGTTGTGACCCGCTTTTACCGTATATCTTTATAGGTGGAATATAACAAAGGGTGATTTTTAAAAGCTATAGGAAAGTTTTTCAAAAAAAAAACACATAAAATTGAGAAAAATGCATAAAATCTTTATTTGAGTCGATAGTACGGTCCATATAATTTAATGTTTGAAGATTATTTCATGCAAATGTTTAAAGTTAGCGGGCTTGTCTGTATAGACATGAGCTTTAACATAGCCCCTCAAAAAATAGTCTAAAGGCGTTAAATCGCACGATCGAGGCGGCCAATTGACCGGTCCCGAACGTGAAATAAAATGTTCACCGAACTCGCCTCTCAATAAGTCCATTGTTGCGCGTGCTGTGTGGCATGTGGCACCGTCTTGTTGAAACCACATGTCATGCAAGTCAAGCTCTTGCATTATGGGCAAACAAATTTGGATATCATCTCACGGTAGCGCTCACCATTCACACTTACGTTACGATTAGCATCATCTTTGAAGAAGTACGGTCCAATGATGCCACCAGTCCATAAACCGCACCAAACTGTGACTTTTTCTGGATGCATTGGTAGCTCTTGCAATGCTTCTGGATGATATTCACTCCAAAATCGACAATTCTGCCTATTTACGTATCCATTGAGCCAAAAATGAGAAATGAGCTAAACACAATTTTTCGGTAAAAAAGTGGATCTTCGGCCAACTTTCCAAGAGCCCATTCACCAAAAATTTTACGTTGCGGTATGTCGTTCGGTTTCAATTCTTGCACCAGCTGTATTTTGAAAGGCATCACACCTAAATCCTTCCGCAAAATTTTCCACGTTGAGAAGCCCAATTGCTGCGAACGGCGATGAATCGATAATTGATGGTCATCATTAACACTGGCCGATACAGCTGCGATATTTTCTTCAGTTCGCACTCAGTGGGTCGATTAAACTGACCATAAAATGGAAGAAGCGCGCGATGAACTTTCTTAACAGAGCACGCATTTTGATAATAAAATTCAATCATTTACAAGCGTTGTTCGTTTGTAAGACGATTCGTGGTAAAATTATAGACCAAACTGAAGATGTTTGACAGTGAAACAAAACACGAAACGTGCGTCAGCTGTTTAAACCAGTATTGCCAAAAAGATAATAGCTAAAAAATCACCCTTTATATAAAGCTTGGCCAAAATTGGTTAAAAATTTGGAAGCGATATTTGTATATTTGCTATATCTAAATCAGAACCGATCTGAACTTTCACCAAAGTTGTTTTTACTTGGCAAAATTTAAAGAAAATCAGGTACAATATGTGGTTTCTAGAGCGGTAAAAGTCAAATCGGGACCGACATTCGTGTGGTCGGTCTAAATCTGAACCGATCACAACCGATATAGCCATAGGTGTTTTTAGTTGGATTATAGGATGTTGTGTCAAATTTAAAGAAAATTGGGTACAATACGTGGTTTCTAGATTGGAAAAAGACAAATCGGTAGCAACATTTGTGTGGGGGCTATATTTAAATCCGAAACCGATATTACCCACTTTCAACGTAGGTATTTCTAGTTAGATTATAAGGTGTTGTGCCAACTTTGCAGAAAAATCGATAAAATGTGTGGAGTCTAGAGCAAAAATAGTCATATCGAGAGCGACATTTGTATGGGGGCTATATCTAAATCTGAACCGATCTTACCCGCTAAATCGACTTAGAAATTGATTCTAAGTTGATCTGTATAATAAATGATGGGTCTAACTCGTTTCCTTTTCGGCGCTACAAACAAACCGCCAAACCGATGGACCGATTCGTCTGAAAATTTTACTGTAGCTAACCAATGGACAGAGGATGGTTTTTGTGGCTACATTAGGACATGATAGGAGAAAACGGGCGTGGTACTTCCCACAGAAAGTATACTTTAAAATTATCAATTAGTACTCATTTTATCATCAACATCATACGAAGTAGGGGAATAGGGAAAAATGAACCCGGGTAAAAAAGCTAGTAATAAATAAAAAATAAATACTCATCTTTATGTGATCTACAAACCATATAAATATTATAACACTGTCCGACAGTCGATATTATACTTGAACCAGGTATACGTCTAAAACTGTAGGTGGATATAGCGTTTTATTTTTTCATTTCATCATCCTGTGGCCTTTAAAAGGACTACTAAAGTTCCAAAGAATACAATTTTCACAAATTATTTTAAATACTTACTCGCACACTATGATACCTGTGCAAACTTCAAAAATTGTCATTTTATTTTATCACAGTTTTTGATTAGCCATAGACATATATATGATTATATCTCTGAATTAGTTTTGTGTACGAGACCAATCAATATTTTATTTAAAAGGCATTGAAAGTACCTTTAAAATGGTATACAACATCTTTCATTTTTTTGTACACATATATACATTTTACTTTATTTCTTGAAATAATTATTTAAATTGCAGTTTAAAGTATAATATTTGTATGCTATATTTTGCTTTTGTAATAATGTTTAGAAAAACACATTTCGTCAAAATAAACAACTCTTCATTCTTTTAAGCTTTCATAAAGTTTTGTTTTTTGTCACCCTGTACCATTACAGGGTGATAATTATGTTAGTTATATATTGAGTTTATATGGGAGGTGGTAGTGGGCATGGCCCAATTTTATTTTTATTTTTGCGTATGATATGTCTAGCAAATGTGCAAAATTACAAGACTGTATGCTTATTTTTCGACTTTATGCCATAAAAAATTGATTTGGGACCAGTGTGCAGTGGACAGAGGATGGTTTGTGGCTATATTAGGTCATGATAGGAGAAAACGGGCGTGGTATTACGCACACAAAGTATACTTTAAAATGATCAATTAGTACTCATTTTATCATCAACAGCACATGAAGTAGGGGAAAAATTAACCCGCGAAACGCCGCACAGAGGGTTGAATTCGCCAAAAATGGAGATTAATTAAAAAATCAAAATTTATTTTTTTTTTTTATTTTTTTTGATTATACGATTAAAGAATATAAAATTCTACATCACTGCCGGAAATATCAATGACATGTGTTGTATACTATCCCAGTTACACTGCCTGAAAGTCAAGAAAATTTTGAGATTTACACGATCAGCTGTGAAAAGTTAAAATTGACACATTTTAAAAGTTAATATCATTTTGATCAATGATAAAAAGTAACACATTGATTATGGAATCTTCAAGTTCAGTTATTTTAGAGTATTTTTACAAAAAAAAATTAACGAAAGTATAGTAGAAATATCTTTAAAAAATTGTTCAAAATATGTCTAAATTTAAGGTATTTTCAAAATATATGTGGAGTTTTAAATGTGAATTCTGTAACATAACAGATTCTAATTAAATTACGATGTGTTAGCTTCAATATTCCGCAATAACATGTTGCGCGTTTTTGCGCCAATTTATTTTTTTAAATAAATTGTGAAAATTGTCACTCTTTATGGGTGCTTATACATTCAGTTTTATTGTACAACTGGAATTTAGACTATGACGAAAACTTAATATTTAAGCATTTTGCAATGAAAAATAAATCTTTTTATTTACACTTAACTGAAATAATTATTTCTCATGAAAAACTTTCACACCAAGTTTCACAATAAATCTTATTTTATAAACATCCCTATACAAAAACAAGTACGGAACGACTAAAGTCGGGTGATGCCAGCTATATGATACCCTGCATCTTCTACCCTATTACTAGTAATTTACTACCATTTCTAGATGTATTAAATATCTGTGATAGTTTAATGCCGGAAACATTCGAAACATTGTCCTTTATGAGTAAATGTCACCAAATCTGGTGCGACATTTGTATGGGGGCTCTATCAAACAATGGACCGATGTCACCAAATTTAAGTACAGCTGTTTCTAGGTGCAATATAACGTTATGTGCCAAATGCGAACCAAATTGGGTAAACAATTTTTTTACTAGAGAGGAAAAGTCAAATCTGGAGCGACTAAATCTAATCTAAACCAATGTGACCCACTTTCACCATACATGTTTATAGTTGAAATATAACGTGTTGTGCCAAATTTGAACCATATCGGTTATAATATGTGGTATCTAGAGCGAAAAATGTCAAATCGGGAGTGACATTTGTATGGAAGATATATCTAAATCTGCACTGATTTGCTTCAAATTTAATAGCGTCCATCATTGATGCGAAAAAAATAGATGTATCAAGTTTTGTTGGGATTGGATAATAGTTGAGACTTGTACTTCGATAACAAGATTATATACACGGTCGAATTATTAATTTATTTTCAAGGAAAAACATTTCTTCCACTAAACTGTACTCAAATTGTGTTTTCTTTTATTGATTATGGTATAAATATTGAAAAATTATAAACATTAGCTGACCCGAAGGCTTCCCCGAATTAATCTCCATTTTTGACGATTTCAACCATCTGTGCGCCGGGTAAAAAAGCTAATAATAAATAAAAAATAAATACTCATCTGTATGTGCTCTACAAAACATATAAATATTATAACACTGTCCGACAGTCCATATTATACTTTAACCAGGTATATGTCTAAAACTATAGGTGTAAATGGCGTTTTTATTTTTTTATTTCATCATCCTGTGGCCTTTAAAAGGACTACTAAAGTTCCAAAGAATACAATTTTCACAAATTATTTTAAATACTTACTCGCACACTATAATACCGGTGTAAGTGTCAACTAAAAGATGAGAATATGTGATAAAAAAGTACTTACAATTGCAAGATTCTACCGGCATTATTTTAGCATTAACAGGAATTTAAAATTATGAATTAACTAAATAAACTGGGAATAGCTTTTAATGCTGAACTAATAGAAGCATGATAGTTGAAGTATTTTTAACATATAAAGGGTGATTTTTAAAAGCTATAGGAAAGTTTAAAAAAAACACATAAAATTCAGAAAAATTAATGAAATCTTTATTTGAATCGATAGTACGGTCCATATAATTTAATGTTTGAAGATTATTTCATGCAAATGTTGACCTTTCGGCCGGTATCTCACGAATAAATGCTTCAATGTTGTCTTCCAATGCGTCAATTGAAGCGGGCTTGTCTGTATAGACATGACCTTTAACATAGCCCCACAAAAAATAGTCTAAAGGCGTTAAATCGCACGATCTAGACGGCCAATTGACCGGTCCCGAACATGAAAAAAATGTTCTCAGAAATCGCCTCTCAATAAATCCATTGTTGCGCGTGCTGTGTGGCATGTGGTACCGTCTTGTTGAAACCACATGTCATGTATGTCAAGCTCTTGCATTTTGGGCAAAAAAAAGATGGATATCATCTCATGGTAGCACAGTTACGTTACGCTTTGCATCATCTTTGAAGAAGTACGGTTCAATGATGCCACCAGCCCATAAACCGGATGTATTGGTAGCTCTTGCAATGCTTCGGCTGATATTCACTCCAAACTCGACAATTCTGCCTATTTACGTACCCATTGGTCTAAAAATGAGCTTCGTCGCTGAACACAATTTTTCGGTAAAAAAGTGGATCTTCGGCTTTCTTGAACTTTCTTAACAGAGCACGCATTTTGATAATAAAGTTCAATAATTTGCAAGCGTTGTTCGTTTGTAAGACGATTCATGGTTAAATTACACAGTGCGACAAATTGCAGTTTAATCTCTGCAATTCAAGCACCACTATGACGGTTCGTTAGTGTATCCAAAATGATGACGATTGCCTAAAGGATTTTTTTCCTGAGGTACCCGTTTTCGCGGGACGCCCTGGAGCGCTCCCCCCACCCACTTTTGTTATCTTATGGTCTTTTGTTTGTCATAACTCGAGAACGGCTGTCCCGATTTAGGTGAAATAAATGTTGAAAAATTAAGAATTATAATTCCTTTAATCTATTCCTATGCTCTTTCTCGATATTTTAAACAGTTTCGCAGATATAAATAAATTTATGAAAAAAAAAAATCCCTAAAAATTTAAAGAACCACTGTTGCACTGTGTTATAGACCAAACTGAAGATGTTTGACAGTGAAACAAAACATGAAACGTGCGTCAGCTGTTTAAACCAGTGTTGCCAAAAAGATAGTAGCTAAAAAATCACCCTCTATTATAATCTTTAATTTGACACTAATATTATTATTGGATGCGAATAAGTATTTAACATATTTTTTGAAAAATTCTGTCGAAGGATCGACAAATGAAAATCTTATATGCCCTCCACCACGGAGTGCATATAAGATTCGAATATGGCCTCCACAGGCATATTAGAGGCAGTTAACTTTACGTAGAAAGTGTACTACCATATTAGGATAATTGTGATATTTTATGCACATTACAATATTTGTTAACTATTTCAAACTTTACCATATATAAATACAATGCTGTAATTGTAATCAAAAAGTGAACATGTTTTAAATATAGGATCCGCCATCTAACGTTTTTTTTTCAACTATTCAACGGTTGGACTATTATTTGTGGGGTGCCCTCAGCAGCCATTTGAATAAAATTATTTTTCATTATTAACCGGAAGGATTGTACTTTCAAATAAAAAAAGAAATTTGAGAAAATATTCAGTAGTTTTTTTATAGCATTTCAAAAAAAAAATATTTGTTGAAATATGTGGTTTCTAGAGCGGAAAAGGTAAATCATAGGAGACATTGGTATGGGGTCCGCCATCTAACGTTTTTTTTCAACTATTCAACGGTTGGACTATTATTTGTGGGGTGCCCTCAGCAGCCATTTGAATGAAATTATTTTTCATTATTAACCGGAAGGATTGTAGTTTCAAATAAAAAAAGAAATTTGAGAAAATATTCAGTAGTTTTTTTATAGCATTTTCAAAAAAGCCGTTATTTGGCGGACCCTATATTAGGTGATTGTCAGTCGTCATTAGGCCAAGTGACTGTATTATTTTGATAAGAAAAGTACAAACTAAAAAGATCCCTTATGCTTCGCGCCCACTTTTGGAATGTACACATATAATTTCATGAATCTAGGTTCAGCCGTTTGTTTGGTACCAGTATCATTCTTTTTTCATATGGACTCTAAACGTACGATTTTGGAAAAATACTCATAATAAGCAGACAGAGTGTAAATACCGAATTTTATGATTCTTGCTACAATCATTTGCTTGGTGCAAATTTTGTCCCGTTCTGATCCTAAAGGTACGAATATTGAATTTCATTGTTATAGCTGCAGCCGTTCGGTTGGTACAATTTTTATCCCCAGTCGCCCCTCCTAAAAGTACAATTTTCGAAAAATTCGTGTTTGTTGCGAGTTTTACCTATACACCAAATTTCATGAACTTCAGCGATTTGAATGGTACCATTTTTATCCCTATTTTTCAATTATATCCCTTAAAAGTACGAATTTTGAAAAATCCTTCTATTTTAGGCGTCTACGCACTTAAGGTAATGTACACACCAAATTTCATGTTATCTCCTGCCCATTTCCGCACAAAAGTAAAAATTTCGAAAAATTCCTTTATGTTTCGCGTAGGGTTTGCATCCCGGGATTTCTCGCGGAAAAAATCTCGGGAATTCTCACATTTTTCATTTCCCATATCCCGCGAAATTCGTACGGGAATCCCGCGGGAATTCAGTAGAAAATTTTACATATTTCTTTGCATATTTTTTTCCATCATTTCTACAATAAAATTAAAAATGTTGTATACAAATTTAGATCACATAGCTTTTAGTCAGGTATGTCAAATATTGCAGTTGGATGACAAAATATTTTTAAGCTGCGTTCGGATGTACTCTCAAAATCCTGTCAAGCTCCATATGCAAAAAATTAAAATCCGGGAAAAATAGATTTTGGGCGTGTATCCGAAAGCCAAAAATAAAGAAATTAAAGTTTTCGAAGCGACAGGAAAAAGAACAAATATTTCATTTAATGGTCTACTCACTATTAATTTGAACGATCGTTCTCCGTCGCGTCCACATTTTTCAATAAAATAAGAAATATCTGATCTTTAGATGTTTGAATTGTTCTGACATAGCGCTTTATTATATGAATTCTCTAACAGGTTCGTTGTGAAATATATATTTATTTTACTTTAACAAAATGTGAATGTTTCATTAGAAAAAATAAGCTTAACTCATGGTAAACGATTTGGCAGACGATTTCCCGTGCTGTCCCGGGAAATTGAAAAAATAATTCCCGTTTCCCGGGAAATAAAAAGTACGGGAAAATGCAAACCCTAGTCTACACGTCCAATTGTACCCCTTTAAAAGTACGAATATTGAAAAATCACTCTATTTTACGTATCTACGCGAATATATTACAAATTTCACGTTTCTAGCTGTTGTCCTATCATTCGTACCATTTTATCCCCTTTTGTCGCCTTTCATCCGCTTAATCTTTTTTGTACTTTTTGTTGTTTTCACCGTACTAGAGGAATGTACGCAACAAATTTCAAGTGTATAAAAAGCAGAAATTCTCAAAAAAAATAGTTTAAATAATCTGAATATTAGGGGGTATTTTAAGTCCTTGTTAGGGAAAAATGTATCCCTTTGGGCCGATTTCGCCCACTTTCAATCCCAATCGACCTGCAACCATAAGACACATTTACAGAAAATGTGAACCTCTTAGCTCATTCGTTCGGCAGCTAGTGTGCTTTCAACAGACGTACATGGCTAGATCGTCTTAGAATTTTACCACGACCCAGAAGATATATATTTGATGTGGTCTCCGACGAATATTTCAAGGTGTTACAAACGGAATGACAAAGTGAACTTCCATTTTTAAAAATGTCGTACGGTGTAAGCTTTTTGGAGAATTTTCGCATAACACATTAATTAATTATTGGTCTTGAAAAAGTTTATAAAACGCTTTTTTACTGAAAATGTCTATCGTATGTCTCAAAGGATAATTCATGACTAAAATTTCAGATGAAATTTTCCGACTTTTTGTCTCTTTAGATTTCCCAAAATGCACTCTATCATTTGATAGCAATATCTGAATAACATAAAATTTACATTAAATTTGTTGAATAGTTCCTCCCAAAATAGCAAGTCCTTTTAAACGAAAAATCGACAAGGCAATGCATATTTAGTTTCCAGTTTTCATCGTTTCAACGTTTTGTCCTATTTTTTTTATCGGAAAATTCAATCCATAAAACAACACCCGATATAAAGAACGAAATAATGATTATGACGAATAAAGTTGGTCCAATAATTCCCTCATAAATATTTAAAATAGTACCTCACATCATCACCAGCTCAAAATTAATTTCCTGAACTCCATTCTCAAACGACCAGACGTGTTTGTATTGAAATAATACCGCATTCAATAAAGGTGGAATTATATTGGTGATTATTTCAATTATTATGTAATTTGGAAATGTGCAACAAAAGCGTAGCTTAAGGTGGATCGCATTTTAGAATGATCGAATTTCAAGAACTGGAAAATTGAAATGTTGTAAGTGGCAAATAAAGACAAATATTATGAAATCTTCTTCTTATGGTATTCTTTGAAATTAAATAATAAGGAGTAAATAAATAACTTCATAAATTTCAGAAAATAAATCACGGAAAACTTGCTTTATTTTACACTTTTCAGAGAAAGAGATTCTATTTTGTGGATATATGTTCTAGATAGAATTATTAAAATAATTTTTACTCATCCATAGATATAAAGTTTGGACTGTTTAATGATGATTTCCAAAAAAAATCGTCTGTGAGTTAAATACTCCTGAAGACACCCATAAAAATCGTATTTTATAGTGTAAATTGGTTGATATTGACATTTAGTCTAAATATCCTTTGTGAAAAGTCATTGATTAAAAATATTTATTTTCTCCACGCGTCAATAAAGAATAGACTTTTGATATTTGTTTGGAGTAGTATGAAAGATTTACATTAAGGTACTTAAGTTTGATTTTGTCATTGTGAGGCTTTAAGTCGGTCTGCGCTTCCCCTTTTCGTGGTCCAAATTCCACAAAATTTCGATTATGATATTTTAAGATGGAATTGAAAAAAGGGCATTTAAGCATACACTAATATTTATAATTACATAATTTTGTTAAAATTTTCCAATCTTTTTAACCTTCCCAAAATAGATTTTATTGAAAAATGTGTATATTTTTTAAATCAAATCAATGTTGATGTAGTAAAATTAGTTTTTTAAAGATAATATATACACGTTTTATTTATGGCATATATTAATTAATATAGAAAAAATCATCTTTATTAGCTAGTGAAGTTGAAATTGAGTATTTAAAGCCATATAGTAAATTAATTTTCTGGCGTAATTTTTTTTCCTCAATCAGTAGAACTTCTCTCTTCTTTACGATCAATTTTTATTCCCGAGGTAAGCTTTTCATTGAATATTCCCATTTCGACCTATATCACAATTAGTTTACCCTGATAATAGTGTACTGGCCAATGGATGGTACATATTCATGCAAATCGAAAATCAGACCATTACTAATAACGTTTATGTTAAAATGGATATTTTATTGGATTTGAAATAAAAATCAAAACTCTCTATCCCTACCATTTGTCTTCATTATAAAGAAACTGTCTATAATTTTGACAACTAGGGATGTACAAAAACAGGCAAGTAAGCTTTAGTCGGTTAAATCTACTTATAATTCTCTCACTCTCAGAAAATACATATACGGAAGTTATATGCACTTAAATTTTACTTAGGGCCGGATAATATGTGAGGAATATTCTAGAAGGTTCGTGGGACACTCCACATTTATAAAACAATAAGCTGACCCGACAAACGTTGTTTTGTCTTCAAATTTTATTTATTTATCGGTGCAGGTAATTCGCATTTATTTATTTATTTATTTTATAAATAAAAATGTGAATATATGAACTATTAAATGATAAAAAGTATATGCATAATTAATTAGTGTTATTAATTATAGTGGACCAGGAGAATTTCGTCTCACAGGCGTTGTCGTACACACCGAAAATCTGTGGTCAACTGTCCATTGCAATTGATTCTTTTTTAAATATTTGCTGGATGAGTTACGGTCGTATCGATTTTGAATTGTACTTTCCCTCATTGAATTGTGATAAACAATATGAAAAACATTCATTCTCCAGACTGAAATTCTCGGAATGATAACTTCCTCACCTTTGAACGTTTCCTTTAGTATTTTTGCGTGAATCACATTGCTCAAGAGTTTTATGACCGCTAAACGCGTTCCGTTGCATAATTTTGGTTTATTGATATTGCATAGCATGATGACAACTGAAACGACCTTAAATTGTAAATTGTGCGGTGGCAATCCAGGAACATCCAATGAATTAAAAATCTCGCGCTTCCATTTTATGGTCAGTTTAATCGACCCACTGAAGCGGCTATTCGGGCTATTGTGACTAAATTTCGCACCAAATTTACATTGTTGGACATTAAACCACCAACACGCTTACGTAGAGTGCGAACTGAAGAAAATATCGCAGCTGTATCGGCCAGTGTTAATGATGACCACCAATTTTCGATTCGTCGCCGTTCGCACCAATTGGGTCTCTGTTACTCAAAAACGTGGAAATGCCAAAATTGGACTAAGCGGATGGACCACCTAAGACGCAGCCGCGGTCAACATTTAAATGAAATTATCTTCAAAAAGTAAATGTCATGGACCAATCTAACGTTTCAAATAAAGAACCGATGAGATTTTGCAAATTTTATGCGTTTTTTAAAAAAAAAAAGTTATCAAGCTCT